>OZ012700.1:15167137-15215397 GCA_963942565.1 Maea johnstoni | reverse complement strand
TGTCTATATTGACTTCGAGTCCAGAGACGTATTCAAATTTACATAAACAATTCATACATTCTTTGAGGGATTCTTCCTCAGATTGTATGTACTGGGAAGTGTCATCAGCATATTGTGAAATCTTGAACTCCTTGCCAAACAGTGTTATGCCTTCAATAATAGTGTTGACCCTCATTGATTCAGCTAAAATCCCTGCAGTCATTACAAACAAATAAGGGGATATAGGGTATATATATATATATATATATATATATATATATATATATATATATATATATATATATATATATATATATATATATATATATATATATACTAGTATATATATACTTATATATATTTAAATTTATATATATATATATATATATATATACATATATATATATATACTTATATATATATATATATATATATATATATATATATATATATATATATATATATATATATATATATATATATATATATATATATATATACTTATAGATATTTAAATTTATATATATATATATATATATATATATATATATATATATATATATATATATATATATATGTATATATACATATATATATATTTATGTGTGTGTGTGTGTCTATGTGTATAATCATTCCTTTACTTAATAAAGTAATGTTTTTTCCCTGACGAGGGAGATATCCTGTCAATACAGATGGCAGGTGGTAGGGTCAAATGGTGGTGAAGGCAATGGTACATACTTTATCAGCAGGTACTAATGGAAATATTTAAGTTGGTGATGATCTCCCAGAAGATGTACTGGATAATAACATGTATAGGGCACAGACTATACGTTGTGTATCCAGATGTCTGTTGCAACTAGACCCTGCAAAATCACTTGCAATGCTCAGTTGACCTTATCAGCCTTTACTCTACTCCTGTCACAGTCTGACATGAGTTGTGGAGTTACTTAAGTGGTAAGTTGTGTATACCCACGCTCCATCTCACTGTGTCTAAGCATACCCCACTGAGATTTGCCCTTTATTCGAACCTTAAACGGCCAGCCCAGTCAGCACTTCAACATGTAATGTTAGCAACACTGACCGATTTGGATAACAAACAGCCAATGCGTTAAAGCTCTAACCACTTTAGGAAGGCTACTCGGCAGCCATTTGTGCCAATCCTTAATCTCTTAAAATTGGTTATTGTTTTGTGAGCATTTGGATGTATTTCTAGCTATGTTCTTGTTTCCTGCAATAGCAAAAGACCATCGTTTTGTTGTATGCATAGTTTATGGCATTAAAAGGCAAATGTGCTTTTAGGCACCCATTCAGGTGTGATTTAATAGTTTTGTTAAGAGCTGCAATATAATACTACAACTACTTAATAGTCAATGTCATTGCTTTTATCATATTTGCATTAATGTGCAGAGCGTATAATCTGTCAGTCATAACATATATTCGAGATGATAATGGATTTGCGGTGCTTTGCTCATTGAATTTTGTCAACGAAAAACAATGATATATGAATGTTTTGTTGAAAGGGAGTTGATAACTCTTAGCCCAATGAAACCACTTAAGTTTGCTTAATTTGTGAATATAGGGTCATTTTGAGACTTTTACATCTGTTAGTTCTACTACATTATCCTCATAATCAGATCAATTGTTAATGTATAGCCCATCACCAAGAAGAGCTAGAGGCATTCTATAACAGAAGGTCCAATATGCTTGCTCACAAGTAGGAAATGCTTTGGGCTCTTTTCTCCACATCGAATTTCACCAAAACATGGTCACTCCAAACATGCATTGGGGTATCAAATTTTAACAATTTTGCTTGGAACTTGGCATAATCATAGCTTAGAGCATTTCGAAGAGAATAAAACACAATTTTCTTCAATTTTGACTTTGTTTCAAAGCTAGTGAATCTGAAAGTTGAAAAAATGAAGTTCCTCGGTTTATAAGTGTGGGTAGTAGTTGCGTTTGAAAACACTATGCACGTTTTTTTTCAGTATTTTTTACCAGACAAATCTTACACCCGGCTGTGATGGTACTTTCTTATGCTTAATGTATTCCTCATCAGAATAGGCTTAACTGTCAGATAAAAGCAGGATGAAGGTAAAACTATTATGACGATCATAAGGCCAATATATGTACATGTATATCTGAGGGTGAAATGGACATTATCCAGGATTAATTGCACCCTCACTCAATAACCATACAACTGCTAAACATTGTATAGAATATGTAGATCAAACTGGTTGTATGGTTGTGCCGAATCTAATCAAAGGCACACATATTCTAGTAAAATTTGCTTTCATCGTTGTGGTCTTACAGACTAGGCGCTACGTATGCAAACAAATATAGGAATATGACGCACGCACACACACACACACACACACACACACACACACACACACACACCTCATATTAGCAGTAATAGAAGAAGAGAAGACCATTAAGCAAGGTCCATTATATTAAGGGAGGGTCAATTTCAGTGGGGGAAGACTGTGTATTGAGACCAGGAAAAATATCTCATGCCGCTTCTATTTCGTGTTTTGTTATATATATTATGTATGTACTTGCATGCAATACATAGTAGTTTAGTCGTGTCATGGGCACTGAGACACGCCCTAACAACCAGAAGAATACCTTACTATATACCATTGATTGCTTTATCAGGTGTTAGGTAACCCTTCTATATACTGACTGCCTCATTAAATCTTCTGATGATGTAGATTGGACCATGAGGTGTTGACTAGCAAATCTTACCATCAATGAGAAATCAGCACAGAACAAAAAATAGCTGTGCCAGTTTGTGGTATAACTTACAATGATTTATGATATTACCTGCCGAGACTAGCCATCGCTTTGTTTTAATATGTATATTTCTAATAACATAAAGCATTAGCTATATTCTAAATCTTTCTGTGATCATCATTATACGTCTTCTATTTTAAGCCAACCACTATCATTTTACTTACTGACACGTGTCTTCTTTATCTGACAAATGCCAAACCTCTATAATGTCACATCAGTATTGGTGTATCTTGCGCTATTACCAGATCTTACCAATGTACTGGTTAATTTGGCGTGTACTTAAGTTGGCGTTTTTGTTCAAAAAAGTATTTTCCCTGTAATTATTTTGGCGTCTGGAGCAGTCAGAACAACGCCATCTTTATGTAGACATATTTTTATGCGATCTTTAATTTGGCGTTGATGGGCATTCGCCAAAAAACGCCAAATTAAAAACCACGCCAAATTAACCAGTTATACAGTATCTTGCGCTATTACCAGATCTTAACTATGTGCCAGAATGTGTTACATTTCGAGAATAATCAAGTGTAAGATAGGTGGTACTCACTGTTTAGTGTTATAGGAAGTCTTGACTATAGCTTTCTGTTCTTCCGCATCCGTTGTTCAAATCAACCTTAAAATCAAATGTAAACCTGTATTACCATTCCTATGCGTACGCCATCACCACAGGAGTATATAACTTTCCACTTTGATACTTTTAAATGTTGTTTTTTGTGTCTTTTTTTCTAGCATTAAGTGTAAATTTGATAAATCAGTCATTGAATGAGGGATCATTAACTTTTTCTAATAATCAGTAACATTGTTAGAAAAATGCTTACACAGAATTGACAAACATATCGACACGTCTTGCAAAGCATATCATTATCGCTCAAACATCTAACTCATAAATGCTCAGAAAATCCTGTGCTCCGTTAAAATATAGGAAAGAGGTAGTCATATTTGCCTTTAACAGTTTCCATAAAATTCCTCCTTATGGATGTGTATTTTTTTTTAACATATCCACATATCTTCCAAAGTGTAATAAATCAATTGGCCAAAAATGCATTTCATACTCAGGGCCCAAAGTTTTGAATGGCTTAACTAAAGCAATGAGATGTGCACCATCTGTACCTTCCTTCAAGTCTAGATACCTAAAAGCAATGTACTGTACTACTCTGTAACCCTGGGGACCTCGGGCTACTTGTAAACACGCCAGAGGGCCTCAGGGAAGATCCTTACCATTGGACTGAGTTACCCTCTTTGAATAAAGATTATTATTACTATCATTATTTATTATCATTATATGTGTAAGCCGACTAAGGCGCCCTCTGTTATAAAAATGGGTGATTACATCATTCAGCAAAGTGGTTGAGAATTGTTTTTGTGACACTGAAAAAATACTTTTTGTTTTACATGCTGAATCACAACTGTTATTACAGGTGTGTGTTTCTTTAGGGAGTGGCTTTGATTGAATTAAATTGGATAACCTGATTTTAAGTCAACAGGCTCTGATGTATCTTAAAGCCATCATTCATTCATTTACTTGTCGAGTTCTGAGTGTGTCACTGACATTCTCTGATCGATTCTGTGTAAATCTAGAGAGTATACTATAACACTTTTGTATGTTACTAAGGCGGGAATATCACAGAATGGCCTTCTTTCAAAGAACCGCCCGGGAATGGAATAATCTACCGGAGGCAACAGTATTGAAGAAGTCACCCGACGCCTTCAAGAACACCCTGTCTAACATCTAGACATCATTAGAGGTACTCCACTGCTTATACCAGTGATAGGGTGTAGCGCCCCTACCTTGAGGAGCCCTGGTAAATTCAATATTTACTTTTTAACAAAGTAGTACATGCTTTCCTAAGCCTACGTTTGCGCGCCCGTGTCAAAGTCTTCAACCAATTGAAGTTGGATACGTAATAGGAAGAAGAGAAGATGAGTTAAAACTGTTTGCAAATTTACATATATTAGCATATGTGTAAACTATCGTTTACCCTAACATATACATATTTAATGCCTGCACATTATGGCCAGGTAATATGGAAATATTTTAATTATAATGCATCAAGGAATTGAAATTATACACAATCTAGAATCTAATTCTCTTGAACATGCCAAAAATTAAAATCAAAATTAAACGTTTTCACGGGGCAATGGAAAATAACGGAAAGACCAATTTTATGTTTATTACTGTATACCTCGAGAATTGCAACCTAAAGAAGTGCTCATATGGAGAAAAATATAAAAGTCAATGGTCCCAGTATTGATCTAACTCAAAAATGGTCTGAAAATGTCTCACAGTTACTTGTGCATAGAGCATTTACCGTGCTGCATACACGATTTAAATCACAGGCCGCAGACTGAAAATAATGGGTATCATATTTGATGAATCATGTAAAAGATATAGTGAGAGTGGGGAGACAAATAAAATGTTCATAAATTGTCCTAGGGTCTATATTTTGTGGTAAAGAATAAAAAGGAGGATAGAAAATGTGATTGGCAATCACTTTAAACTTTGTGAATTAGATATCACAAATATGATGAATCATGTAAAAGATAGGGTAAGAGTGTGGAAACAGAAATACAATATTCATAAATTGTCCAAAGGTCTACATTTCGTGGGAAAGAGGATAGAAAAGGTGGATAAAAATGTGATTGCCAATCATCTTAAACTTTGTGAATTTGATATCATTTTTAGAATTTTCGAAAAAAACTGAGTTGTAAATCATATCCTACTGTTATCAAGACTACTGATTTATGAAAATTGTGAAAATGGAGACATGTCTTTTTCAAAGGAAAGGAAAGTTTTGACCATACGTAATTTGAAGAATACTGGGCCGATGTAAATTCTGATGAATTCTTCCAAACAGAGTGACATACAATATATTTTGATTTGTAGAGTTTGTTTGGTGAGTAAGGTACCCAAGTTCCTTCTATTATCCGAGCGATAGTAAAGACTGTTTACATGGCGAGTTGCAAGATAGCATTACAACTAATGATTTAGGAAATATAAGTACCTCCCATTTCCTCTAAATATTTATGGTAGTAATTGTTATTGACATTTAATTATGAATGTGGAGAAATAAAAAAAGACACTTACCAAGAAATGATAAAAACTAAATGCAATATTTTCATGAAAGATTGAGTCAAAGTTGTTTCAATTGGGCGTAACGATCATTCTTCAAATTGTCTTCAAATATTACTCAGTTTGAGAAGTTATGTTTAACCCATTCACACTCAGAGCTCCTTTAGAGAATACCGTCTGCTCCTTTTATACTTTTGAAAATAACTTGGGAATCAATGGAAAGTTTGCAAAATATTTCAATGGGAGTTGTTTTGTGGCTTCTGATAGACATTTCTCCTTCAAATGTTTTACAAAAAAAGCTTTAGTAAGTAAAACATTTCCAAAATCGTCTGGCCTGTTTTGGCCACTTTGAGTGTTAATGGGTTAAAGTAGTCAGACTATGTAAGCATTCTAGATGCAATAGTGTTAACTTTCGATAGAACTGGTACTTGCAATTTCCTTTTTGGCAAATGTTGATTAAGCGGCGAGCTTATAGTAAAAATTCAAAACTGAATCATTATGTATCTTTATTCAAAATGAATAATTCAAACGAATGTTCCGCAAGACTGTTTGCTATTCAACCAACCAGTTGTATATCTTCATGAAATTAAACGGGGTCGTTGTCAGGTTTTTTTTATTTGAGTATTCCCCGAGTGCAATAATATTTTTTTTAAAGAATTCACACATTTAATTTTATGGAAGCTTGAAATGCCATATGTTTTTTCATTTTTTTACGAAGTCGTTGAGATAATCGTACATTTTTCCATTTATTGTTATTAATGTTTCAAACTTCACACTTGTTTTCGCAACGCAATCCTACTGAAACAGTTGCTGTCTCAATTCATGCAATCTTTATTTAGAACCTTTCATTCTTTTCTCGTATATAATCTTATTAGTATCAAGAATAGTGTAATGGGAGGCATTTACCGGTATCAACACATATAAGCCCCTTCACGTATTTATTCTCTTCGCGATCATCCTAGTGGTAGGCTATTAGCCTTATCCAAGACATTGGCTTAAACGTTAATGCAACATGATATTCCCCATTAGTGTGCACAACAAATCATTATTTTCTTCCAATATAAATCTTCCCGTCCCATCACCAATGGCTCTTATTTCCAAATCCATCCTGTTCACACCACCACGTGACTGTTGACAAGATATGAGCATGTGCTTGATATCATCAGTTTTACTCAGATCACACGTACAGTACAGACATTTGATTGCTGCAGCAGTCGACCGGGCGTCTACCAGTGCCTGGTTGTACAAGCACCCATGCATAACATGCCAAGCACATCCAAGGCCCATGTAGCTTGGGAACCAAAGCAACATTTAGTTGTGAGGTCAGGAACCTGTGCTTGCATCTATGCCCAGGAGACTTGGTGGCAATCGGTTGTGTATTATGCCCGGATTACCCAAGCACTTAATGCAGGAATTAAATGCTGACGTTATATTATGTATCCATTAGCTCCAAGTAACCTCCACATAGAACTGCATAGCAATCATGTATGTCCTAAACTATAAACCTTTTTATTCCTTGGGATTATCTTGATTTCAGTAGAAACTGTCTCTGAATAATTTAAGCTTACGCTTCGTGTTTATCTGATTTTTAAGAGTATTTGCCAATAAAACACAGTGAAAGACCCGATACTATAGCTAAAGTGGCTGTATATGGTTGTGGCATTATCAGTTCTGCATGTAAACTTTGTGCGATCAAGGTGCGTACACATTGACTGATTTTTCGTCACTCTTTCTGGCATAATAGGTCGTGACTAACCAGTAGTAGCTGGTGGAGGAAACCAGAGTATCCGGCGAAAACCGCCGCATAACCCCAAACATTGGCTACCTTCTCACATGCCCGGCCAGTATTCGAACCCAGGCAGTGGTGGCAGAAAGCTAGCAGTAGGTGGCAACGCCTTAGACCACATGGCCATCAGATCAGACCCTCAGTGGTGAGAGACAGCTAGCAGTCAGGGGCAACGCCTTAGACCACATGGCCATCAGATCAGACCCTCAGTGGTAAGAGATAGCTAGCAGTCAGTGGCAACGCCTTAGACCACATGGCCATCAGATCAGACACTCAGTGGTGAGAGACAGCTAGCAGTCAGTGGCAACGCATTAGACCACACGGCCATCAGATCAGACCCTCAGTGGTGAGAGACAGCTAGCAGTCAGTGACAACGCCTTAGACCACATGGTCATCAGATCAGACACTCAGTGGTAAGAGAGAGCTAGCAGTCAGTGGCGACGCCTTAGAGCACACGACCATCAGGGCAACCCCTCAGTGGTGAGAGACAGCTAGCAGTCAGTGGCAACGCCTTATACCACATGGCCATAAGTTGTTGAGATAATAATAGACTTTTCCCCTTATTGTTATCACTAAGTCTATTTGCAGCCTTGCTCAAATAGTTGCAGTCTCAATTCATGCAATCTTTATCGAGAACCTTTCATTATTTTCTGGTGAATAACCTTCTCAGTATTAATAATAGTGATATTTACTTGCCATATTTCAATTACCAGCATTTTTGCTTATTTCTGTTTCTCTAATTTATTTATTTTTCATTTCTTGTTTTATCCACTGTATCTCATCGAAAGTTATGCAAATTTGTCCATCTCATACATTTGCCCAGCTTATATCTTTTTGAGGGGGTGGGTTGGGTTCCTCCAATCCCCCCTATGGAAAAATAAATCCCCTAACTCCCATTCTGGAAATGGGACCATGAGAGACATGACTTTAATTTATACAAACACCATTGCATAAAAATTTTGATACAATATACTGTAAATCACTTAAGTATAGCGGGAACAATAATATAGCGATAATAGCGCTCAGCCCATATGCGCTATTATAAAAATCCCCGTCTTTATTAAATTCTTAATTGGACTTGTTGCTGCTGCTCCCGTCCACCGCTATACTTAGATCACGCTATCCAGGGCAGTACCGTAATTGCGCTGTATAATGTTCACGCCATATTTAAGTGATTTACAGTATTGAACTGTTGCAAATCAAAAGTGCAAAAAATGGAATATGAATAGGATAATAAAAAAACAAAATTGAATATTGCAAATGTGATGAAAAGAATGAAAAAGAAAATATCCAAAATGGAGATGGAAATGATAATGGAAATGAGAAAAAAAGAAAAAAAGAAGGGAGAAAGTGGGGGTCAATGATGTTCGAACAACGCTTTGATATACAAGCAACACGATAGTGAGTTACAATGTTGCTTTGATAATATAGCAGTACTATCTTGAATTTGCTCAAAGTAAAAGGCATATGATTTTCTCTTGCTCTTTGCAAAACAAGACAGCCAAAGTAATTTAGCATTGTGAGGGGACAGGTAAGGCGGTAATAAATAACATTGGCTATATTGCAAATAATCAAGAAATGATTGATATAATTTGAAGCATCTAATAGGATAAATATGTTTCTGATTGCACTAAACCACACAAGTCTGATCCCCCAAGTCGAACCTACATCAAATATTGCATTTGAGTATTCGTCATATCAGAAGGACTAGCTTATTAATAGTTCGGAGTGCATTTGGCCTGGCTATATTGATTTAAGTGCATGCCTCCGCCTGAGATTATCCATAACTTGTTTTGCCAGGGAATTGTTGTAGAGAACCTATACCCACAGGGGATTCTCTCACCGTATCGGATATAATCCGATAAACTCACTCCACATCTCGACTCGGGTAGCAATCTGAGATTTACACCAATGGAAAGTGTAGGGCTCTTTCAGTAGCGTATCTATCTACATCTACATGTGTGGTTTAGTGCATTCTGAAACATATTTATCCCACTAGATTCTTCAAATTGAATCAACCATCTTTTAATTATTTGAGAATTAGCAAATATGATTTATTTGCCTCCTTAATTTAATTGCTCTTTTACAATTTTAACTCACTTTGGCAGTTTTTTCTTATCAGAAAGCAAAAGAAAATCATATGCTTTCATGGCATCTGTGATGATTTTGATGATTTCTTATCAGGACGAACATATGGTATATTCTACATTAAGAAACACTTATCAAAGAGCAAAATCCTTTTGATTTCCCTTAGATTTGTTTTGGCTTGTGAGAACATTGCGAGTGACTTGCTATTAGACGTTTATCAAGAAAGTATTGTATGGTTATAAGGAAACGTGTTATAGAGTATACTGTGTGGCAACATTTTATACCTATATATACTAAGCATAGTATTAAGTGGTGAATACGATGACGTTCAGTATGTCAACTACAATGCCATGCATAATCAGCACCGTATATTTACAGTTATTACAACCGTAATGAATATGGTGAATATATAGACAGTAGAAAATTATGTCAGGTTAGTTTCCTGCCAAAAGTGTTTGGTGGAAGGTAAAGTATTCCATGCTTTTACTATGACTAAACATATTTGGAGCACGCATGGTGTGTCTTACATGATAGAGGGTCTAAGGGCAAAAAGATGATTGAAGCTCGCAAGGTAACCCTAACTTATCCCATTTAAGGTTCATGTTCATGTAGAAATTATGTATGCATGCATGTATGTATGTATGTATGTACTTATGTATGTGGGTGTGGATGTGTGTACAATATGCTTGTATATAGTTCCATGTTGAGTGGGCCCAGCATTGAAGATATACGTCACATAGTCAAGCTGTGATTATGCCGGAGAAACCTGTCAACCTGATAATCTGATAATGTTCTAACAAGACTTTGAAGGGTATTTGATCATTAGTTAGTGACGAATCATGAAAAAGTTGACGTATATTTGTTAAAGGTGTTTAGCTGATTTACTTGAATGTGTCTTTTTGTATCAGATGACTTTGTCCAAAATTGTATTTAGTTTGTATTCTTAAAAGAAGAGTAAGATATTTTCCTAGAGTCATAACCTATTGGAGCTTCAGTCAATACTTTTAAAGGCATGATTACTGTCATGTGTCATGTTTGGGGCTTTCTTTAATAATGCCTTTCCTTAAGTCATGTGTGTGTGTACGCTTGTATATAGTTCCATATTGAGTGGGCCCAGCATTGATTAACTACGTCATATAGTTAAGCAATGATTATGACGCAGATACTTATTAACATTCTTCCATTCTCATTATTTTCTAACAAGATTTTGAAGGGTATATGATCAATAATTAGTGACGTATCTTGTGCAAAGTTCTGAAAAAACATGACGTAGTTTTGTTAATGGTGTTTCATTGATTTACGTGCATGCGCCCTTGTGTATCAGATGACCTTGTCCAAAATTGTATTTAGATGGTATTCTTAAAAGAAAGAAAAGTTTTGACATCGAAAAGTAATATATTTCCCTAGAGTCATAACCTACTGGAGATTCAGTCAATACTTTTGAAGGCATGATTACTGTGTGTCATGTTTGGGGCTTTCTTTAATAATGCCCTTCCTTAAGTCATGTAGTGTAACAACTAATTATCCCACGCGCCGTGGCATCTGCTCTACGATTAGTACAGTTTAATTAACAGAACAAGACAATGATAGATTACAACTGTCTTATCAGCCTCGCCACGCGAATGACATCCAACATGGACTGCCCTTTTAGGAGGTAGTCCCACTCATATTCGGCAACACAGGAGATAAGGCACAGGCACTGGAGCCAAAGGCAATTAAATCCAATTTATTCAGGATTACTCCGGCCTGCCCCTTTGTGGAGTTGGAGGGGTATTACAGTTTAATTATGACGGAAGGGTGGATGCCCCTAAACGCATTGTCTTACTTGAGTTATTTAATTAAGGCAGCTTCTGAAGGCATTGCATGTAAATGTCAAAAGTTGCAAACTGCTAATTCGAGTAATTGTAACAGCATTCCTGTTACATTCATGTCTTGATTTTTTTTCATGGGTGCAAACAGAAGACTGCATCATGTGTGCAACCCCCTCATCCAAACATTCCAAAGGTTTTAGAATTCCAAAGGTAGCACAAGAACTCTCATGACAAATGATTCATTCATGTTTTAAATTGCTTGTTTTAGATTATTTATCTGACTTTGATGCGGTTGCTATTTCAAAAGCACCCAAGCACAGTGATATGTGTACAGAGTTGTATTTTATTCAATATAGCATTTTAGTACTGAAATATGCACACAGAGTTGCAGTGTATTCAATCTAGCGTTATGTATCGTGCAATTATCATACTGCCGCAGTAAAAGTTGTTTATGTGTAACAAAATTAAGAAACAATACTGAATGCAGAGTACGCTACAGAAAGACAAAAATAAACACAAATGATAAAAGTCAATTAGAGGATATTGGAACTAAATAGACTAAGTCGATTTTAAAAAAAACTAAATTCGATATGAAATTAATAACACATCAGTGGCGGGAAATACATTTCTAGATAAATCAATACTAGCACAACGTTATTGAAGAAACAAAAAGGGCTAGGGAGATCTTTTGAATAAACACATTTTCCTTAAAAGTGATTTCTCCTTTCAAACTGAAGTTAGGCAAAATTGATGAAGTGTAAAACACACGGTTCTCGCCAACTAAGCTTACTAGACTTTCAAATAAATCGGATTCAAATTCAAAAGATTCCATTATGGAATATCATTAATGACATTATGTTCTTCTATTTCTATGTTTTGTTTTAAGAAATCACTCGCTCTATAAACAATTCAGTTTCGATTTTGCTATTCTACGTGATATGTTTTGTAGACAATACTGTCAAATCATTGTCATATAACTCCCTGATATGTTTAGCCCTTTTGAAAGGTGTTGATCATTAATTAAGAAATTTATTCTCCCTATAAATATCACTCTTTCGGTAAGCTGTCATTTGAGTCCTGTTTACAGCAATTCATTCTCTATCCGCTGGCCTATATATTACCCCATCTAAAAGGGGTCGATCATCATCGAACATTGGAAAAAGAAACTTTTCATACAGAACTCCTCAACAGAGATAACCCCGGGGAACTTTCCCTATACAGATGTAGTAAACATGCTGTATCAGTGGCAACGAAGTGGGGTACATGCATTGATAGGAAGCACTTGGGATTTTTACTGTGGGCAGTAGCATACATGTCTCGACATAAGTGATAAGAATACATTAGCCTGGTGCTACCCCCGTGCAATAGCCTTCCTGCTATCGTGTTGATTTAGGCTGCCTTTCTGTTCTCGCGTCACTCAGCCTCAATTATTTCCTTTGGGAAATCAATACGTTGATAGCTGATCCATTAGGTTCAGAGAACTGTTTTCTTGTGCAAAATCGTCCCTATATTTGCGCCTGCATTTAATGAATTAAAGAATTGTTCTCAATACTGACTTAACGTATTTGGAGGATGATACATATTCAATTTTCAAATAAGTCAATCGGGCACCTAGATTGATATAGGTTCTTATATGCTGTTCTGTTATATATATATATATATATATATATATATATATATATATATATATATATATATATATATATATATATATATATATATATATATATATATATATATATAAATATATATATACATATATATATATATATATATATATATATATATATATATATATATATATATATATATATATATATATATATATATATATATGTATATATTTATATATATATATATATATATGTATATATATATATATACATATATATACATATATATATATGTATATATTTATATATATATATATATATATATATATATATATATATATATATATATATATATATATATATATATATATATATATATATATACAAGTCGCTCCATTACTTGGCTATTGCAAAACTAATAGCATTTGCTAAGCTATTTGTGGCTCATCAAGAATGATTCCCAAAGATGCAAATGAAGTTGAGCAATATAATTTAGATTCCCCGCAATTCTATCGTGTTGCCTCTTCTCGCCCAGATCTCTACAGCTTTTGTTTTAGCAACATTCATTTTGAGGCCTGATATTCCTCGACACCAATTCTAGACGTTCATACATTCTCTAAGCCTCCCTTCATTTTTCTTTTGATGAATAGGTTGGTTTATCTCTATACTTCCAGCAATAAGACGTGATGCAAATTCGGAATTTTGACCCGATTTGGTAAAATCACATTGATTAAAGGTTTTATTATCATATCTCAAGGATAACACAAATCCTGTTGCCCCCCCCCCCCCCCCCCTCCATTACCATCGTTATTAGATAAAATCAAAACTCTATTTGATGACTAGCTATGGGATGCTAAGCCACCATAATTCAAGAAATTAATTGCAGAAGCCCACACAGATGCAGGAGGCGTGAACATGCCTGTTTCGAAGAATGTTAAATGGCTTTCACATGTTCTTAAATTCGTAGGTTAGAAGAAATACAAAGAGGTTTGGCAATCTTTCCTACAGCGTACCAAATTTATGAAATAAAAATGTTTGAAGAAGGTTTGAAACAGCAACAATACGCAATTCTTTCCTGAATGGCACTTTATGCACGGTTTATGTAGATATGCAACATACTTATGAATGTATATGGTAAGCGAAACATTGACATTGATAAAAGGCATCAATAATATATTAATAATATGTACTAGGTATATGTGATGCACCTTTTGCAAATAAGTCAGTGCCCCTGATATGGGGAAACAAAAGTGCTACCTCAAATTTTATTGTTAAACGTGTGTTATGATTGATAGTTGAATGTGCATAAATACCCTGGCTGAGGTCAAAAGTAATTAACAAAACAGGTCTTTTCCCTCGTTACTTTTCTCAGACACTTTAGTGTAGCCATTACTATGGTAACAAAATATAATCATAGGCAGTTTCCTCATATTGTCTTTGACCATAAAACAGATTTCAGGGGATACTGTAAAGAGAATCCTGACATCTATTCTCTATCTAGTGCGGAGCATCATTTAAAGCAATGATAAACTTTCAATTGCCTAGGTTTCATTATTTCCTCTTCTCGCCCAGATCTCTACAGCTTTTGTTTTAGCAACATTCATTTTGAGGCCTGATATTCCTCTACACCAATTCTAGACTTTCATACATTCTCTAAGCCTCCCTTCATTTTTCTTTTGATGAATAGGTTGGTTTATCTCTATACTTCCAGCAATAAGACGTGATGTGTAAATTTGGAATTTTGACCCGATTTGGTAAAATCACATTGATTAAAGGTTGTATTATTATATCTCAAGGATAACACAAATCCTGTTGCCCCCCCCCCCCCCCCACCCATCCATTACCATCTTTATTAGATAAAATCAAATATTTGATGACTAGCTATGGGATGCTAAGCCACAATAATTCCAGAAATTAATTGCAGAAGCCCGTACAGATGAAGAAGGCGTGAACATGCCTGATTAAAGAATGTTAAATGGCTCTCACATGTTCTTAAATTCGTAGGTTAGAAGAAATAGAAAGAGGGTTGGCAATTTCTCCTAGAGCGTACCAAATTCATGAAATAGAAATGTTTGGAGAAGATTTGAAACAGCCACAATACACAATTGTTTCCTGAATGGCACTTTATGCACAGTTTAAGTAGATATACAACATAATTATGAATTTATATGGTAAGTAAAACACTGACATTGATAAAACGCATCAATAATATATTAATGATATTTATTATGTATATGTGATGAACCTTTTGCAAATAAGTCAGTGTCCCTGATATGGGGAAACAAAAATGCTACCTCAAATTTTATTGTTAGCTTAATAATAGTAAACGTGTGTTATGATTGATAGTTGAATGTGCATACATACCCTGGCTAAGGTTAAAAGTAATAAAAAAACTTAAGTACAGATCTTTGCCCTCGTTACTTTTCTCGGACACTTGAGTGTAGCCATTACTATGGTAACAAAATATAATAATGGGTAGTTTCCTCGTATTGACTTTGACCATCGAATATATTTCAGGGGATACTGTAGAAGAATCCTGACATCTATTCTCTATTTAGAGTGGTGCATCATTTAAAGTAAACACCAGAGCAATAATAAACTTTCAATAACCTAGGTTTTATTGTTTCCTTTTAAATTTTGATCGGATATTCCAAGTCAGATGACTTTGTGACACTTGACTTTGTCGCATTTGACATCTCACATGCCATTTAATGGCATATCTCCAAAACATTTGATATTAATGTCATGCAGTGAAAAGCTATAAACAGAGTATTCTAAAACATTGCCAGTCGTCATGGCAACATTTTCTCTGAAACTGAATCATTGAATGCTATCTCCATTACTCTAAACTATATATTTCTACTGAAATATGTTTTCCTTGCCCCTAACTAGGTATGTATATGCCTCAATAGAAAAACAAAACTGAAGCTGTGTTCTTCTTTTATAATGTGTGACCATCAATGAATCGTTACAAATTTTAAGATATCACAGATTTTGCAGAAATTAAAAGTAGAAAGCCTTCTTTCACGAAAACGTTCATGCTCATATACATTCTGAGAAGTAACTTTACATCATTATTTCCCTAAGTTTAAATGAAATATCAATTAATCAAGTGACTTACAATGCCACAAAATCATATGACAATTGAATATCCAATTAAGTATTCTTTTAAAGGAAATGAATAAACTCAAGTTATCAAAGTTGATCATTCCTTTTGTCTTGAATGTAAGAGAGGCATCAGTGAATAGAGAATCGAAGTCTGCATTCTATCCCCTTTAATAAAAGTGAAGGTTAAGGGAATATGAGAAAAATCACACATTTAGGCTAGGTGTAGTTGTATTGTATTGTTTGTTTATTGACTGTACTGTACTGTACAAAATCATATCAAATACAAATTATATGAAATGATAACATACAAATAAGAACATGGAATTGATACAAAAAATATAATAAGACATTGTGACACTATCACTAGCATAGTGTACAAACATACATCATGTCAGAGATAAAATAAATTAGTCAGAAGTCAGTTGTATGTTTTACATTTTCTTTTGACCCCACAGAGTCCTGTTTGAGCTTGTCACATTCCAGATTGCTTTACTTGGACACAAAGTCAAAATTGAACATATAACAAATGTCTCCCTCTAATATAGTATTCTTAGCTATGAATATAGTACATTTCAAGCAAACCTCTTTTAATATGATACCAAAATACCTGTTTGGAGCGACAATGGTTTAGTGAAATAGAGAGAAATGAGGCAAAAGTCTTCCCTTCTTGAGTCCAAATCCCATGTCAGATTCTCCTATTCTGCTTAGTAATGACTTTGATAGTCACAATTGATCTGATTATGGTGAAAATGCTAAATATTCACAAACTAACCACAAAAGCAATCAAAATAGGTAAAATGAGATAAAGATTTGGGTTTATTTAGAATACGGTGCCTAGGTTTATATATTGCAAAGGCATACTGTTAATTGAATAAACATGATTAGTTATAATTTTGCTTGATTTTGACGCATATTAGCATTCAACATCCATTTCCTGATTTGTTTGTTTTATTTTGATATGTATTGATATAATTTTACTACTACTACTACTACTACTACTACTGCTGCTGCTGCTGCTGCTGCTGCTACTACTACTACTACTACTACTAATACTAATACTAATACTACAACTTTTACTACTACTACTACTACTACTACTACTACAATTACTACTACTACTACTATTACTACTACTACTGTACTACTTCCATCCTGCCTGCTTATTCGAAGTACAGCCTTTTCTTCACTCAAACAACCGTTTTTAATTTGTCGATATTTGCCAACAAGACTTGATCCTTAAAATAAGATTCGGTAAATCTTAGAAAGCTTTAGATCGGCAAATTTACGACATTAATGGGCAAACCGGATATCTGCCATGTTCTTTAAGCTGAGAGGAAGAGGAGACAGTGTAGGACAAGTAAACGTGACACATATATCACATTTTGGTAAGGGTTTGCGACGGTAAATTGTAATTGATACAGTGCCAGTTTGTTAATTCACTTTCAAGAGTCGAGATGAGAACAGGTACGATGTTGTGCCAACTCCACTTTCCTTGATTATCTGTATTAATTTCATTCCTCCCTCCCTAGCCCCTTTTATCATCTTATTATAGCATGATTAAAATCCAAGTAAATATGCCGCTCCGTTCTCCTGGGGGGTACCGTGATAGTGTCAATGTATGTATCTTTATTGACCATGCTTTAAGCATATGAAATTAACACAAACATATAAATATGAAACACATGTGAAAACAAAACAGTGAAAAAGAGAGAAAATTACGAAAAATGTCCATTCTAAAAAAGTAGGGGGCATCATGTGGTCATTCCAGCGTGCATCATTTGTCTACGGAAGTAATCCAAGTCAAGACCTTGTATCTAGATCACAAAAGAGGACTACTGTAGATTCACAAAAGATTGTGTAAAGTAAAATTTGCGAATTTACAGAAAATCGATTTTTACGTTTTTTAACTTTGCTAACACTTAAAGTGGCAGCACTAATCATTAAGAATTTTAACTTCGTGTCCGAGGCTAACTGCAAAAAACGCAAAAATTAAACTTACGCAATCTTTTCCAAATTTACAGTATTAACCAATCCCATCCCTATACCGGATGGCTTTGAAACACATTTTTGAAACCGCTATCTCTGATATCGTTCATAAATTACACAGGTCTAAGGCGTCTACCCCATTCTATACTACGGCTCATAAGCCATTTGAATACCATAACTGGTTCTTCCTTAAACTTCAGGGGAATCCTCTAAGAAGCTTATATCATCATACATTTTTAACCTCAAGTCATGATAATCCGGACATTGCATTACAATACGATGAATAGTCTCCAGATTATATAAATCACACCCTGGACACACCCCATGGCTAGCTGGCAACCATTTGAGATTGTTTTCATCGCACCTGAGTCTACTTGCATGAGCCAGAATGAGAGTCGTGCACTCACACATTCTCATCAGGGAGGGGTCAGCATCACTAAGCTGCCACCATGTCATATGTCATATACCCTATGCCTTTAATAGTACCTCTAAGGAGATCATTTCCCTTACATAGGGGAACTGTTGATGACCAGTAGCAGTCCCTAATCTCCCATGCCTGTTCCCACACTAGCTTTTTCCACGCCCCTTTTGCCATAAACTGGTAAAGTCCCCTTTGCCATTTCACCTAAAACTTCCAGTAGATCAAAGGTCTGACATACATCTAACATCTCGTAAACAGGAACTCAAACTGGGTGCATCACTCTTATGTCTTATAAATTCCATCTACTAGTCTAGCCTAGACATAAAAACTACCTGCTGTTTTTAATTTGATGAACACATGTGATCACGATCGGTAAATTGAGATTCGGCAAATATTAGATCGCCAAATTTCGGACACGTCAAATTATCCAGATCTACAGTACATAATTCTCCCTTCAAGAGTCCCATGGGGGCTTTCAGCTGCAAACGTGCCATAGAGAGCCTGTCACAACACTGTATGCTTACAGTGCCAGCATTCAATTCCCGCATTGAATGCGTGGGAAGCCCGGACATACTACACGACCGCACGCCCGATTGCCAGCCCGTTTCCTGGGTATGGGAACATGGATGACCTCACAACTGAACGAAGCTTTGATTCGCAAGCTAAGTGAGTCATTGATGTGTGTGCCTTATTATTTGACACGGCATTCATGGGTGTTTGTAGAACCAGGCACTGGCAGACGGCCGGTCGACTGGTGCAGGAATTAAATGTCTGTACTGTAGATGTGCGTGCCTTATTTTTTGACATGGCATTCATGGGTGTATGTAGAAGCAGGCACTGGCAGGCGGCCGGTCGACTGGTGCAGGAATTAAATGCCTGTACTGTAGCCACCAGGACAACCCACTAGTAAGAATTCAATATAGAAAACTTAAGATCCAGGAGTCTTCATTATTAGGTGTGGATAGTCGACATTTTCGTCATATCCTTTGGGTTTCCTACTCTATTAACCCTTCCAATGCTGATGCTACTTTCATCCAATTCACAAGAGCGCTAAGATTTCTGAAAAGCATCTAAACCCTGTCATGTTTGTATTCATTGGATAGCTCTCGCTGAGAACTCTCTGATGAGTACCCATGTGCCAGGGTTTCTGTCATTTTTAGTTGTTGTTTTTTGCATCATTTTGTATTGGCAAATTAGCCTACAGCAGTATAAGGGTTACCAAATGGCTGGTCATGATTTAATCTTGGTATGGCGTTATCATATGAATAGGTAGACTACCACATAAGCGTTAGGTCAGATGCACCACGAAGTAGGCAGAACGGCTGTCTATAAGTGTTTCTCAGTGAACAATAAGAAAGCTATCTGCCTACAAATGTGTATAGATTTTGCACAGCTGAACCACTAAAAGACCATATTGATTTGGGCCCCCTTTAGTCACTATGCTTATAGAGCTCGTTTTGTGTGTGTATTGACTTAGGGCACACAGCGTTGATCATTAATCATGTACAAACTATGATTAAAAACGAAAGATTGAAAAAACAAATTTAGATACATGGTGTTTTAGCCTGCATTTGCTTAATTAGGCATGTAGTAGAAATCCTCCAATATTGTACAAAAAGATGCATTTGTTTGTGTGTTATATATGCCAGTATGTGCTTGTTTTTTTGTTTTTTGTTTGTTTTGTTAAGGTAGGTCCAGCACTTAGGACATTAGCTAGCATGTTTGTCATTTATAGCTTTTAGGGGATTGTAACACCCAGTAAACTATATATTTTCTAAAAGAAGAGCTATCTAGCTACATCTCAGTGCTATTTTGATTTATCTATTCTTAGATGTCAGAGTTTTATTGAGAAAAATGTAAAATGTTATTTTTCCAATTAAATCACTTTCAGCTCGCAGTAGCGGGACAGAACGCCAATTTAACTTGGATGGATTACAAGTTCATACATGTACCTAGAAAAAGGTGTCTTGGATTTATTTTATTTGCATTATTGTGGCAGATATTAAATGTCAAAGCCAGGTGGGGGTGGTCTTTCCAGAGAAATGAGTTAATTTCCCTCATATCTCGCGAAGTGGGTGTCCTATTGAAAATCCAAGACACCTTTTTCTAGGTTCATAAATGAACTTATAATCCATCCAAGTTAAGTTGGCGTTCTGACCCGCTGCTGTGGGCGGAAAGTGATTTAATTGAAAAAATAACATATTACATTTTTTATAATAAAACTCTGACATTTAAGAAAAGCTAAATCAAAGTAGCATTAAGAGGTAGCATAAAAGGTCTTCTTTCAGAAAATATATAGTTTACTGGGTGTTACAATCACCTACAAGCTGTAAATGAAGAAAATGCTAGCTAATGTCGGAAATGTCCTAAGTGCTGGACCCACCTTAAGAAATAAAAAACATGCGTTTTGCAAAAATTACAAAAAAATGTAAAATTCATACATGATGCACAAATTATGATTTTAAAACAAAACAGCTCTGTATACAGAAAAAAAGAGGTCGCTATTCATCCAGAAAGTGGTTAAAATCAGGCATGCAGCAAAAACATACATAATGCACAAAGTATGACTTAAAACAGAAAGCTGTGTATACAGAAAAAGAGAGGTTATTATTCATCCAGAAAGTGGTTAGAATCAGATATGCCGTTAAATCTACATAATGCTCAAAGTGTGATTAAAAACGAAAAGCTGTAATTACAGAAAAGGTGAGGTCGCTATTCATCCAGAAAGTGGTTAGAACCAGTTATGTAGTGAAAATCATACCTAATGTACAAACTATGATTAACAACAAAAAGATATGTAAATGTCGAGCAGATCAGAGATAACATCTTGCACTTTTTGGCACAGTGGTGGTTTATAGCAAAGTAAAAATTCCAAGGATAGTTTTGTAACTATCTATGTCACCAAAATATCAACATCTATTCTTTGACAATGAATATAATGCGCCTTTGAGCATGTTTATATGGAAAGGGCACAACATCAAATGACAATATTATTATTAATTATTATCATTATTATTATATTATTATTATTAAAGATAGAAGGCGCTCTGGATTTGCCAGGGCCAGTTTTGGCAGCCATTTTTGAAAATGGCCACCATAGGTCAGTTTCTGTATGAAAGGTTCCTCAGTAAAGCTATCACCCTCATCAGTCTCCTTCGCCCAGTGGCTTACACGTGTATCTAAATGATTAAAGTTATCTTCATCATATTCGGGGGACTCTCTGGCTGTCCCTAACTTACTAAAAAGGAATCTCCAAACCTCTAAGATTTCTTCTAAATCATGTTGCACTATTCCTACGTGATCTTTAACTGCCGGGGTCTCAACCTTAGGCCCGCCACGTTCTTTCTTCAACATCCTCCAAAAGTTTTTTTAAAAATCTAATTCTGGCTTACTAAAGGCCTCCTTAACACGTTCCTCTTTATATTATTTTGATATTCGGCTTATTCTTTTTGCAAATTGTTTCATACACCTTTTATGCTGTAACCATGACTCATCATCAGGTTGTCTCGGGCGACCGGCAATACTGTATAACTGTTTAATTTGGCGTGTACTTAAGTTGGCGTTTTTTTTTCAAAAAAGTATTTTCCCTGTATTTATTTTGGCATCTGGAGCAGTCAGAACAACGCCATCTTTATGTAGACATATTTTTTATGCGATCTTTAATTTGGCGTTGATGGGCATTCGCCAAAAAACGCCAAATTAAAAACCACGCCAAATTAACCAGTTATACAGTACACCACACCCGGTACACACGGACTTTCTCTGCCTTCAGGTAACTGAGTTTGCAGCACCAAAAGGGCTTGATACTTTTTCGTTACTTCATATGTGGGATTAATTTTTCGACATTTTTTAGGGCTAAAGAAATACCGTCCAAAATCTTATCTGTATCATCTGCACAAAGAGGCTCACCAGAGTATTGATTGTAAATGCGGTCCAAAGTGTTCAAAACCGGCATGGTGTATTTGTCATACAAGTACATGTCAGCATTGGACAACTTATCCTACCTTAATCTCTCTTAGTCATTACCCTCTATAAAACTTCTTTGAATTTTTCAAAAGTCAATAGAGACTACGACAGGACTTTGGTCGGATGTGTTAAACAGGTGTTCTTCCAGAGTTTCGCACCATAAAACTTTATCACAAATATCGCTTGGCATTAGATAAAAATCAATGGAAGAGGTCCCTGTCGGCCCAATGTAGGTACTAATGGCATCCCTGGCGTATTCAGGTAAGTTAAGGGCCTTAAGATTGTATTTTCAAATAAAATCTAGTAAACAAGTGCCTGTTCCCTCGATTGGCTTTTTATGCTTAGTATTCCTCATAGAATTTAAATTCGCATTAAAATCACCGCATACTATGTTAAAACTTTTAAATTCGGAATCTTCAATAAAGGAGCTCAGTTCATCCATAGTAATATTAAAATCTTAACTAGAACCTTTCGCAGGCGTATGTACCGAGTAAATGTTAAAAATTGTACCAAAATTATTCTGCAAACGTATTGCGCAAATCCTGTCATACCAAATGCAAATGGAAGAATACACGGCAATACAATGGTTGAATCAAATATCATCTGGGGCAATGCGTACGCAGAACTAGTAGGTATATGACTTATCGGTGGGGATATATGCTGGACTCTGGGTCAAATTTAGGACCTGGAACCTGAAATTTAAATGTATATCGGTTTTGTAACGGTCTTGTCTATATGTCTTATATATCAAAAAAACCAGCAGTTTGTTGCGAAATTTAAAAAAAGAATACTAACACTGCTACCATCTGTCTGTTAGACGGATTTTAGGCTTTGTTGAAAGGTGTTGATGCACATGCCAAATAAACAGTATCTGATCTAAACTGAATTTTCTCAGAAATGCCCTATGTATGTATTATTTATTAACTGTAGTATCTCAACTACAAAAAGTCATACATTATAGATATAAATCAAAAGGATTAATACATACTAGATTGTATATAGTACATCAAGTACTTACAAAGTGGGTATTTTAAAAAGAAAAATAAAGTATGCATATGGGAAAGAATAATGTATTTCTCCATTTCGGGTAGTTAGGTACGGTACCCATAGGAGGATAACTTGGGTAGAAACTATAGTAAGCACACTATCAGAACGCATTACTAATAAGATAAATTGAGTTAATTGTGTTTACTCAAGATTACACTCAAAAATACAGTGTATTTCTGTAATATTTTCTCAAGAATAAATGTTATAAATGTCCGGTATTTCTTCTTTACCAGGTGTTGGATATTACATCCAGAGTAGAGAAAACTAATGTATACTACAAGTGTGTACATTACTAGAACATAGTTCTATTAAAGTGTAGGAAGTATAAATTGTTTTTCCTACAAAAGGCAACATACAGAGAAGAATATTACAAATATATACTACAAAAAGGCATTTTCAGAACACAATGCTTCTAAAGTGTACGAAATGTATGGTGTTTTCTCAAGGAAAACACCGCATAAAGAAGGGTATTACAATGCTAAATTACTAAGTGGTGGTTCTCGATCTCTTTTTGAAAGGAGGAGTAAACTTTAACTTTAGAATCATCCGATACCCTCTCTATTCAGAACAATTGTTCTATACATCTCATATACATTTGTTGCAACAATTTTCAAATATGCAATGCCAATATCAGGTTGTATATCCTCCGGAATTCTACCGAGGAGTGATGAGAATAGATCTATAGAGTTTGACAGTATAGTAGTCCTGTAGACTATCTCAAGTTCATTTATCTCATTTAGCATTTTGGTCCTGATGTTTTGGAGTGATTGGCAGTGCATAATGACGTGTTCAGCATTTTCCACACACATATTATTACATAGATCACAGTATTTTGATCCTCCATTTTTTCTATATATATAATTATCGCTTTTAAGGTTGCTAGCACCACACACAATCTTCACCATGACCTCACATTTGTACATAAGTTCTGGGTGGTGGTCACCGAGTTGCCACCATACTAATAGACACACATTACTCATAACTCTTCTGAGATTGGTGGTGGATTTAAAGAGTCTGGTCCTAAACCCCCAGTCCTGGTCCTCCAGGTTCCAGGCCCTCTGCCATACTAGTTCCTTCCATTGGTGTTTGTTATATATTCTAGTACCCCTTATCATTCCCCTTACTTCATTTATGAGACCAAAGTACTCAGCTACATTTAGCATATCAAGGATCGGGCTGTCGTATCTATTTATATTGCATCTCTGGTGGTTTTCCTCAAACAGGAGTAATTTTGATTTAAAAACATGTTTATATTATGAGTTGTCTTCCAGACTTGCTATACTCCTAATAAAAAGTAATTTCTTTACATAGATAAAGTACTCTACCCGGATCCATCCTAAACTAGCGTAACTAGTCTCATTTGGTGATTTTTGATGGAACCTTTGTACTCTGTGGCCAGAGTACCGTTGGAAACATTCGATAGCATTCACATCTTCATCTTTTATTACCCAAAGTTCGCTTGAAAAAGTAACAATTGGTATTGTCATAGACCAAAAAATAATACTACAACCTTTAATAGTCAGGCCACCCGGCTTTAAGCCTAGACCAGATGCAGCATTTAAAGCTTTCCTCCCTTTTTTGATTTTCTCGTTTAGCCTTTCACTGTTATCACCATTTCTGCTGTTCTTCAAACCAAGGTGGTCGTAACTATTTCGTTCTTTTATTTGCTCGTTTCCTAATTTAAACACTCTATAGCGGGAGTAATTTCTGTTTTCATCTCTAACTGGTTATCTTTGAATGTATATTCCTGATTCAATAAGAGAGTAACACCGCCTACTTTCAATGCATGAATGTGCCACTTTGCAATGCATGTTATAGTTACTTAATGCTATTGACGTAGTGTTTCTTGGCTGCACTGATCTAACAGAGCTGTGCTATAGCCTTAGATGGAGTGCAAATGACAGTATTTCCCTGGAGGATTACACTCGACCCATATTACATGTTTTCTCATCTTAGAAATCCATGAGGTGATTCTTAAGTACATGACGTATCCTTTATATGTCAATGGCGGCCATTGTGGACTTTTGGCTGTTGCGAGGGATACCTACAATATTTGGCCATGGCGACTATGCAAAAATCAATCAGCTGGACACAAGGGACTTCCATGCCAACAATATTTATCCGCACCTTTATCCGCTCTGTAACGATACAGTCGCTAAGTCACCTGACTATATTAAATACCCTTCCAATGAATAACTCAGCAGTACTCCAGAGTAGAGCAGTTCGCAACATTTCCCATTTGAAATCACGTTCCACAAAATAAAAAATACTAGGATTTAGGACCCTAGTACTTGGCATTGTTGGATACGGGTATTCATCCAATGGGTCTACTGGAGGTAATAAATTGGATAACTATGACACCTGCTATATTTTTCTACAAAAAAGTAGATGGGACCGTTTTTAATTAAAAGTCATGCTGTTTTCAGGGAGTGCTATATGGAATAATAGTCAAAGACTATGGCAAGCCGAAGTGCCCAAAAGTAAGCATTTATGGAATTCCATAAAGCATTTATGGAATTCCATAAATGCTTACTTTAGGGCACTAATTCGGCTTGCCATAAAGAGTAAACGTATGGTTCATCTACTACCGCTTCTTAAATACTTGGCTAGTCTTAGGATGTATCATATAGATGTATAAGAAACATTATAACGGTATCCCATGTGTATAGTTTTCCCGATTCATTATATATTGATATGTATATACATATATATATATATATATATATATATATATATATATATATATATATATATATATATATATATATATATATATATATATATATATATATATATATATATATATATATATATATATATATATATATATATATATATATATATATATATATATATATACTGTACATCTGGTTAATTCGCCGTGTCCGAAATTTGCCGATCTTGCCTTTTTCCGAAATTGCCGAATCTTAATTTACTGATCGTGATCATATGTGATCGGTAAATCAAAAATAGCCGTTAGTTGCTATCACACTACAGTACCCCCAGGAGGAAAGAGGGGCATTTCTATGTGAATTTGAATTACGTTACAATTAGGGGATAAAAGGGGCTAGAGAGGGTGAATTGATATTTAGGTACTTGTAAGCCAGGAGAGCAGGGTTGCCTCGGGTTAGTGTCTGCATCGATCTCGGTCTTTGACAAGTGAAATGAACAAAAGGGCACTAGTCAACTGGTTCCAATTACAATTTACCGTCACATACCCTTATCAAAACGTAATGACGCTCTCCTCTCAGCTGAAAGAACATACTGTTCTCCCAATTTCGTGTCTCTAATTTGCCGATCTGAAGCTAACCAGAATTTTCTGAATCTTATGTTACCGATCAAGTCTGATCGGTAAATATAGGCAAATCAAAAACATTGTTAAATTTACAGGATTTACAATATATATGTATGTGTGTGTGTGTATGTGTGTGCGTGCGCGGGCTGGTACTTTACATGGATACAATACAACGAATATAAACCTATTCTATCTATCTATAAAACCTGCCTACTCGATGGTAGACAGACATTGAGCCAAAAAGTAACACGTTATACGTATTGAGTGCAGGAGACCCCGAAATGATATGTTTTGCGTTGAACTGAACGTTCGCACTTGGCGACATTGCTGTCTGTGTCATGTAGAACAACTCGAGCGAGCGATACCATAAGACTAGGGTGAGGCTCTGAAAGTAACCCTAAACGCTCAGTATGCTCTGCTATGTGATAACACTGCTGGCGTGTCCGGAAACTATGAGGAATATGCGTAAGTTTCCATATGGTATGGCCTGCTTTGATACTGCCTTAGGCAAAAAACAAGATGCCGAAAAATGTGAAAAAATTGTATAAGACATAACATAGTATGGTAATGGTTGGATACACTATTGCTATTAGAGAAAACGCTATTAGTGCTAAGAAATATAAAGAAGGGGTGAAGGATATCACATCTTGCAATTTGACACTTGAGCGTTATAAACACGCATTATTACTTGTGGGAATTGTTAACTTAATGTGTTGGGTATCAACGGTGTATCATTATACAATATGACTGGGTAAAATATGTGAAAACTGCAGAGAAATGATGGGTAGTAAAGGCTATATGAGATGTTTATTGGATTACGACAAATATCATCCGCAGGGAGATGATTTGTTACTACCCATAATGGCACTTGCGAGTGTGTTTATGTTCTGTCTTAAGCCTTATGCTGATGGTGGCTAATTGGGCCAATGCAAAATTATCCAAGCAGCCTGAAGAATAATGGAAAACCTGGCACATGGGTACTCATATGAGAGTACTCAGCGAGAGCTATCCAATGGATACCAACACGACAGGGTTTAAATGGTTTTCAAAAGTCTTTCCATCCCTGTGGTTTGGACAAAAGTCTGTGGTTTGGACAAATGTAGCCTCATTATTAAATTATACAATATATCATGATATATCATATTATATCATATAGATTATTATAGACAGATGCATTTGCGTCATTATTGATTGAATAATTGATTTGATATTAATTGAGTATATAATGATTAAATATTTTTCGTTAATGTTAAAAAGTGAAAGACATTACGCAGAGCTAAATTCACACTTAAATAAAAGATTTTTGAGGGAAGCTCACTCTTTTTCAAATTTAGTAGTCTTACTGCTAACAATTGCATACACTTAAAAGAATTATGGATTCCAGGTGTCTTTCCCCCCAAAGACAAGATCATATTACTTAAATACTTAAAAAGCAAAATTATCTCGAAATCGACACATATCCTCATGTCTTTCCGATCCCCAAAGACTACAGTATGTTTACAATTGCATTTATATTCAATTCAAAACCTCCGAAATATAGGGAAGAGATTCTTTTTGCCGAAAAGGAAAAGGGTAGTTTGAATTCTTTACAGTGAAGCCTTGAAGATTATCAGGATGAGACGACTCATGATACATACAAAGGGGTGGACTCTGTATCAGAGAAGGTATGGTTACGGCAATATCTGGGTTGAAGGAGACACATATTTACAGAAACTATAAAACCTATTTAATCAATTCTATTTATTAGAGTAGTTTGGTACTTTCAAGATGAATGCAGTAACCTTATACTTTAACTTCAAAGTTTATGAAGGAATTGATAAAAATTGGTTTACTTAGAATAACACTACAATTGAGGACGTCTCTATTGAAGATGGAAACTGAATCAGTAGAGATGAACTTGAGTATGAACATTCGAAGTTCAGCATTCTAAAGTATCCATAATGGTCACCAAAAGCAATAATAACCTGATTTGTTTAATTGATACAGCAACAAAAGATTGCACAGAATTATCCAAGGCAAGTCACACCAATAATAACATCTTAAGTATAGTGCAGAAAAATGTAACCCTATTTAAAAGATGATTGAAGATGTTTCTAGAAGATGGTATAAAGACACTGTTTAAATTGTAGATACATCCATGCCAACTTATTACAAAACCATGTTACGCAAATGAACTGCTAAAAAAAAGAAGATGGGTTTCACGGATTCATCTTCATGTAACTACTGTATGAAAGATCCATAAACTAGTTTAAGTAGTACCCAATGACAAGGGAAAATGGAGACAATTAGAAATCCGATTGTCAATTAAAATCAGCAATTCTTATACATACATAACGGTTAGACAAAGGTTATTTATTAATGTAGACAAAAGCAGAAGAATTTACTTTTAGATGTGGTAACGTATAACATCTTACTTATATCGCAATTACTCCAGAATCAAGAGATTTGTTGAATGCATTATGGGGCGACATTAAATCAGCAGAAATCTTTGAATGAATTTCATGGTTATATCTTGTATGGTATAAAACAATCCTTCCAATGCTTGATTATGATATTACAATATACCACAATACCTTCATATTACATGTACAATAAGGGCAATAGCCAATTAATCATTGACTGATTATATCATCTTATTTTCTGTATTTTTCTTGAAAGATTCATTACATGATTGTATCGAGTTTAGACAGGAATATGATAGAAGGAACTATGCAGTACCTTTTATATATATAAGGAGCAATAAGAAACCTGTTAGACGATTTGTACTATTCAAAAATTAAAAACTAAAAGGAAAATGATTTTAGCTAGCTAAAGGGGTTGATGTTTGAATAAAGGGTCATTTGGGGATTTGTTTACATATGTTGAAGCCAACACTTTTTTCTTCACAATAAGATAAAGCAATTAACTTCCAACACTACTCAATTTTTTACATGTCGGCTTGAGGTGGGTTACGGGGTTAAGTTGTGAATTTGGAGTCGATTGAGATGTTTTACATATGTTAGAGCCTACACCCATTTAAATGGATAAAATGTGCTCACTTTAGAGGGTGGTTACCTTAGAGGGTATAGGGGAGGGGAGGGCGTCACTTTTTGAAATTTTGACTTCGTTCTGAAATTATGCAATTTGTAGCATAACACATTTCTTATTCATTTTCAACAATGTCTCAGAAAGAAATGATTATTAGAAATGAACAGAGCACAACTTAGAAAATGATAAGAAACCTTTTGATCCATATAGTGATCCTTCCTTCACTTATGTGAAATTAGATATATTTTTTTGTCTTTTTGAAATGCGTCTGAAAGCCTTTAAACATTTCATCCCTTATACATCTTATGGGAGGTAATTTAATGTACCTCCATTATGAAGACCTTTCAATCAATGTATATTTTGTTAAGGGTGAAATGTCAAATCAAAGCTACACAAAGGAAAACATGGGTCAAAAGATGAATCCCTTAAGCTCCCTTAAACATTCCAGATGTTATTACCGTTTCAAATATTATAGGCACTGTTATATGTTGTATGCCACAATCGTGAAATCGTAAAAACAATTTCCGCAATGAGAGCTCATGAATTCTGAATGCTATAGGGATGAAACTTTTGATGAAATATGATTGATTAACGGTGGAAGCTGTGCTGCTTCATTTATGAACATTTGATGAATGTACCTTGTTTAAATCCACGCGCGCCATTATTAGGTCTACCTTTGGCCCAGCAGCAGTGACCCCTTGGTTGAAATTGAGGGATCTGATTGGACAAATACGCTAGTTTGACCTTTAACCTCAGTTAAGACAGTATCAAGGAAAACTCCTATTTTACGTTATCCTAACCATAAAACACACCTCAGAGTTGGAGAAAAATGAATTTACATTTTGATTCTGAGTTTAAGCCTTAATCCTGTTGGTGCAACCGGCCCCTGATATTCCCGGTAACTGATTTGGCTTACATAATATTTAGACTAACGATACTCAATCTGTATATACGTTAATATTATTATGAGTTTGTTTTTCACTTTAGTCCTTCTATCACAGGTAAAAGTTGAATGTAGGCCCCATTACGCGCCCGTTATGGGCCCGTGTCAAAACGGGCCCATCACGGGCCCATTTTCGACCCCTCAATATATCAATATTTCACGGCTTGAAAACCTATAACAGGCCCATTATTTTTACGGGCCTGTCATAATGGGTCCGTAACGGGCCCGTCAATTTTTACCTGTGTATTCTGTTTTAGTTTGATATTTTGTTTTTCTTTCTTATGTGTAAATGTGAATTACAGGTCAATAAAAATGCATACATAGCGGGAATGAATGAATAGATGCTTAAAGGCACATTGGCACACAAAGGCCATTCAGTGCCATAAGAAATGTGTAAAATGATAGTCCTTTGTTATTGTAGGAAAACAACAACAGAGCTATAAATAGATACAAATATTCACAAAAGACTGAACAGTTTCAAAGTATAAGCTGCACATACATGGTTGTTTCAAAAGAAACTAAATGCTTAAAATGTTCATACATAGCGGTTCATGAAGCCCGGCTATCCGAGTGGCCTAAGGTATTGACATTATCCTCTCCAGAAACGCTCGTCTTCCAATTATCGTATACATGCTATGTTAAAGGGCAAATGCACCATCATGATGATTTAGGTTCAAAATGTGCCTATATGTGTCACCTTTCAAATAAGACCACCCGCAAGTCTGTCCTCCTCAGCACTCCTCAGATATGGCTTATGAAAGTTAGTAAAAAACTAGCCTGAGTCTGGGCATAGAGGCTGACATTACCGGCCAGGGCACAAGTTTAAGCCAAATTTTGATTGGTCGAGAGATATCAGTGGCAGTCACTTCCAGCCACTGATATCTCTCAACCAATCAGAGGCAGGACTGGCAGTCACTTCATACCACTGATTGTGCTTAATTGTGCTTAATTGGCCTGCAATGTCAGCCTCCATGCCCAGACTCAGGCTAGTTTTTTTTACTAACTTTCATAAGCCATATCTGAGGAGTGCTGAGGAGGACAGACTTGCGGGTGGTCTTATTTGAAAGGTGACACGTATAGGCACATTTTGAACCTAAATCATCATGATGGTGCATTTGCCCTTTAAAGACACGCACGGATCATATGGTGTGCTTAGACACATTTAAACAACACCTTTCCTTTTACAGACACATCTATTATACGTATCGTATACGTGTACCATTGATACTAGCCAGATTCTCGCTTTCTACCTAAATGAACAACTATTCAGAAGTAGACTGGGAACATCTACACCAGTTTGTAAAAACGTGTACCACACCGCATAATTAGATTCTTGCATTCTCTTTTTATAAGACTCATACAAAGTACACGTCTTAGAGCGACTACTACTTGCCAGACCTTTTAATCCTGGGTAATCACTTTAGATCGTTAGAGCTACAGACAAAACTATCCGTGCCATCGTTGCACATTGCTTCATACACCCTCTACCTGTATCAAGGATCGTCCACAGACTTCGTTCAGTGTATCCCAACTTGCATGTGATCTCACTTCTACTGATCTAACTCCTAAACCACAAACATTAAAAAAATCCAATGAAATGATCAATTTCTTTATTTGGTTTATTTTGAATCAAAAGATTCTTTAGAAAATACTGCAGGGATTGGAAGGATTTAAGATGACCAATTTGAGAACCTTTTACATATCATTCAAATTATTATGGATAAAAAGATTATAAAATCAAATAGAAAGTTGGGCAGAATTCCTTAAAGTCTTTAAGATACGTAACCTGGTCGATTTGGCGATCTATATCCTTTGAACATAATCGAGAAGGTCAAAAATTAATTTTGGAGAGATGGAATCCAATCAATTATCGCCTTGCATAACAAAATACTAAACATATATCAAATCCATAGCATTTTCTTATAGTATAATGGCAAAATCGCTTTAGAAGTCAGAAAAATTGGTTAGAGAAAGGTTATTGCATTGTAAGCAATATCCTAGACCCAGACGTTTATCAAATACAGAAATGACTGAAAAGGGTTTAGATATAAATTACCTAGAATATGTAGGGAGGTAAGTATTATCTATGTATGCTTGCATTTTCCCCTTTGTACCTATCAGACACCGTGCTCGACTTGGCAGTCTGCCACCTGTAAGCTGGGCACTCAGCATTGTTTATAATGAAAAATGATTCTGAGCACCTGGCTGAGTTGCTCGTTAACAATGGTTATTACTAGTAACCCATTCATACCTAGAGTTTGAGGAATTTAGAATGTTGTGACTAGCCAGTTGTAACTGGTGGAGGAAACCGGAATATCAGGCAAAAACCACCGCCTAATCTCAAGTCATTGCAAACTTTCTCACGTGAGCGGTATTCGAACCCAGGCAGTGGTGAGAGACAGCTGGCAATCAGTGGCAGTGCCTTAGTCCTCTTGACCATCAGGACAGGTCTCCTAGAGTTGAAGGTGTCGGTTTGCGTTTACACAATTTTGATAATAACATAGGAATGATGTGTTATTTTGAACCACTTTTCAAAGGAAGTTATTAATTAAATTACTGCACAATTGTATCTTTAAAACCAAGTTTTTTAAATGAGTATAACTAAAGAAAGACAGTTGTGAGGGGACATCAGTTGCATTCATAAGAACACTATGACCAAAACATGCATGCTGTTTTAGATGCATTGAGTTATAGAGAAACAACTCGAAACTGTTGATTAACAGAGGGGCGAGTTCATTAACTTTGATAATCAATTGTATTTAACTGTATACATTCTTTGAGGATTATGTCATTATTACCTGTGGTTGAAATACAGTATAATGACAAATATGTACTTATAGATGCAATAAAAATCATCCCTTCTTGAATTAAAAAAAAATTGATAACCAACATCTCAGAGTTGTTTCTCTAACTAAACTACAAGTGCAATATTACCAAAAAGTGGTTCTCTGTCATGGTTGAAAAACTATATATTAATTTTACGTGAAAGAAGAGTAAGTTTCAAAGCCTTCCGATCCAAACAGAACCAAGGGATCTTTTAGATGACCAGCTTAGGGTTCCCCAGGAGGGGCTAGCTCCTATTGCACATTATTGAGCAAGGAGAAAGTCATAAGGGTGTGCCTTGCAAGGTGTCGTGGTCGGATATATATATATATATATATATATATATATATATATATATATATATATATATATATATATATATATATATATATATATATATATATATATATATATGTGTGTGTGTGTGTGTATTAACGTCTAACATAAACCTCTGACGATATGTGAAAGCCTCCTATGGTAATTTGCAAGTCACACATGTACCTACAAATCCAGTGTACATTGTACAGGGACCTCAATGCTGTTAAAAGATCTTTAAGATGGGAGTGATCCACAGTTGTTTGCCGTCCACCAATCAGAAGCCTCGAAAAGTGTTCATGTAGGGTTATGAGACATAACCAACACTTTTCAAGCCTAGCTGCCTAAACCCAAACGTGTTACCCAAGGGAATTTAGCAAGAGTGCTCTGCCAAGCTTTTCTCGGCCTGTGATTGGTGGAAGTCAACTGTAGTACAAGATACATAGACCCTCGGATTCTCTGGTGTATGTGATACCCTCGGGTTACTCGTCTCCGCCTTCTAACATCTCGGGTATATCATACACACCACAGCTTCTCTGGGGTCTATCTATCACATGAAGCATAGAAAAACGAGAATCAAAACCCTATTCCATTCCATCCTTCTCTTCTCTGCAGATGAATAACATCTGCTTAAAAAGCCTGGCTCGTTTGAAATGGATTACCCAGGTTTCACACGAAAACGGTTTTGTGATGCCTCATGATAAATGGATTTCTATAGATTAAAAGCATATGCTTGTAAGGGTAGTTTAGGAGTTCATTCAGCTCTTTAATTGATTTCATCATAGAAATGGCATTCGTTATAAAACCACGAGCTGCCTTTTCCTATATAAACAATAAAATGTGGATTTGATGTATATTCTATTGTTTCTTGTTTATTTTCGTGCTCATCGCTATTTTGCTTTTTCAATCTATTTCTGACAATAACTTCTAGTTTAATATCCGGTTTATACTTTCGTTTAGGTAACATGCATTTTATTTTTGGATAAAGTTAACACATTTAAACATACATGTATTTATATAGATGTAAATATATATATATATATATATATATATATATATATATATATATATATATATATATATATATATATATATATATATATATATATATATATGTATCTGTTTAAGGGTTGCATATATATACATATATATATATATATATATATATATATATATATATATATATATATATATATATATATATATATATATATATATATATGTATATATATATATATATATATATATATATATATATATATATATATATATATATATATATATATATATATATATATATATATATATACATATGTGTGTTTGTGTGTGTGTGTCTGTGTGTGTGTGTGTGTCGGTAGGTAGGTAGGTAAGTATGTGTGTATAACCAGGGACGTATCCAGGATTTCTGTGTAAGGGTTGATTCTTCATGAGAAGTAATAGAAGAGGTAGATACGCTGCTTTACTTTAAAACAAATCTATAGAAAAGTGACAATACATAGCAAGAGGTTCAACGATTTGAATTGTAAAGGGTGATTCTCGAAATCCCCGGAACCTCCTGTTTACACACAGCTCTCATGTAGTCCGGCACAGAAAACTGGATTTTGGGCTGAACCTTTTTTTCATGTATAGTTTTTTTTTATCAATTAATGGATTTGTTAACCAATTGAAAATAAGCCATCATGCTCTATGAGATGAACATGGACCCCTACTAAAATTATGCCATCCATGCTAGTTTAGATTAAATACAAGTTAACTGAAAATATCTTATAGAAAATGCTCCTGTAAAAGCATAACTGATCATAGATTAGTGTCCCCAATTATATATTCGTCTATCTGATTGCTGTTGAGGATTTTTCAACAAAAAAGGAAAGAGCCTAACATGACGTATCTGATGCACCTTTTTACAATAATTTCATCGATGCTGGTTTTCATTAAATGCTCTTTAAAGCAAAAGCTACCATGGAAAAATGAACATTCGTTGACTATAAGTCACTCGAGTGCTTAGCTACTTGTACGGAAAGGAGCATGATTTTCTTGGCGTGTTTTTCGTCAGCCTGTGATGTGTTCCATAGGAAAATAACTGTTTACGTAACATAAAGCTCCAGTTCCCATGTCTACCTTCGGCCATACCGTAGATATCGCGAGAGACGTAAACATCCGTGGCGATAATTAAAGAAACTTGGGTACAACTTACCACTTGCTCTCTGATGACTGTGAAGAATCTCTCACGTTGCGAGTAGCCGTGCTGTCTTTCGTTCTCGAAGTACTGGGTTCGGTAGCGATTGTGGTACTGCACTATCCCTGTTATTCCATAAGTATCATAAGTGAAGGGAACCACGTCCTTCTGTTATTCCATTGATCCGCGATGGCGCGAGCAGGGTGTATGACGTCACAAGCTGACAGACGAACAGTCCAAATGGTGTATGAGCTTCTCTGAGATTGTACGTGTCCTCATGAAGACCTACAGACACAAGAGGTGTCCGTACGCGCATGCGCAGTATCAGGCTCACGCCTAGCCAATGTTCTCGAATGTGTTGAGTTTGTTTTATGTTAGGGCGTGAAGCTACTACTATTGCAATATGGAGGATATGGTAGCATCTAGCATCGTTCTTTAACGCGAAATATATATCAGCTTATATTCATTTAGGAGGACACTTTTTAGTAAGGAGGGTAATATAAAACACACACGCACACATCGACACACACACGTATATATATATATATATATATATATATATATATATATATATATATATATATATATATATATATATATATATATATATATATATATATATATATATATATATATATATATATATATATATATATAACGTAACACCTATATATATATATAAATATATACATATATATATATATATATATATATATATATATATATATATATATATATATATATATATATATATATATATATATATACAGTGGAACCTGTCTACATTGAACACTCACGGGAAATGAAAAAGTGTTCAATGTACGCAGGTGTTCAATGTATCCAGGTTCTGAATATTTGGAGGTCGGGTGAAATATGAACGAACACAAGGATAATTAGAGAAACATGATCATTTCATTGCAAAATCTACTGTCTTTACCTCACTTTCTTCATATAGTTAAAAACTTAACATGTTCAGCAATTAAAAAATATCACATAACAAAACAGTTAATCTTATATATATATATCTGATTTAACCTCATTTTCAGTGAAAAAAGTTCAAATCAGTAAAGAATGTTCAAAGTAGACAGGTTAAATGTGGCCTGCGGGAACAAATTTAGTTTTCAATGTTCAAGGTAGACAGGTGTTCAATGTATCCAGGTAGCCTCCCATTGATTTTCAATGGGAGCATGCCGGGACATAAAAAAATGTTCAATGTACACAGGTGTTCAATTTGACAGGTTCCACTGTATATATATATATATACATATATATATATATATATATATATATATATATATATATATATATATATATATATATATATAATTATATATATATATATATATATATATATATATATATATATATATATATATATATATATATATATATATATATATATATATATATATATATATATATATATATATATATATATATATATATATATATATATTAATATATATAATATATATATATAGGTGTTACGCTATCATTGGCAGATTTACTTATAGAAGAAGCCAGAACTAACAGAATTGGAGTTTATCATAATAAACAGTTTACTCATAGCTACGCCGATTTAATACACCAATCTACTGCGCATCGGGTTAACCACCCCGTTTTATATTTATACTGGATCATAACGACTTTTCACAAAAAAGACATCTCGTTGCTGCTGTAAATGCATATTTATTGGCTCTGGATCACGCCACAAAAGCACAAAATACATTCCGAGAATCGGATTGATTTGTTTAATTGCTTTTTCATTTTGCATATCCTCAGTTGCGGTATTGCAGACAGCTGTATTGTTCTCTCTCCCTGTCTGGCCCTCTCTGCATTTCCTCACTTGAAATTGTGCTGTCAGAAAATATAGATGTCAGAGCAATGAATTCATTTTTTATTCTTTTCTTTCTGGCTGAAACTATACCCATTCAGGTGATACGCTATGCCAAGAGGCTTTCATCAAAATATCCACACATAAAAAGCGACGTTATGTCACATACAAGTATTCAGCCTGCAACTATTCCTGAATTAATTTGTTTTGTTTGCATATTCTTGGAAGATAATCATAACACAGCTAATTTTGATATTTTGATATTCTGCTTTGTTTTTATCTCCCATTGTATTCATTTGGAATCCCTTTGATAAGATCCGTTTGCTCATTCAGCATATGACAGTAGGTTTGCAATGCGCAAAATTGTGCGCGGTGTTTTGAGAAATTTTCGTGTGGATCTATACGATCTTTGTCAATTACCTGAAAATTATGATTCATTTTACAAAAAAGTTGATCGAAAGTTTAAGGTATTGTTCTGATTGTCACTTTTCCTTCAAATATTTTTCCTAGCTCTGCTTTCAACTAAAATATTTTCCCAAAAGAGTCAGACTGCTTTTGGTTGCTGTACAAATTAATGTCTAACCAATAGTGCCGAACGCACGCAGGTGCCCAGTGTTGCAAAGGTGCTGGATCTAGCAGAGGCAACTGTTACCTTGGTGTGTATAAATGTTTTAAATTATAGTTTACCCAGCATTGTGATTGTGACCTACCCTTCTAACGTAATGCAAAATGCTCTAATTCGTCTGTTCAAAGTCTTCTTTATTTACAATTGATAAGTTGTTGTTTTGTGTTTTTGGTGTTTTTTTGGCCAATGGTTTAGCTTATGTTATTGACCACTGCATGACCAAATGAAAATCTACAGATACATCAAAAACTATATAAAGGAAACGTAACAGGAAAGATCAAAGAGCATTACATGAACTACATACACAAATGAACAACATAGATCTTATTACAAATAATGATTTAATTATATAATTGATTGTCACATTGCAGAACATACCGAATGCTGAAAGCGTATATTATAATGTGCCTTGCTGGGATAGCGTGTGTTTCAAGAAGTTGATGATGTCGGTATTGGTCTTTCATATAGACGAAGATAGGAATTTCGCCAAATTGGTATGAATGAGGATATGATATCTGAAACTAAATGCTAAGAACATGACTTTTTAATTATTATCTACACACTACGTTTTACATTATGACAACCATTTGTTAATAAAATTTGTTAATAAAAGATATGAAATATTTTGGTTCATTTACAAATTTCACCATTTTCATCATAGCCAGACCAACTGCGACAGTCTAGGCCATTACTAAACAGGGTGAGGCACTAACCTTCACAAAACATCACACAGCCTTGCACATACGCAGGATAGTCTCCGGCTCTTTTCTCGGTATTGGATTTCACCAAACCATGGTCGCTTCAAAATTGTATTTTGAATATTAAACGTTCAAGGGTTTGCCCGAACGTATATTGAGAGTTGATAATGTTACCGAGATAAGGGTGTCCCAATCTTTCCACAGTTGTACCTGTTTCAAAGTTATGAAATTTAGAATTTGAAAAAGCGCTATTTTACTTTTCCGACATGCTTACAAAATTGAACGGAGGAAAATTTCAAAAATGTGATGCCTTTCCCTTCGTATTTTCTCCATATTTGTAATTTGATCCAATCGATTTCTGGATCATAATTAAATATGGGAGCTCGGGTTTGAAAACATGCATGTTTTCCATTTTTTTCCTCTCATATATAGACCCTAAAGGAAGGGCACTTCCGTGAAACCTACTGCATTCCTCAATAAAAATAACTTTCAGGTATTATCTTCCCTACAAAGGCTGCATATTCAAATAAAAGCAGGGAGGGGAATGACGAGTCAAAAATTACCCCCATAAGTAACCTTACATACCCATCTCGTTATTGACCAGGTTTTTGTTTGAACCTTCAATACATACATTTACAGCTGGAGAGTAAAAGTTTGACTAAAAGGAACGACTATCAATTTGTGAAAAATCTTACTGAAGTTTGCTCTTTCTGTTGTGTCTGATATCAGGCGACGGATACAGACTGATAAAGACAGTCGACTAGTAAAGTTATTCAGTACAGACATTTAATTCCTGCTTCAGTGGACCGGACGTCTGCCAGTGCCTGGTTGTACAAACATCCATGGATAGCATGTCAAATGATAAACCAAGTACATCAACGTCCAATGTAGCTTGCGAATCACAGCTAAGTTCAGTTGTGGTCATCCATCTATCCATGCTTAGGAAAACTGGTGGCAATCGCTATAGTATATTCTGCCCAGGCTGCCCACGCAATTAGTGCAGGAATCAAATATCGGTAGTGTACATGTACTGACACGTATTACAGGAATCTAATACGGTTGTACATACAATCGTTCCATTGTAAGTTTGTTTTCTTATTATGTCAAATTGAAAAAAAAAACAGCAATTTATTTGCTAAGTTGAAAAAGATGAAATCGCACAAAAGGAATTCTGGCCATTTTTGCACGTGTCACCTAAAGATGGGAGAGTTAAAATCTGGCTCTTGCAAACCTCTGGTCAGCCTCTATGCTCGAGTGGTCAAGTGTATTGTGTAGAGACAACATCCTGTGACAAATCTCCACAGAGGGTTTAACCCGGCTTGAGGCATGTGAGAGGGATTTCAGTGACTGGAATAGGTCAGCACCTTATACTAATACTCCACCATTGCTTAACAGCAATCACCATAAAGTCTAGAAGTGCAGAAATAATGGCATTTACCTAAACATCCCTTGCCCTTAATAGTATACCATTACACGTAATTAGCCATACACTAATTGAGGGATGTACAATGATCAAACGACACAGCTTAGTCACTCAATACATTATCTAATTTTATGACATTATGTTACAAGCTCATCAGCTAAAACCTGCCTAGATCAAAACATCATAGCCAATGTATTAACATAGTTCACGTATATCTGAACACAATCTATCTAATGACGTTATCAATCCACACGATATCAACACAATAACCAACTAAATTTTCTTTTCTGAGTCATAGTGGCAAATTTTATAAGTGCGTCGTTTTTTTATAACACAATTTAGTATCTGTGTGTTTTGCAGAGTGCATTTTCTGTCAACCAGCGCATGCGTACTTGATGTTTTATAGTTACATTTCATATTCCATTTATTCTTATATACATACACACACACACATATATATATATATATATATGTATACATATATATATATATATATATATATATATATATATATATATATATATATATATATATATATATATATATATATATATATATATATATATATATATAGTCGTGACCAGTAGTCGAGAATATTATATATATATATTTATATATATATATATATATATATATATATATATATATATATATATATATATATATATATATATATATATATATATATATATATATATATATATATATATATATATATATATATATATATATATATATATATATATATATATATATATATATATATATATATATATAGTCGTGACCAGTAGTCGAGAATATTGTATATATATATATATATATATATATATATATATATATATATATATATATTTATATATATATATATATATATATACATATATATATATATATATATATATATATATATATATATATATATATATATATATATATATATATATATATATATATATATATATATATATATATATATAATAACTTCCTTTAAATAGTGTTTTAAAATTACAAACTATTGAACCACAAGCTGAACCCCTAAACTCTAGGTATGAATGGGTTACTAGTAATAAGCATTGTTAACGAGCAACTCAGCCAAGTGCTCAGAATCATGGTTCATAAACTGCGCTGAGTGTTCGGCTTACAGGTGGCAGACAGACATGTCGAGCACGGTGTTTCTGTGTTAGGTGATTGCCATTCTCTTCGTATTACTTATCTGCAGACCCCGCCTATATATAACTTCTACACCGAAATTTGATGGAACGGCAAAAAGGAAACTGCGAGCATACATATAATACTAACCTAACGGATTATTGAAAGATTACGTGTTCGACTCCCGGTCTGGGCATGTGAGAAAGTTGCCAGTGACAGTGTTAGGTGGTGGTTTCGCCAGGTACTCCAGTTTCCAAAACTACTTGCAACTGGCTAGTCACGAATTAGCCACAATTGGTATAAATGTGACAAAAACGCGATAAAAACATCACCTATATTTGCTAACGGAAATAAAATGGGAGTTTTTCTTAGCTACAGAGCTTAATTTGTTTGCAACTTCCCAACTTCGGAATTAATCTTATTATCACTGATTAAGATTTTTGCATTTATCATTGTTGTATATTTGATAACAAAGAGTTAAGGCTGCCTCAATTGCAATGAAAAATCCTACGACATCTACACTTGATGAAAAACACTAAAATCAGCCTGTAACACTCAAACTGAAAGAAAAGGCCCGAAAGTATTTGTTTATGACTCCTTGCATTTGATGCAGCCGTTTAAGTGTATGTCCACCTCGTAAGATACCTCTAGAGTTGTCCTACTCTACGCACGGGTCTTGAATTGGCCAGATTTAAGACCAATTCAAGTTTAAGTTTTTCCCTGCAACCCTTAAGTGCATTTACATGGAAAATTAGGACTCCCAGTGGACACTTCCGTAGGTTTTTTCTTGCAACTAGCCCCTTGTGACCTATCTAGACTGCAGTATACTAAGGCACTACTTGTGAGACCTAGGAAACAGGCAACAATATAAGGTTGGATCTGGACAAGTTGAGAGTGGATGTGTCAAATTTTCATATTTCGAATTATTTGTAAAGTGCTATCTCTAAATATGATTGGTCCAGAGCATTTTATGACACACATGGACATTTAGAGTTTGGAACTTGGAATTTCGTTTTTCATCACTTTTTCTGCCGTATTGCGTTTAAGTAGTGCCTACCCAGTTGTACCTGGTGGAGATTACCGGAGTACCCGGCGTAAACCATCGCCTAACCCCAATAGTCTACAAGTAGCATGGCCCGGCTAGTTCGAACCCAGATACTGGTGAGAAACAGCTCGCAGTCAGTGGGAACGCCTTAGACCACACTGCCATCAGAGCATTTAGGGCACCAGATATAAGAGGAGGATCTTCTTAACCCATTCACACTCAGGAGTTCCTCTAGAAGTATCGTCTGCTACTTTCATACTTTTGGAAATAACTTGGGAATAAAGCGAAGGTTTGCGAAATATTTCAAGCAGAGTTGTTGTTTATCATTTGATCAACATTTCTCCTTCAAATGTTTTCAAAAAAATGCTTTTGTAAGGAAAATATTTCCAAAATCGTCAGGCCTCTTTTGGCCGCTCTGAGTTTAAATGGGTTAAGGAAACTGTATCATTGATACTGCCATACAATTCGTGACTAGCTAGTAGTTAAAGAAAGAGGATTCCACAATACTAGAGGAAACCACCTACTAACTCCAAGGAACCAGAAACGTTTTACCATCACAGTTCCACTTGGGGACTTGAACCCTGAACATAAGCAGCGAGTACTGTATAACTGGTTAATTTGGCGTTTTTGGCGAATGCCCGTCAACGCCAAATTAAAGATCATATAAAAAATATGTCTACATAAAGATTGCGTTGTTCTGTCTGCTCCAGACGCCAAAATAAATACAGGGAAAATACTTTTTTGAAAAAAATGCCAACCCTAAGTACACGCCAAATTAACCAGTTATACAGTAGTCTATGGGCAATGCATCAGACCGTACAGGCAAAGGGGTGGACATACCTGTGATTAGTAATGGCCAATTAGCCCCCCTCCACTCTAAACCCCCCGAAAAGCCCCAAAAATGATGAATGAAAAAACAAAATTTAGAATATAGATATGGAATGCTTTATTGACACAAACAGGTTTTATAGTCTTCATTACATAGAGTACAATTTTTCCTTACAATAAAAAAGCTGACCTCGCCATGGACTGGCCAGCATATATGATAAAATGACGAATGAAAAAAAGAAATTTAGGATATAAATATGGAATGTTTTAATGACACAAACAGGTTTTATAGTCTTCATTACATAGAGTACAATTTTTCCTAACAATAAAAAAGCTGACCTCGCCATGGACTGGTCAGCATATATAATAAAATGACGAATGAAAAAAAGAAATTTAGGATATAAATATGGAATGCGTTATTGATACAAACATGTTTTATAGTCTTCATTACATAGAGTACAATATTCCCGAACATTAAAAAGCTGACCTCACCATGGACTGGCCAGCATATATGACACAAAGTACAAATACCAATTTCAAGTCATTTCTTTGTAAATTGAATTACATTTTCACGAAGAAGTTATGGCTTAACACACGTTGAATATACATTTCAGGTTTAAACATATATAGCCTTGATCATCTTTGAGCAAAGGGTTTTGTTCTTCCAATAATAACTGATTAATACCCAGTATGTAGAGGTCATAGTTACCATCGTAATTGGTGGCATAAAAGCCAAGCAAAGGTATTTCATATAGAATTCGTTCCTCAACCACGAATTACCTCACATGGTAACATGTTATATGGAATGCAACTCAATAGTCTTAATTGTCAGGATAACATTGATATATCATTATTATTATTATTATTATTATCATTATTATCATTATTGAAATTTCTTCAATTCACATATGATGAAACAGATGTGCAATCTTATATTTGGTAATCATTTCACAACTAATCAAATCTCTTTTCCAAGAAGTCCAGAAACTTGTTATACTTACTTAATTATTTGCTAAATATTTTATCACAGTAAAGCATGTCTGCTCTAAGTACAATCAGAGGGAAGAAGAAAGTGCAATTTCCTAGTCATGTGATTTGTCAGTGGAGAATTAACCACTCAGATTTCCTGAGAAAAACTGACCAAAGAAAACCCTCTTTAGAACACACAGAGAAATAGTTCATATTTTCTGCAATAGGTGGCAGGTCAGTTGAGTGCACTATAGGGTGACTCTAAATTACCAACCTATTACAGGGTGCAACCAAATAAAAACAGCAACAATAAAGTAATAACAATTTTCATTACGTAGTAGTACAAAATAAAGAAGTGTGAACTATGATTGTTTGAAAATGACATAATTGATATTTCAGGATATCTATGTGTTACAGGTAGAATAAATTATTCTGCTGTGTAATGTATTGTAATGAATATTTATGACAAATGTTGAGACTGCGAATGATTTGAAATATCCAATATTAGAACAATGACCTTTTATCTTGCACTACTTTCATATTAGTTGATGTATAATTGATGTAAATATACATATTTGATTAAAATCAACAATTGATATTTCTTGCTGTAATTTGGAGGACTTAGCCTTCTTCATGTAATGTGGATAAGATGAGACAGTGGTATGCTTAATTCAATACATTACTTGTATACATATTTTGATAATTACGTTAATTAAAAGTGGTGCCAATATCTTTGAGAATAAACTTTGAACAGCACATGTATATATGTATGTATTTATGTATGTATGTATGTATGCACGCATGCAGTTATGCGTGTTAGTAAGTATGCATGGACAAAATGAATCATTAGTTTCTTGGAAACTCAAATGAGATCTTTTTAGAGAACCAGCTTAATCCGATAAGTCTCAGCAGCAATTTCAATTAAGAATCTAATAAATATGGGCAGGGCGCTATTATCGCTATCTTATTGTTCCCGCTATACTTAAGTGATTTACAGTATTCCGATTAGTCTCGCCATGTGAAGAACACCAAAAGATCACTTTCGTTTTACACTCCCTTCATCAACTGGCATAATACTGCTATGGTCATGGCAGATCAAGCATAAACGTAGTATATACCCGAAGGTCGAACATCTTTTCTTACACTTTTGTAAAGTCCTTATCGGCAAAATCAGACACGTTAAAGACTGGATTGTCGATGCCTTCTCCATCATCTGATGGGCTTTCTGACTCATCGCTGTCCCTTCAAAGAAAAAAGAATAAAATGGGGTTTGAATAGAATGGGGTCAATAAAGCTTCGAGAGATCTTGTGAGATTAACCCTCAGCAGTAGAGGAGACTGTAACGTGAGACTTAACAAATTTGCATCTGAATGATGGCGGATGTGAATCAACTTGCCAATATTAAAGGTGTATTGACAGGATAAGGTCAAAGCATAATACTCAAATACTTATGAATGTAGAAAAGTAATCAGAGAGTCTTCTAGAGGAAATTGAATGGTGAAAATGTGTAAATCGTTTGACAAATTGATAATGTTATTAAGTGTAAGTACTTCAACTATACACAGTTTAGGATATCCAATAGCAGAGTATCTATGAATATGAACAGAAAGAAAATGATATGAGGTCCAGAATGCTCTTAATGTAAACACATACCAAAAACTAATAAACATGATTTCTATAAGGTTTCCATTATCAATCCACTATGGCGTTCGATAAGTAAAAAACATAAAGAAAGGATAACATTCTGAGACTAAAATAAACTGTTAGGTATTGGCCAAGAAAATCCATAATAAATTTTCTAATATGTTTAACGAAAATGACACTTTACAAAAATAGACAGAATGGAAATGTTACACATCCGCAATATGTTAAGTATGAAATGAACTCAAAAGGTGATTCGAGCAATATGATGCCAAACTTGAATTAAAATTAAAACTTTTGAAACGTCCAGAAAAAAGGGTTTTAGTTGAAACTTACAATCCAAAGCGTTCCCCTTCCTCCAGTGTTTCTGGTAGAAGTCGATTCATGGTGTCTGGTGGCAAAAACGACAATAATCCTCCAACTACAGCCAATCCACCAAAGGCTCCTGGCGTCACACTCGGATGGACAGTCTCACCCTGAAAAGATTCACACAAAATTAGATCAGGTTTATAGACCATATGATATATATATATATATATATATATATATATATATATATATATATATATATATATATATATATATATATATATATATATATATATATATATATATATATATATATATATATAAACATGTATATATATAAACAAGTATAGATATAAAAACATGTCTACATACATACACACATACTTACCAAAAGGATAATGAATGGGGCAACAATGCCACCAATCTTGGCTTGTAAGGCTATGATCCCCAGGGCTCTTGCTCGCACGACGGTGGGGAAGAGTTCCCCAGACATGTTCATGGTAATACAGCCTCCTGCGTCAGCGGCGAACTTTCCTACGACAAATAACCCGAACGACACGCCAGACAGGTCTGGAATTCAAATTTAAATTATGATTACTTTTACTGTTGATATTTCATAATTCTGGACTACGTTGACATAAATGTGCTCAAACAATAATATTTACATGATGTATACCACGCTGTGCCATATATCATGACAAACTGGTTTGGTATCAAAAAGACATCGCACTTTGAAATGATACATTCTAATACTGGAAAACAGAAAACAAAGTATATACGGGCGCCCCCTTTTGAGAGAATGCTCAATCAAACTGCACTCTCTGCTCAAATTAGTTCGTCTTTTTTGCGACAGATGGCGCTGTCAGCGGCGGCGGCTACGGTTAAGAGACGCTAATATAAAGATACGCTATGATGCAAAACTCCCCAATTCGCTATAACTGGGACACGCGTGAATTTCGTGTTCTACAGTATGTGAAATTATCATAATAATAAATAATTACAGATATATGTAATTTACAAGTCTGCTTAATTCAAGAAATAGGAATAAATGTTTATGGTAAATTGATTTACAGATAGGGATAACTCACTACGGTATCAGAATACTTTTGAACTAATTTTGAATGCTTACATTTATTTTCAAATATTGTTTATTGACTATCCATAATAAAAATGATTAAGGACTATTCCAAATGATTTAAAAAAGTATACAGATACTTTAATAGAGTATTGAATATTCGTTAACAAATCAAAGATGCTCACCTAAGGATGAATAATGAATAATCATGATTCATTTATGAATGTTCCTTAATCAATTATGAATTATGATTATTTGTAATGCATGTTTGGGTATATTTTCAAAGTGCAGGTGAACAGGCTAATTCAATCATGAAGTAATGGCCTTTGGTAATCTAGCAAAACATCAAAACAACAATTTTCTAGTGAAAAATGGAAGAAATGTGTTGAAATCTGTGTTTCAAGGCCTTTTCCTGTTTTA
>OZ012700.1:15135636-15166937 GCA_963942565.1 Maea johnstoni | reverse complement strand
TTTCCATCTCGGGATGCAAAAGAAAGTGCTAAGAACGGTTCCTTACAAACCACGCATTCCAATACAGACTGGTTATTTTGAAAAAAGATTTCGTAAAATATACAATAAACAAATGCATTTTAGGAAAGTTCTTCTCATTAAAGTGAAAGAGAAATGGGAAAAACCTGATCGAATGAAATAAGAGTCAAGAGTAGAAAGGCCTTTTAGAACACTACCTGACCTTTTGGAGATTCTTATACTAAATATACACAATGGAAACTGTTGCATAATCGTATTGTAACCAATGAGAAATTATTTGATGTGAATCTAAGAGTATTCTCTCTCCGTATTGTAATGCCAATCCTGAACGATTAAGCACGCATCCCTTGAATTCCAGTACGTCATTACTTTGTGAAAAAGGGAGAAAATAGCTTAAACAGTATGTCCATAACTATCTCAGATATACAAAAGATATTTGTTCAATTTAACGAATACAAAGTTGTGGATTGGGTAATTATGGTCAAAAATGATTGTTTACAAAAATAGACAAAAAGGCGGGATTCATCATTTACAAGATGTCATGAGGTTGCTACATTAGCATATGTACATTGAGTAGTACAATGCGTCATTATCACAACAAAAAGAAGAGCACATTGTGCAATTATGGCATGATATGATACTCAGTATATACGTATTTGTAAACACATTTTCATAACTGAAAACATGGCAAAGGTCATTGGGCGTTGCAATATATTAAGATAGTCTGGTGTGATGGTTTTGATAGAGTTTGGTTAATTGTATGATACTATGGATGTAAAATATTTGGAATATTTTTTTAATGTGATTTGTGCGGGGAGTAAATCAAAAACAGCATTTTGCGAAGTTGATTAAAACGAAAATAAACTTTCCAGTTTCCACGGCTTTTCCCAATACTTTCTCTTCCCACGATTTCTTTTAATTTGTAGTGAAGACCGCGTAAAACAATATTCCGGACTTCATAATAAAGATCAAAATCCAAAAGCTACATTTAGAATATCAAATATTAGACTTCTAAAACTGTTTAGTTTTCTTGACTATCGATCACTATTAACTTGTTCAAACATCTTTAAAAATATGATATTAAGCAATGTTTCTATAGATCTACGTTTGTATCTAGGTAGGTAAGTATTATCTATGTATGCTTGCATTTTCCCATCAACATTCGATGTAGAAATTCTATGAAGGTGTGGTCTGCAGATAAGCAAAACAACGAGAATGGCAATCACAAAACACAGAGACACCGTGCTCGACTTGACTGTCTGCCACCTGTAAGCTGGGCACTCAGCATTGTTTATAATGAAAAATGATTCCGGGAACCTGGCTGAGTTGCTCATTAGCATTGCTTATTACTAGTAACCCATTCATACCTGGAATTTGGAATTTTGTGACTAGCCAGTTTTAACTGTTGGGGGAAATCGGAATAAGCATTATATTACACATCGCTTTACATCACATTCATCCTGGATATTCTTATAGGAATTTGAATTTGGATTGTAGTTTTTCATCACATTTATGCCCTATTGTAGCTAATGCGTAGCCAGTTGAAAGAAACGGAGTACATGGCGAAGACCATCGCGCCTAACCCCAAGTCACTGGCAACTTTCTCACATGCCCAGACAGGGATTCGAACCTAGGCAGTGGTGAGAGACAGCGTGCTGTCAGTGGCGGCGCCTTAAACCACACGTCCATCAGAGCAGGGCTCTATAGGACTATACCAGACTTGTGACTGGAGCGCAGTCATGGTCCGAATGAATAAATAAGGGTTTATCGGCTCATCAAAAGGTTGAAGAACAATAACAATGCAAAAAAATATATATTAATTCTAAGTGAAAGAAAAGTAAGAGCAGAGCCTTCCGATCCAAACAGAACCAAGAGATATTTTAGATGCATGGTATCCATAGACAGATACACACATATCCCCGAGAAAGGTGCCACGCCAGCTTAGGGTTCCCGAGGAGGTACCAGCTCGTATTGTGCATTATTGAGGAAGCCATTAGGGTGAGCCCCTATATATATATATATATATATATATATATATATATATATATATATATATATATATATATATATATATATATATATATATATATATATATATATATATATATATATATATATATATATATATATATATATATATATATATATTGACAACTAATATTAACCTCTGACGATATGTGATAGCCTCCTATTGTGAGTAATTTGCCAGTCACACATGTACCTATTACATTGTACATGGACCTCAATGCCGTTAAAAGATCTTTGAGGTGGGAGTGCATCACAGTTGTTTGCTTTTCACCAATCAGAGACCTCGAAAAGTGTAGGGTTATAGGACATAGCCCACACCTTTCAAGCCTTAGTTCTCTAACCTGCCTAAACCCAAACGTGCTACCCAATGGAATTTAGCAAGAGTGCTCTGCCAAGCTTTCCTCGGCCTGTGATTTGCGGAAGGCAATCAACTGTGGTACAAGCTACATAGACCCCTCGGAATCTTTGGTGTATGTGATACCCTCGGGGTTACTCGTCTCCGCCTCCTAACATCACGGGTATATCACATACACCACAGCTTCCTTGGGCTCTATCTATCACATAAAACATAGACAATCGAGAATAAAACCTTATTCCGTTCCATCCTTCTCTTCTCTGAAGATGACTAACATCTGCTTAAAAAGCTTGGCTCGTTTGAAATGGATTACCCAGGTTTCACACGAAAACGGTTTTGTGATGCCTCATGATAAATGGATTTATATAGATTAAAAGCATACGCGTGTAAGGGTAGTTTAGGACTTCATTCAGCTCTTTAATTGATTTCATCTTTGAAATGGCATTCGTCATAAAACCACGAGCTGCCTTTTCCTATATAAACAATAAAATGTGGATTTGATGTATATTCTATTGTTTCTTGTTTATTTTCGTGCTCATCGCTATTTTGCTTTTTCAATCTATTTCTGACAATAACTTCTAGTTTAATATCCGGTTTATACTTTCGTTTACGTAACTTGCATTTTATTTTTGTATTTATGTATCTGTTTAAGGGTTTATATATCTATCTATATATATATATATATATATATATATATATATATATATATATATATATATATATATATATATATATATATATATATATATATATATATATATATATATATATATATATATATATATATATATACATATATATATATATATATATATATATATATATATATATATATATATATATATATATATATATATATATATATATATATATATATATATATATAGATATATATAGATATAGATATAGATATATAGATATATATATATATATATATATATATATATATATATATATATATATATATATATATATATATATATATGTATATATATATATATATATGTATATATATATATATATATATATATATATATATATATATATATATATATATATAGATATAGATAGATAGATAGATAGATAGATAGATAGATAGATAGATAGTTAGATAGATAGATAGATATATAGATAGATAAATATATATATATATATATATATATATATATATATATATATATATATATATATATATATATATATAGATGGATGGATGGATGGATGGATGGATGGATGGATGGATGGATGGATAGATAGATAGATAGATGTATGTATGTATGTATGCATATATATATATATATATATATATATATATATATATATATATATATATATATATATATATATATATATACATATATATATATAAATATGTGTGTATGTGTGTGTGTCTGTGTGTGTGTGTGTCGGTAGGTAGGTGGGTAGGTATGTTTGTATAACCAGGAACGTGTCCAGGAATTCTGTTTAATGGCTCACTCTTTATGAGAAATGATAGAAGAGGTAGATATACTGTATTACCTTAAAAGCAAATCTATAGAAAAGTGACGATTAATACATAGCAAGAGGTTCAACGTTTTGAATTGTAAAGGCTGATTCTCGAAATACCTAGAACCTCCTCTGTCTCCACACAGCTCTCATGTAGTCCGGTACATAAAACTGGATTGGGGCCGGAACCGTTTTTTCATATGTAGCTTTTTCAATTAATGAATTGATGCTAGTTTAGATTAAATGCAAGTTAACTGAAAATCTCCTAAAGAAAATGCTACTGTAAAAGCATAACTGATTATAGATTAGTGTCCCCAATTATATATTCGTCTATTTGATTGCTGTCGAGGATTTTTCAACAAAAAAGGAAAGACCCTAACATGACGTATCTGATGGACCTCTTTACAATAATTTCATCGATGCTGGTTTTCTTTAAATGCTCTTTAAAGCAAAAGCTACCATGGAAAAATGAAAATTCGTTGACTATAAGTCACTCGAGTGCTTAGCTACTTGTACGGAAAGGAGCATGATTTTCTTGGCGTGTTTCTCGTCAGCCTGTGATCTGTTCCATAGGAAAATACTGTTTACGTAACATAAAGCTCCAGTTCCCATGTCTACCTTCGGCCATACCGTAGATATCGCGAGAGACGTAAACATCCGTGGCGATAATTAAAGAAACTTGGGTACAACTTACCACTTGCTCTCTGATGACTGTGAAGAATCTCTCACGTTGCGAGACGCCTTGCTGTCTTTCGTTCTCGAAGTACTGGGTTCGGTAGCGATTGTGGTACTGCACTATCCCTGTTATTCCATAAGTATCATAAGTGAAGGGAACCACGTCCTTCTGTTATTCCATTGATCCGCGATGGCGCGAGCAGGGTGTATGACGTCACAAGCTGACAGACGAACAGTCCAAATGGTGTATGAGCTTCTCTGAGATTGTACGTGTCCTGATGAAGACCTTAACAGACGAAAGAGGTGTCCGCACGCGCATGCGCAGTATCAGGCTCACGCCTAGCCAATGTTCTCGAATGTGTTGAATTTGTTTTATGTTAGGGCGTGAAGCTACTACTATTGCAATATGGGGAATATGGTAGCATCTAGCATCGTTCTTTAACGTGAAATATATATCAGCTATTATTCATTTAGGATGACACTTTAAGTAAGAAGGGTAATATAAAACACACACGCACACATCGACACACACACGTATATATATATATTATATATATATATATATATATATATATATATATATATATATATATATATATATATATATGTATATATATATATATATATATATGTATATATATATATATATATATATATATATATATATATATATATATATATATATAAATATAGGTTTTACGCTATCATATGCAGATTTACTTATAGAAGAAGCCAGAGCTAACAGAATTGGAGTTTATCATAATAAACAGTTTACTCATAGCTACGCCAATTTATACACCAATCTACTGCGTATCGGGTGAACCACCCCGTTTTATATTTATACTGGATCATAACGACTTTTCACAAAAAAGACATCTCGTTGCTGCTGTAAATGCATATTTATTGGCTCTGGATCACGCCACAAAAGCACAAAATACATTCCGAGAATCGCATTGATTTGTTAATTGCTTTTTCATTTTGCATATCCTCAGTTGCGGTATTGCAGACAGCTGTATTGTTCTCTCTCCCTGTCTGGCCCTCTCTGCATTTCCTCACTTGAAATTGTGCTGTCAGAAAATATAGACGTCAGAGTAACGAATTCATTTTTTATTCTTTTCATTCTGACTGAAACTATACCCATTCAGGTGATACGCTATGCCAAGAGGGTTTCATCAAAATATCCACACATAAAAAGCGATATCATGTCACATTCAAGTATTCAGCCTGCAACAATTTCAATCAATTTGTTTGTTTGCATATTATTGGAAGATAATCATAACACAGCTAATTTTGATATTTTGATATTCTGCTTTGTTTCTATCTCCCATTGTATTCATTTGGAATCCCTTTCATACGTTCCGTTTGCTCATTCAGCATATGATAGTAGGTTTGCAATGCGCACATTTGTGCGCGGTGTTTTGAGAAATTTTCGTGTGGATCTATACGATCTTTGTCAATTACCTGAAAAAATTCTGATTCATTTTACAAAAAAAGTTGATCGAAAGTTTTTGGTATTGTTGTGATTGTCACTTTTCCTTCAAATATTTTTCAAGTTTTGCTTTCACTTGAAATATTTTACCAAAATAGTCAGAATGCTTTTGGTTGCTGTGCGCATTAATGTCAAACAAATAGTGCCGATGCACGCAGGTGCCCAGTGTTGCAAAGTTGCTGGATCTAGCAGAGGAAACTGTTACCTTGGTGTGTTATATGTATTAATTATAGTTTACCCAGTATTGTCATTGTGGCCTACCCTTCTAACGTAATGCGAAACTCTCTAATTCAATTGTTCAAAGTCTTCTTTATTTTACAATTGATAAGTTGTTGTTTTGTGGTTTTTATGTGGTTTTTTGGCCAATGGTATAGCTTATGTTATTGACCACTTTATGACCAAATGAAAATCTACCGATACTTTAAAAACTATATAAAGGAAACGTAACAGAGAGATCAAAAACCATTTCATGAATTACATTATACAAATATGACATCCGTGTGGGGTGGAAACCCCACACGGATGTCATATCTGTTTTATTATACCGAACAAATACAAATCACAAAAGGGGAAAAATTACAAACACCTGAGATTTTGGATGAATACTCGTCGTCTGCCTAGTTGAACTAGTTTCACCGGTAGGTCACTCGGCAAACTCCGTAGGTGTTCGGGCTAGCGGTCATTATTCTTCGGGATAGCGGTGATTATTCAACTAATTCAAGGCTGTTGCCGTGAATTATTCAACTATTTCATAAGCTGTTAAGGACAACAGCCTGTCACTAAGGAGTGAGGAAATCATGACGATTAACCCATGGCCCTTGATCAACCAGAATCAAGAGTTTTCACGTGAGGTATAATAAACACAAATAAACAACAGAGATCTTATTACAAATAATAAGTTAATTAGATAATTGATTGTCATATTGCAGAACGTACCAAACTGAAAGTGTAAATTATAATGTGCCTTGTTGCGATAGCGTGTGTTTCAAGAATATTTTTTATTTTTGAATATTTTTTATTCATTATCAATCATGTCAGTAAGTACAAAATACAATACGACACATAGGTGCAAGTCATATCTTATATACAGTGCCGACATTTAATTCCTGCACTAAATGCGCGGGCGGCCCAGTCATAATAAACGACTGCACGCCCGATTGCCACCCAGTTTCCTGGGTATGGATGCATGGATGACCTCACAACTGAAAGTAACTTTGATTCACAAGCTTCGTGGGTCATTTATATGTTTGGCTTATTTTTTTGACCTATTATTTATGTGTGTTTGTACAACCAGGCAATATCAGTCGTACGGTCGACTGGTGTGGGAATTAAATGTCTGTACTGTACAGTGTTACATAAATAGCAGACGATATGTTATAAGAAGTTACATGGTTTAATCCTTTTTGTTGTACAAGTCACTCAGAAGGTTGTATTGCTTTTCAAACTGTATTTTTTTAACTTTGGTGTAATGTCTATACTTCTCTTGATAATAAAAGTTTTTTACATTGATAATATGTGGTTTTTGTTCTCTTTTCATTGCGTTATAAATAACCTTTTGGTATGAAGGATTATGCTGTTAATAGCAAGGGCGTTTTCCAAGTCACCTACTATTATCTTCATATCTGACATATTGTAATCCACCATACCTAGTTCGACTATTCACTTAGTTACCTCCTCCCATAGACCTCTTGAATGTATGCATTCTAGTAACATGTGCTCAATAGAATCTTCACATGCCACAAGTTTTGGATTGTTTTATACCAATGGTGAAGAGTTTATCATTAGTGAAAAATCTATGATGTAATGTACGGAATTGTAGATATTTCTGATATATGTCTTTATATTTGATATGATGTTTAAGAAAAGAGCAGCTTACACAGATTGTATCTATGTCAAGTGTGGAGTTCTCTTTCCATTTAGAGACTATGTTGTCTAGCACATGGTCAATAGAATCCTTTTTTTCGAATATAATTATGAACATCCTTTGATGCTCAAATTTAAAGGAATATTAAGAGTACTGTTTCAAGAAGTTAATGATGTCGGTATTGGCCTTTCACAGAGACTAAGATAGGAAGTTCACCAATTTGGAATGAGTGAGGGTATGATATCTTTAATTCTGTTCTACCTAGTTATTCCTAAGAGATACCGATGGAATATCTATGCAAATATCTTAACTATGCTTAGTAGGAACTACCAATAAGAAATGTACAAACGCAGGCGTATTAATGATTATGTTTTTTTTATATAGCTACCCCCACTCTTGTTTTTAAGAAAAACTAAAGAAGGGGGCTTTGCTCTATCTAGTCATTTTTTTGTGAGACACCAATGAAATATGTATGCGAATATCTTACATCCATTATAGTACTAATGGAATGTCTCTTTTACAAAAAAAAAGGAGAAAGGTTTTGGTTCTCTATTAATATCGATTAATTTAATAATTATTCATTATGTATATACATTATTTAACTTCAATAATATATTATGTACTATGTATTATGAACATGCTTTTGTAGTAGCAAGACTGCAGTCAATAAACATATATATAAACGGTTTAATTAATGGTATAAGAATTAGGTCGGAGGGTTCTAATCACATGAATGGGTATGGTAAACCGTAAGAATTAGAAACTAAATGCTAAGATTATGACCTTTTAATTATTCCTACACACTACGTTGTGCAGATTATGGCAACTTAAGGTGTCATTTTTGGCTTATTGAGATGATTTGTTAATAAAATCTACGAAATACTTTGGTTCATTTACATATGTTTCAACCTACACCGTTTTCATCATAGTCAGACCAACTGCGACAGTCTAGGCCATTACTAAACAGGGTGAGGCACTAAGGTATCACCAAAAATCAAATAGCCTTGCACATACGCAGGATAGTCTTCGTCTCCTTTCTCCGTATTGAATTTCACCAAACCATGGTCGCTTCAAAACTGTATTTTGAATATCAAACGTTAAATGGTTTGCTCGAACTTATATTGAGAGTTAGATATATTGCCGAGAGAAGGGTATCCCAATTTTTCCAAAGTTGTGCCTGTTTTCACATTGTCAACATGCTTACAAAATTGAAAGTAGAAAAAATTTGAAAAATGTGATACCCTTCCCTCCGTATTTTCTCCATATTTGTAATTTGATCCAATCGATTTCCGGATCATAATTTTAGATGTGAGCTCGGTTTGAAAACATGCTTTTTTCCAAGTTTTTACCCCTTTCATATACACCCCAAAGAAAGGGCACTTGCGTGAAACCTTAAACATTCCTCATTAAAATAACTTTTAGGTAATATCTACTTTAGGCTAAATATTCAATTAAAAGCAGGGTGGGGAAAGACGAGTCAAAAAATACCCCATAAGCTACCTTAACATACCCATCTCGTTATAAAATGACCACGGTTTAGTTTGACTCTTCAATGCATTCACAGATTGAGAGTAAAGGTCTGGCTAAAAACAAACGATTATCAATTTGTGAAAAATCTTACTTAAGTTTGCTGTTTCTGTTGTGCCTGATGGCTGCCGAAGGGTACAGACTGGTAAAGACAGTAGACTACATGTAATAGAGATATTCATGTATTACAGTACAGACATCTAATTCCTGCTTCAGTCGACCGGACGTCTGCCTGTGCCTGGTTGTTCAAACATCCATGGATAACATATCAAATGATAAACTAAATACATCAATGTCCAATGTAGCTTGCGAATCAAAGCTAAATTCAGTTGTGATCATCCATCCATCCATGCCTAGGAAACGGGTGGCAATCGGGCGTGCGGTCGTATATTCTGCCCAGGCTGCCCACGCATTTAGTGCAGGAATTAAATATCGGGAATGTACATGTATTGACGCGTATTACAGGATTCTAATACGGTTATTGTACATGCAATCCTACCATTGTATGTTTGTTTTCTTATTATGTCAAATTGAATAAAAACCAGGAATTTATTTGCAAAGTTGAAATCGCAAAATAAGAATCGTACCAAAGTAATTCTGGCCATTTTTGCACGTGTCACCTAAAGATGAGAGAGTTAAGATCTGGCTCTTGCAAACCACTGGTCAGCCTCTATGCTCGAGTGGTCAAGTGTATTGTGTAGAGACAACATCCTGTGACAATCTCCACAGAGGGTTTAACCCGGCTTGAGGCATGTGAGAGGGATTTCAGTGACTTGAATAGGTCAGCACTTTATACTAATACTCCACCATTGCTTAACAGCAATCACCATTAAATCTAGAAGTGCAGAAATAATGGCATTTACCTAAACATCCCTTGCCCTTAATAGTATACCATTACACGTAATTAGCCATGCACTAATTGAGGGATGTACAATGATCAAACGACACAGCTTAGTCACTCAATAAATTATCTAATTTTATGACATTATGCTACGAGCTCATCAGCTAAAACCTGCCTAGATCAAAACATCATAGGCAATGTATTAACATAGTTCACGTATATCTGAACACAATCTATCTGATGATGTTTTCAATCCACACGATATCAACACAATAATCAACTTAATTTTCTTTTCTGAGTCATAGCGGCAAATTCTATAAGTGCGTCGTTTTTTATAACACAATTTAGTATCTGTGTGTTTTGCAGAGTGCATTTTCTGTCAACCAGCGCATGCGTACTTGATGTTTTATAGTTATATTTCATATTCCATTTATTCTTATATACATACACACACACACACACATATATATATATATATATATATATATATATATATATATATATATATATATATATATATATATATATATATATATATATATATATATATATATATATATATATATATATATATATATATAGTCGTGACCAGTAGTCGAGAATATTATATATATATATATATATATATATATATATATATATATATATATATATATATATATATATATATATATATATATATATATATATATATATATATATATATATATATATATATATATATATATATATATATATATAATAACTTCCTTTAAATAGTGTTTTAAAATTACAAACTATTGAACCACAAGCTGAACCCCTCAACTCTAGGCATGAATGGGTTACTAGTAATAAGCATTGTTAACGAGCAACTCAGCCAGGTGCTTAGAATCATGGTTCATAAACTGCGCTGAGTGTTCGGCTTACAGGTGGCAGACAGACATGTCGAGCACGGTGTTTCTGTGTTATGTGATTGCCATTCTCTTTGTATTACTTATCTGCAGACCCCGCCTATATATAACTTCTACACCGAAATTTGATGGAACGGCAAAAAGGAAACTGCAAGCATACATATAATACTAACCTAACGGATTATTGAAAGATTACGTGTTTGAATCCCGGCCTGGGCATGTGCGAAAGTTGCCAGTGACTTGGTGTTAGGTGGTGGTTTCGCCAGGTACTCCAGTTTCCAAAACTACTTGCAACTGGCTAGTCACGAATTAGCCACAATTGGCATAAATGTGACAAAAACGCGATAAAACATCACCTATATTTGCTAACGGAAATAAAATTGTTCCGATCTTTTTATTTCATGTTACTGGTGCTAATTTGCGTTATAAATGGGAGTTTTTCTTAGCTACAGAGCTTAATTTGTTTGCAACTTCCCAACTTCGGAATTAATCTTATTATCACTGATTAAGATTTTTTGCATTCATCATTGTTGTATATTTGCTAACAAAGAGTTTAGGCTGCCTCAATTGCAATGAAAAATCCTACGACATCTACACTTGATGAAAAACACTAAAATCAGGCTGTAACACTCAAACTGAAAGAAAAGGCCCGAAAGTATGTGTTTATGACTCCTAGCTGTGAATTTATATTTGTGTTTTTTCTTTAAAGACTTGCATTTGATGCAGCAATCTAATTGTAAAGTCACCTCGTAAGATACCTCTAGAGTTGTCCTACTCTACGCACGGGTCTTGAATTGGCCAGATTTAAGACCAATTCAAGTTCACTTCAAGTTTAAGTTTTCCCTTGCAACCCGTAAGTGCACTTACATGGACAATTAGGACTGCCAGTGGATTTAAGTTTTTCTTGCAACTAGCCCCTGGTGCCCTATTTAGACTGCAGTAAGGCACTACGTGTGAGACCCAGGGAACAGGCAACAATCTAAGGTTGGATCTGGACCAGTTAAGAGTGAATGTGTTAAATTTTCATATTTTGAATTATTTGTAAAGTGCTATCTCTAAGTACGTTGATTGGTCCAGAGCATTTTATGACAAACATGGACATTTAGAGTTTGGAACTTGGAATTTCGTTTTTCGTCACTTTTTCTGCCGTATTGCGTTTAAGTCATGCCTAGCCAGTTGTACGCGGTGGAGATAATCGGAGTACCCGGCGTAAACCATCGCCTAACCCCAATAGTCTACAAGTCGCATGGCAGCTTTCTCACATGCCCCGGGAAATTCATGCTATGCTGCCAACCGCAGCTTCCCCAGCGGAAACTAAAAGGAACTAAAACTGTATTTGTATGCGATCTTTAATTTGGCGTTGATGGGCATTCGCCAAAAAACGCCAAATTAAAGACCACGCCAAAGTAAACAGTTATACAGTAGTTCGAACCCAGACACTGGTGAGAAACAACTCGCAGTCAGTGGGAACGCCTTAGACCACACTGCCATCAGAGCATTTAAGGCACCAGATATAAGAGGAGGATCTTCTTAAGGAAACTCTATCATTGATACTGCCATACAAGGCTAATTCGTGACTAGCTAGTAGTTAAAGAAAGAGGATTCCAAAATACTAGAGGAAACCACCCACTAACTCCAAGGAACCAGAAACGTTTTCCCATCACAGTTCCACTTGGGGACTTGAACCCTGAACATAAGCAGCGAGTACTGTATAACTGGTTAATTTGGCGTGGTTTTTAATTTGGCGTTTTTGGCGAATGCCCGTCAACGCCAACTTAAAGATCATATAAAAAATATGTCTACATAAAGATGGCGTTGTTCTGACTGCTCCAGACGCCAAAATAAATACAGGGAAAATACTTTTTTGAAAAAAATGCCAACCCTAAGTACACGCCAAATTAACCAGTTATACAGTAGTCTATAGGCAATGCATCAGACCGTACAGGCAAAGGGGTGTACAATACCTGTGGTTAGTAATGGCAAATTAGCCCCCCTCCACTCTAAACCCCCCGAAAACCCCCAAAAATGATGAATGAAAAAACAAAATTTAGAATATAGATATGGAATGCTTTATTGACACAAACAGGTTTTATAGTCATCATAACATAGAGTACAATTTTTCCTAACAATAAAATAAGCTGACCTCGCCATGGACTGGCCAGCATATATGATAAAATGACGAATGACAAAAAGAAATTCAGGATATAAATATGGAATGTTTTATTGACACAAACCGGTTTTATAGTCTTTATTACATAGAGTACAATTTTTCCTAACAATAAAAAAAGCTGACCTCGCCATGGACTGGCCAGCATATATGATAAAATGACGAATGAAAAAAAGAAATTTAGAATATAAATATGGAATGCTTTATTGACACAAACAGGTTTTATAGTTTTCATTACATAGAGTACATTTTTCCTTACAATAAAAAAGCTGACCTCGCCATGGACTGGCCAGCATATATGATAAAATGACGAATGAAAAAAAAAGAAATTTAGGATATAAATATGGAATGCGTTATTGACACAAACAGGTTTTACAGTCTTCATTACATAGAGTACAATTTTTCCTAACAATAAAAAAAGCTGACCTCGCCATGGACTGCCCAGCATATATGATAAAATGACGAATGAAAAAGAAAAGAAATTTAGGATATAAATATGAAATGCGTTATTGATACAAACATGTTTTATAGTCTTCATTACATAGAGTACAATTTTTCCTTACAATAAAAAAGCTGACCTCGCCATGGACTGCCCAGCATATATAATAAAATGACGAATGAAAAAAAGAAATTTAGGATATAAATATGGAATGCGTATATATTGATACAAACATGTTTTATAGTCTTCATTACCTAGAGTACAATATTCCCGAACATTACAAAAAGCTGACCTCACCATGGACTGGCAAGCATATATGACACAAAGTACAAATACCAATTTCAAGTCATTTCTTTGTAAATTGAATTACATTTTCACAAAGAAGTTACGGCTTAACACACTTTGAATATACATTTCAGGTTTAAACATATATAGCCTTGATCATCTTTGAGCAAAAGGTTTTGTTCTTCCAATAATAACTGATTAATACCCAGTATGTAGAGGTCATGGTTACCATCGCAATTGGTGGCATAAAAGCCAAGCAAAGGATTTCATATAGAATTCGTTCCTCAACCACGAATTACCTCAAATGGTAAAATTTTATATGGATTGCAACTCAATAGTCTTAATTGTCAGGATAACATTAATATATCATTATTATTATTATCATTATTATTATCATTATTAAAATTTCTTCAATTCACATATGATGAAACAGATGTGCAATCTTATATTTGGTAATTATTTCACAACTAATCAAATCTCTTTCCCAAGAAGTCCAGAAACTTGTTATACTAACTTAATTATTTGCTAAATATTTTATCACAGTAAAGCATGTCTGCTCTAAGTACAATCAGAGGGAAGAAGAAAGTGCAATTCCCTAGTCATGTGATTTGTCAGTGGAGAATTAACCACTCAGATTTCCTGAGAAAAACTGACCAAAGAAAACCCTCTTTAGAACACACAGAGTAATAGTTCATATTTTCTGCAATAGGTGGCAGGTCAGTTGAGTGCACTATAGGGTGACTCTAAATTACCAACCTATTACAGGGTGCAACCAAATAAAAACAGCAACAATAAAGTAATAACAATTTTCATTACGTAGTAGTACAAAATAAAAAAGTGTGAACTATAATTGTTTGAAAATGACATGATTGATATTTCCGGATATCTATGTGTTACAGGTAGAATAAATTATTCTGCTGTGTAATATATTGTAATGCATATTTATGACAAATGTTGGGACTGCGAATGATTTGAAATATCCAATACTTATATTAGAACAATGACCTTTTATCTTGCACTACTTTCATATTGTTGATATATAATTGATGTATTGGTAGTATAAATATACATATTTGATTAACATCAACAATTGATATTTCTTGCTGTAGTTTGGAGGACTTAGCCTCCTTCGTCATGCAATGTGGATAATATGAGACAGTGGTATGCTTAATTCAATACATTACTTGTATACATATTTTGATAATTACGTTAATTGAAAGTGGTGCCAATATCTTTGAGAATAAACTCTGAACAGCACATGTATATATGTATGTATTTATGTATGTATGTATGAATGTATGCATGCATGCAGTTATGCGTGTTAGTAAGTATGCATGCATAAAATGATTCATCAGTTTCTTTGAAACTCAAATGAGATCTTTTTAGAGAACCAGCTTATTCCGATTAGTCTCAGCAGCAATTTCAATTAAGAATCTAATAAAGACGGGGATTTTATAATAGCGCATATGGGCAGGGCGCTAATATCGCTATCTTATTGTTCACGCTATACTTAAGTGATTTACAGTATTCCGATTAGTCTCGCCATGTGAAGAACACCAAAAGATCACTTTCGTTTTACACTCCCTTCATCAACTGGCATAATACTGCTATGGTCATGGCAAATCAAGCATAAACGTTAAGTACTGTTAATCACTTAAATATAGCGTGAACATTATATAGCGTGATTACGGTACTGCCCTGGATAGCGTGATCTAAGTATAGCGGGGAACAGGAACAGCAGCAGCATGTTCAATTGAGAATTTAATAAAGATGGGGATTTTACAATAGCGCATATGGGCAGACCGCTATTATCGCTATCTTATTATTTCAGCTATACTTAAGTGATTTACAGTATATACCCGAAGGTCGAACATCTTTGCTTACACTTTTGTAAAGTCATTATCGGCAAAATCAGACACGTTAAAGACTGGATTGTCGATGCCTTCTCCGTCATCTGATGGGCTTTCTGACTCATCGCTGTCCCTTCAAAGATAAAAGAATAAAATGGGGTCAATAAAGCTTCGCGAGATCTCGTGAGACTAACCCTTAGCAGTAGAGGAGACTGTAACGTGAGACTTAACAAATTTGCATCTGAATGATGGCGGATGTGAATCAACTTGCCAATATTAAAGGTGTATTGACAGGATAAGGTCAAAGCATAATACTCAAATACTTATGAATGTAGAAAAGTAATCAGACAGTCTTCTAGAGGAAATTGAATGGTGAAAATATGTAAATCGTTTGACAAATTGATAATGTTATTAATTGTAAGTATTTCAACTATACACAGTTTAGGATATCCAATAGCAGAGTATCTATGAATATGAACAGAAAGAAAATGATTAGAGGTCCAGAATGCTTAATGTAAACACACACCAAAAACTACTAAACATGATTTCTATTGGGTTTCACATTATCAATCCGCTATGGCGTTCGATAAGTAAAAAACAAAAAGAAAGGATGAAATTCTGAGACTAAAATAAACTGTTAGGTATTGGCCAAGAAAATCCATAATTAATTTTCTAATATGTTTAACGAAAATGACACTTTACAAAAATAGACAGAATGGAAATGTTACACATCCGCATTATGTTAAGTATGAAATGAACTCAAAAGGTGATACGAGCAATATGATGCCAAACTTGAATTAAAATTAAAATTTTTGAAACGTCCAGAAAAAAGGGTTTTAGTTGAAACTTACAATCCAAAGCGTTCCCCTTCCTCCAGTGTTTCTGGTAGAAGTCGATTCATGGTGTCTGGTGGCAAAAACGACAATAATCCCCCAACTACAGCCAATCCACCAAAAGCTCCCGGCGTCACACTTGGATGGACAGTCTCACCCTGAAAAGATTCACACAAAATTAAATCAGGTTTCTGGACCATGTGAGATATATATATATATATATATATATATATATATATATATATATATATATATATATATATATATATATATATATATAAACAAGTATATATATATAAACATGTATACATACATACACACATACTTACCAAAAGGATAATGAATGGGGCAACAATGCCACCAATCTTGGCTTGTAAGGCTATGATCCCCAGGGCTCTTGCTCGAACGACGGTGGGGAAGAGCTCTCCAGACATGTTCATGGTAATACAGCCTCCTGCGTCAGCGGCGAACTTTCCTACGACAAATAAACCGAACGACACGCCAGACAGGTCTGGAATTCAAATTTAAATTATGATTACCTTTACTGTTTATACTTCATATTTCTGGACTACGATGACATAAATGTGCTCAAACAATGATATTTACATGATATATGCCACTCAGTGCCACATATTATGACACACTGGTGTGGTATCTAAAGCCCCTCTCACACAAGAGCACGAAGTCTACACGACTGTACATGAAGGTGCTGACTTCCACTTCATGTAGACTTCGCGAAAAAATTGAGGTTTTGTAGCCACTCGACCATACAACATGAAGCGTACACAAAGACAACACAAAGCCAACACGATTGAATATGTCTATACACGAACACAACACGTATATAACACGAAGTGAATGTGAATTGCACATGAACCTATATGAGCTATCAAGAAGACAACCAGACCAAACATGACACAACCAGAAGATAACGTGATGCTACTGGGAAGTTAACCAGAAGTGACCATGAACACAACATGAAATTACTGCAAGGCATTAGCCTGGATTTGCGTAGCCATATTTATGTAGCCATTTCACTCATACTGTATACGGCTTTAATTTGGAGTGCTAAAGGGTATTTGCACTACTTAAAATTCACGCATGTAAGCACTCAAACAACGCTTAAACAAATCAGGATATTTATTTGAAGAATGTTATTTTGGGGCTATCATGGCCAGTACAAAATAAGCGAAAACTAAATGCCTGTAAAAATACCAGGTATACAGTATGTAATACTAATAATTATCCCTTAAAAATGATTTTCACCAATGATATTTTCTACATAACATTTGTACAATAGTTATGAAATATTTATGTCATAAATAGCTCGATAGCAAAAGTAAGGAAATATGTCTAGCAATAACAATAGCAATAGCTATTATCGCTTTAATGAGGTTTCAATTTTAAAAATGTTCAATAACCATAGGGAAAACATTTGTGAAATGATAAATGCAAATAATGTTATATAATACAAATATCATATTAATATAACATAAACGATAATTAAGGAATGTTTTTCTAAAACATTAACCAATATATTTTTATGTTTGATAACATTACACCATCTTTAATCAACATATGTAATTACTGTTTAACAACTGCATATTACAAATATATTACTGACATACTTTAAATTGTTTCTTAAATGTCAGAAAAAGTCAAAATGATTCATATATATATATATATATATATATATATATATATATATATATATATATATATATATATATATATATATATATATATATATATTTGTATATATATATATATATATATATATATATATATATATATATATATATATATATATATATATGTATTTCAAAGTGTTGTAACAATAATACTTCAAATTTAAGTAATAACCAAACGTTTAAACATTAATAAATATTTTCAGTAACATTTCACAGATGTTGGTATTTTATATACATAGCACAAATGTTTTGTGTTTGCTGGGTATAATGTTAAATAAAGAAAAATAAGTGCCTTATATTGGGTCGTTCTGTATATATGCTAGACCATATTATTGTTATGTATTTACCTTAGTGCAAATTAAAGGGGGTATATTGTTTGTTATGTTTTATCTAGTATTGTCTCCGATGTGGTTTTATAGGACCCCAAGTCGATCTATTATAACTATTAGAGACGTTAAAGCGTGTACAGGGGCAAGGATCAGAAGGATGTGAGGAATGAAAAGAATTGATACGCTAAATGAGTCTTTGGTAGTTGAAATACAGACAGAATTTGAATACTTTATTCTCCTCAATTAGCGCATTCTGGTTGGATGTTGAGCGTCACATGATCTACTTGTTGACTACTTGTTGGCTTCGCGGTACTTCATGGTACGTCGTGTTGGCTTCACGTTCACTTAGTGTTTGAATTTGGATATGAAGTGAACACGAAGTAGCACGATGTCAACCAGTAGTCAACCAGTATTCTGTGAAATATACATGAAGGTAACATGAAGTTGACATGATGTATATCTAGGTCAAACTTCATATGGAGTTCATGGAAATTTTTAAACAGCCAAAAGATTTCAGCGCGGACATGAAGTGAACAAGGTTTATCCCGAAGTGAATACGAAGTTCCAGGAAGTGTACCCGTTTTATCGTGTAGCCTACACAAACCTCCGCGAAGTCTACACGGAGTGAAAAACCCCAACTTCATGTACAGTCGTGTAGACTTCATGGTCTTGTGTGAGAGGGGCTTAAAAGACATTGCACTTTGAAATGATACATTCTAATATGTGAAATTATCATAATAATAAATAATTACAGATATATGTAATTTACAAGTCTACTTAATTCAAGAAATAGGAATAAATATTTATGGTAAATTGATTTACAAATAGGGATAACTCACTATGGTATCAGAATACTTTTGAACTAATTTTCAATGTTTACATTTATTTTCAAATATTCTTGATTTACCCGTGATTACTGGTATTTAGTTTATTGACTATCCATAATAAAAATGATTAAGGACTATTCCAAATGATTTTAAAAAGTATACAGATATTGAATATTCGTTAACAAATCACCTAAGGCTAAATAATGAATAATCATGATTCATTTATGAATATTCCTTAATAAATTATGATTAATTGTAATGCATGTTTGGGTATATTTTCAATGTGCAGGTGAACAGGCTAATTCAATCATGAAGTAATGGCCTTTGGTAATCTAGCAAAACATCAAAACAACAATTTTCTAGTGAAAAATGGAAGAAATGTGTTGAAATCTGTGTTTCAAGGCCTTTTTCTGTTTTATAAGTGACTTATAAAGGGAATTGTAACCACAAAACCGTAAAAATGAAAAGAGAAGTGAATGAATCGTTTTCAATTTCACTGTTTTTGATTTGAAAACATTCATAAGTATCTAAATATACAATATCAAAGTGAAACGGTCTATTTCCATTGATCAAATCCTCAGAAACGAATTTCCAATACATTTCTATGTACATTTTAGTTTGCCATGACAGATGTCGAGCCTGTTATGTCATATGGAGCATGGGCACTGTGCATGGTCCGGTAATGAACATAGAAACATGAGTTCAGACGTTTGCCTCAATTTCTGTAAGGTTACAGGTTACGTACATGTAGTTGCACCATTGTGCAAAAGTATCAGTTATGCAACATACCAATAGAATAGATCAAAGTAATATCTAACCCAATATTACTATGTACCATTACCCCAAAATATATTTATGTATGAATCATAGTTGGCCAAGTTACTCATCTAAGTATTGGGTATGGGGGGGGGCAGGGGCGGATCCAGGAATTTATAATGGGGGGGCCAAGTTGGGTCTGGGGTAACCATTAAAGTCATGGGCGGATCCAGGATTTCAGGTTAGTGGGGGGGGGGGGGGGGTCTGGATATTGATATTGTAGGTGTTCTCTTCTGAGGGCATTTGCAGAGCAAGTTGGTGTATAAAGTAATATGAAACTTATGTATGAGAGGTCTACCTTAAGATTTTTAGGAAGGGCAAATTTTTGTCCTGGATTTTAGAAAGTAGAAGCAGATTAATTCCGGTGCGAGCAACGCAACGGCGACAGTATGCAACAGCATGCCGTCCATGATAGGGGGTCTGGGGGCTTGCTCCCCCAGAAAATCCTGAAAATTAGGTGCTCTGATGTGCATTTTTAGACACTTTCAAGTGAAATAGATCATAGAAAAGTTGTAAAAAGCTTATTTTTTAAGGGGGCATTATTCTCTTTGCAGGGTCAGTATGCAACAGCATGCCGTCCATAGTAGGGGGGTCTGGGGGCATGCTCCCCCAGAAAATTTTGAAAATTAGGTGCTCTGAGGTGCATTTTGGCAGCCCATTTGCTTTAGTATATTAAAAGTGTTTAAAGGGTATAAAACGGCGACTTTCAACTCTGAGATTGAACTCCCCATGGGACATAGTACACCTGTAAAGCTGGTATTCCCATATTGTTACATAATGATCCTACAGTACTATTTTTAACTGTAATATCATGTTTCTTTTGATTATATTTGTTGATTATATTTGTAATTTCCAACTAATCAAAGTATGCTTTTGTAACTATGAAGTCGAAGTTATAGTCCATAAACATACATACACACGGGAAGCTGATGCCTTTGAAATTGTCTTTGAAATTAAAATTTCAATTGTTGTCACTGCCATATTCAGTCTGTCTGACTCGAGTTTGGAAACCGCTTTTTCCATTTTTTTGTGACTAAATGCTCGAGTGTTTGTATTATTAGCAATGGGCAAATTTTACAATAAGACCTGGAAGAATTAGGTACATCCCTGGGATGAAATGTTTTCAGCCAATCAGGTCCCTTGTCACCCTGAAATTCCCTGCTATTGATAATATCTTTCATATTTTTTTTGTTGCCAGAAATTAAGGGGGGGGGGGGCAGGCCCCATGATTTTTTGACAAGGGGGGGGGGGGGCAGTGCCCCCTCGCCCCCCCCCCCCCCCCTGGATCCGCCTATGGGGGGGGGGGGGGTACTGACCCCTAACAGAGAACCTTTACATTATTCCTAAACAGATGGCTGGATGGAGGGAAAGACGATTTCCCAGGAGAATTTCAATGATGGTCTCACTGTCCTGAGGGTTGCAACAGGATGAAGCTGGGTCAGTTAAGTCACATGATAATTTCATCACCATAGGTATCTTTGTCTTAGGGAGAGAATGGAAAATATGCTGATCTATAACCCCTGCTTCCTGCTGCTGCATCTTCCTACTAGCCTCCACCAGTAACAGTTAAGGATAGGGACCTGAAAGCATTTATTAAATCATTCTGTCCCATATATACATATATATATATATATATATATATATATATATATATATATATATATATATATATATATATATATATATATATATATATATATAAATATATATATATATATATATATATATATATAGATATAGATATAGATATAGATATATATGTATATATATATATATATAGACAGATAGATAGATAGATAGATATTGAATGATTAACGGAATGGGACAGAATATATATATATATATATATATATATATATATATATATATATATATATATATATATATATATGTGTGTGTGTGTGTGTGTGTGTGTGTGTGTGTGTGTGTGTATGTATGTATGTATGTATGTATATATATATATATATATATATATATATATATATATATATATATATATATATATATGCATCCAGAAATAAGTCATCTCTCTCTCTCTCTCTCTCTCTCTCTCTCTAATTCTCTCTCTCTGACTCTCTCTCTCTCTAATGTGTGCTAATATATATATATATATATATATATATATATATATATATATATATATATATATATATATATATATATATATATATATATATATATATATATATATATATTATATATATATATATATATATATATATATATATATATATATATATATATATATATATATATATATATATATATATATATATATATATATATATATATATATATATATATATATATATACCTTTTAGGCACTTACTCCCTGGCACGAAGATGGTAGAGATGAGAGCAACACCACCGAGAAGGAGACTGCTGGCGAGCAGGGCCTTTCTGCCCAGGACGTTCATGAGGAAGATACAAGCCAAGTTGGCCGGGATGCCCATGAAGCTTAGCAGAGCAAGGTTGAGGTAGTCATTTCCCCCTGGCAGGGCAGATGCATTAAACAGCAGACCATAGGCCACAAGCTGATCTGCAAACCTAAAAGTAAACAAAGCATTTCAAAGGTTATTTCTTGTATATGTATGTACATATACACACACACACATATATATACGTATATATATATATATATATATATATATATATATAAATATATATATATATATTTATATATATATATATATATATATATATATATATATATATATATATATATATATATATATATATATATATATATATTTATAAATTTATATGAATAAGGAATGAATAAATCAATGGTTGCTTAGAGGCACATTGGCACACAAAGGACATTCAATGCCACAAATTATTATGAAATAGTGGTCCTGTGTTAAATAGATATATTGAGATAAATATATAAAAATGCTCACAATGCAATGAACAATGTCAAATAAGGAGTAGTACAAGCAACGTGTCAAAAGTAACTAAAATGTGTCACAATTGATAAAACATACTTATCTCATGTACCCTTGCTAAAACACCCAATGACTTCACCGACATTACATTTAGTGACCGACGTTGCTTTCATTTGCTTCATCTTAGTTGAAACAATGTGAAAGGCAATACTTTAAATAGCTGCACTTGATGATAATTCACTGTAAATGTGCATTGCTGTCACCTTTCAAAATAATACATTATTACTTACATGATATACATCATGATCAGTACATGACGGCGCATGCGAGGGCCATACATAAACAAATCCTTCACCGAAGGCTTGCCATTTTTCTTTTCTTGTATCAGCGTCGATTGCTTTATCTAAAGAAAGAAAGCAGGGGATAGTTGTGTGTTAGGTAGAGCATGTTGTATCAGTTAGGAGGAGACAAAGAAGTGTATTTGTCAGCTGATTCACATGTGGAGGGTACACATGATTGAATGAAAGTTATATTCCCATTCTGGTGAATAATATCTCTTCAGAATTTTTTTAAATATACTTAAATGATGAGTAATCTACAAAATTGTAAGTCCATGATGGGTAAAATAATGTATTTATCTAACCTGCAAATGTTACTAGTAGTAGTAATAGTAGTGGTTGAATTGTTGGTAGGAGGCGAAGCAGTAGTATTACGAGCAGCAGTCAAAACAGAAGTAGTAGTAGTAGTAGTAGTAGTAGTAGTAGTAGTAGTAGTAGTAGTAGTAGTAGTAGCAGTAGTAGTAGAAGTAGTAGTAGTAGTAGTGGTAGTAGTAGTAGTAGTAGTAGTAGTAGTAGTAGCAACAGCAGTAGAAGTAGCAACAGCAGCAGAAGTAGTAGAAGCAGTAATACTAGGAGCGGCAGCAGAAACATTAGAAGTAGTAGTTGAAGTAGTAGTAGTAGTAGTAGTAGTAGTAGTAGTAGTAGTAGTAGTAGTACCAACAGGCAGTAGCAATGGCAGGTTTGGTAGTCTTAGTAGAGGTAGTAGTACTCTAGAAGACGTAGCGTCAATAAAGGTAGAAGAAGTAGGAGCAGCAGCAGCAGTAGTAGTAGTAGTAGTAGTAGTAGTAGTAGTAGTAGTAGTAGTAGTACCAACAGGCAGTAGCAATGGCAGGTTTGGTAGTCTTAGTAGAGGTAGTAGTACTCTAGAAGACGTAGCGTCAATAAAGGTAGAAGAAGTAGGAGCAGCAGCAGCAGCAGTAGTAGTAGTAGTAGTAGTAGTAGCAGTAGTAGTAGTAGGTGAAGTAGTAGTAGTAGTAGTAGTAGTAGTAGTAGTAGTAGCAGTAGTAGTAGTAGTAGTAGTAGTAGTAGGTGAAGTAGTAGTAGTAGTAGTAGTAGTAGTAGTAGTAGTAGTAGTAGTAGTAGTAGTAGGTGAAGTAGTAGTAGTAGTAGTAGTAGTAGTAGTAGTAGTAGTAGTAGCAGTAGTAGTAGTAGTAGTAGTAGTAGGTGAAGTAGTAGTAGTAGTAGTAGTAGTAGTAGTAGTAGTAGTAGTAGTAGTAGTAGGTGAAGTAGTAGTAGTAGTAGTAGTAGTAGTAGTAGTCGTAGTAGTAGTAGTAGTAGTAGTAGTAGTAGTAGTAGTAGCAGTAGTAGTAGTAGTAGTAGTAGTAGTAGTACCAACAGGCAGTAGCAATGGCAGGTTTGGTAGTACTAGTAGAGGTAGTAGTACTCTAGAAGAGGTAGCGTCAATAAAGGTAGTATAAGTAGAAGCAGCAGCAGCAGTAGTAGTAGTAGTAGTAGTAGTAGTAGTAGTAGTAGTAGTAGTGGTAGGTGAAGTACTAGTAGTAGTAGTAGTAGTAGTAGTAGTAGTAGTAGTAGTAGTAGTAGTAGTAGTAGTAGTAGTAGTAATACCAACAGGCAGTAGCAATGGCAGGTTTGGTAGTACTAGTAGAGGTAGTAGTACTCTAGAAGACGTAGCGTCAATAAAGGTAGTAGTAGTAGTAGTAGTAGTAGTAGCAGCAGCAGCAGCAGCAGTAGTAGTAGTAGTAGTAGTAGTAGTAGTAGTAGTAGTAGTAGTAGTAGTAGTAGTATTTGCAGTAGCAGCAGCAGAAATAGTAGCAGTATAGTAGCAGTAGTTGTTGTTGCTGTTGTTGTTGTTGTAATTGCTGTAGCAGCAGCAGAAATAGTAGCAGTATAGTAGTAGTAGTTGTTGTATTTGCTGTAGCAGTATCAGTATCAGTAGCTGTAGAAGTATCTGCAGTGCTGTCTTGCTGCATAGATTTACCTTTTCCAGTACATCTTCAGGTATTTCGCTGCCATTGCTAATAGAGCCCCTCCGTATAACACCGATCGCTTTTTCCTCTTTATCATTCTGGATCATCCACCGTGGGGATTCAGGAACAATCCTGAAAATAAATACATGTATATATTCATGAATTTATGTCGCTTCACAGAGTTATGAATTACCTGTTCTTTGTTTCAAATAATGCTTCAGTCACGCGAGAAAGTTACAAGTGACTTGGAGGATATCGGTATTTGATGTCAATGAGTTAAAGACTGGCTACATACAAACTAGCTTACATATGGGTGTTTTTCTTAGCCTGAGGAATAGTCCAGGCAAAGTAGCATTTTACCCACCACTAATTGCAAAAGAAACGAAACCTACTGCAATAAGAGCATTGATGTATATATAATAACATATCGAAAATCCCACTTAATCAAAATATTGGAACAATGTGTATTTTTCAATCAAAATTGTTAAAAAATTAGCATATTTGTGAAATCATGAAACATAGTTAAAACAAGTAAAAATGCTGACATTTTGTTGAGAAATCACAAGATAAGTAGTCTTTTTGATGTTTTATTAAAGAAGTAGGTGCATATCTGCAGGATAAGATGGATTTCGGTCTGGAAATCATGACTTGTAGTGGGAAATCTGCCTGAGTTGACCAAAGTCTGATGACTCATGTTTTGTCTGGTCTCCACTGCAATAACCTTGAACTTTCAACTTGTTGTGCTTATCGTTATTCATGTGAGGGAGAGGGGAGCTGATGATGAATTAGTTATCCTTGTTATTAAAATGGCAAACAGCTGATGTCTGCATTCAGCCAGCAGGTATTGCACGAGCCTGTCAGGCTTCTCACAGACATCTTGCCATATACCATTTTCACCACAACGATAATTTATAATATTGACTGAAAGATCCTGGCTAAGAGCCAGTCCCAGCCCTTACTTCATCAACAAACCTACAGATCAGCTTCATCTATATCATCTGTAACGCCATCACACTCGATCCCTTCCCCCATGTTCTGACAGACACCCTTGCAGGATCCGCATGCTGTCGTGCATCCTATCCCCATCTTTCTACAACTGCATTGTTTTGTGACACATCCAGTCTTGCAATGACATCTCACAAATTGTAGAAGTTCTTTTGGTGCTATTCCTTGTTTTGTTTGGATGGGAATCATCCTTCCATCTACAGATTTCCAACCCCAGTTTTCTGGATCAAGCTTTCTGTTCTTCCATGTTTGAATTTGATGATAAACACGGAAACTGTGGAATTTTGTGGCAGCTGAAGAGGGTGGCAACTGTTTGGGCTGAATTGCCTTCCTGCTTGTCTTAATGAAATCAATGAACTTCTGGTGCCTCAGACTATTCAGATCACAAACTTTGGAGTTGGTCTTGTATAAGCACATGATTGCCTTTTCGCCAGATACAGCTACCTCGTTTTGAGTGCATCCCTCTTGGTTGAATACCTGAGCCTGTTCAATGAACTTCTGGCTCGTTTGGATGAGTTTTAGGGCAATGGCTTTGCCAAAACCAAATATCCTTGAGGTTGTATCACATCCAAGTATGGCATGGACAAACAGCAAGTTTTGACACACCTGCTCTCCTAGTTTGGACCTAGCTCTATGAATGTCCAAGTACCTCTGCTGTTGCCCTGTCTTTGCCTCTGGATGGAAGAAGATCCTCTTGTGATCAGCACTTGCATGATGACACAGAAGTATCATCAAGTCTGTATCATCTCCGACAACAATGGTCTCTGAAGTTTCCGCAACCTTCAGGGCCTTTGATACAATGACAATGTCTGCATCACCATCTGCATGCTGCACTTCACAACCCGACTCCTGTAGGGAGTTACTCAGCATGTTAATGAAGTTCTGCTTGTTGACTTTGTTAGCTAGAAACTCCTCTTTCCTCATGTTTAACTCCAATGTGGGTGATACGTTTACCTCTCTGTTTGCTAATCCGGACCTCCTCACCTGAGTGCCATCCTTTGGAGCTGGACCTCCCTCATATCCATCAAAGACAACAATGGGCCTTTCATATTTTGACCAGATGTATGCAACATATCTTTGACATATGGTTTTATATGTCTGTCCTTTATCCCATGGGATCTTGTGCAGCAAGGCACCACCATCAATCACATGTTTAACACTGTGAGATACAAGTTGTTCTATCTCTTTGTCAGAGATGGTTGAAGCTAAATCCCAGATGGCATTTGCAAGTATTGGCTTATTTGCTTTCAAGAGGACATCTTGTTTTTCAAATAGGGCGGGAGGAAAACCACAGAGTTCATGACGAAAGGCTTCTTCAAGTTTGTCTTTCTGAGCGGCAACAAGTATCAGTCTTTGAAACAATAGCTGTGGATCTATGTTGACCTCTTCATCATCAATCTTGACTTTTGAGGGTGAATCCATCGTGATTGCTCTATGTTTCTTCCGAAAAGTGTATTTTGAAACCTGTTTTCCAGACATTCTATTGAGCACATCCTTTCCAATCTCTTCTGCTCTGGTCACATTCACCTGTTTGGCAGCAATTTCACCTGTAACTATATTCTGCAGATTTGCTTCTTTGTCAAAGGGGTTCTTGCTCACTAGAAATTTGATAAGAGTGTAGGTGTCACTGGAATCTCTATTTTGTCGGGATGTTGTTAAGTCTTTATGTTGCTCACTGGTAGTGTAAGCGATTGAAGTGAGCTGCTGCATGGCTTCGTTGATTTCGGCAGAAATGGGTCCTGACATGCACCATATATTTCTTTGAGTTTCCGTCATACCTCGTCCCCTAGTTAAACCACCAGTTGTCTTCAGGCTACGCATGAGTACCTGTTCTATGACTAAATCTGACGACAATCCAGCCCAAAACCTATCTGATCTTCGAACTACGTGAAGTCCATTTCCAAATTGAGTGAACAATTCCTTGTTAGTGGCGGCAAGATCAATCATCTTCTGCAGGTAAATATACAATGACTTGGTATATAGATTGTGTCCAGAGGCTGCCATGAAAGGTAGCATTTCATACATTGCTTGTAAATGAAGCTGCCAATTCCCAGTCCTCTCTGATCGTAAAAATTTACGAGTGATGTCAATCATCTTCATGTACATAGTCCATAGCTGGCAGGTATTCTTTTTCTCTTTGGGTACATCAGTTACTTTAGTAATAAGGTTTTCTAGGTCCTTAAGTACTGGAGATGATTCTGCTTCGTGCATGGTCAACTCTCTGGCCATTACCTGGTCAAGCAACATTGCAACATTTTGCATGATGTCAGGCAGTTCCTGTTCCTCTTCTGTGGTTCTCTCAGCAACCCCTACATTGGAAGCTGCTGGTGGGGCTGATTCCTCAACATCAGCCTCTCCATTGGCATCAACGTTATCCTGCTCTGATGATGTGATCTCGATTCCAGTATCAAGTCTGAAGTCTAATTCATCTGCCAGCAAGATAGAGTGTAGGGCAGTGTCTACAAGGAGATGTCCACGCAGAGCCCTTGCAACAGCTTTTCCACTTAGAATGTGTGTCACTGCGTTGGATGCAAAAATTTGTTCAAGGGTTTCCTTCAATCCTGATCCTTGCATCAAATGGCCAATGCAACCCAGGTAGCTCATTAGCGTGTGAAAACCTCCGAGTCTAAGAATGACTGCTTTAAGAGGACTTCCCTCATTTTCATTCTCAAGAATACAAGTTGCCTTCCACCATAATGGTTGATCAAAAGTTAAGACAGGAGTAACCTTGTAATGGTTTGAGTGGTTAACAACAAAACACAAGGTTGAGTAAATGCATGATAAGTCCCCTGGCTCCATGTCAATCATAGGCAAGAATCTTACTGACGATGCACCAGGATGATCACCTTCAGCAATAAGTTGCATAAATCCTGACCAACCTGGTCTCTGCGGTCTAACAGCAAATGTACATTTCCACAAGAGATCAACCTTTGCCATTTCCTCAGATGACTTTATCTCTGACAATAGGATTTTTTGGTACTCAAGCTTGTTCATTCCACTTGTTGGGGCCATGTAATGCCTGATATCAATTTTTCCCACTTGAGCAATGTCACGTGCTGTAACATTTACTCGTCTTATTATTGATGCGTTTGTCACCCTTGGAGTCACATTGGCAACTATACCCATGCCATGAAATGTGCCACGACCATCTATGGTTCTGATATTGTGATCAACATTATCTGCAGCATACTGGATGAAATGGCCTTGGATGTAACCTGGTATATCTGTCCCACTTTGAATGGCAGCACATCTTTCGTAACTCAGAATATCACTGTAGGAACTGCAAAATCCATGTTTATACAATGTGTCAATGAGAAAACGAGATGCAAAGTGAGAGTGCAATTGCACCCCCAAGCCTAATTGCAATGGGGCAATAATTGTTTTGGGCTTAGTTGCTTGCATTATTGCTTGTCCAATAGAAGATATTCTAAGTGATTTAAGATCTTTGTCCTTTCCGGCGAAGAGACAGTCCAAAAAGTGTTTCAAAGATATTGGTAAGAATGCAAGAGTATTCTCAATGGATCCCATTTCAAGTGTTGAGGGATAGGTGTCCATGTCCTGAACTACTGTCTTAATGTCTGTCTTTAACAATTTCACTGCTGTCTCTATGAAACGAATCTTTTCAGCCTCTTGATCAGTAGTCTTTGGTTGCTTGTAAAAGTCAGTGATGATTGATGCAGCCTTCTGTCGGAATGTCACAATGTTTTTCATTCCATTAATCTCAGTTATAACAATTTTGTCTCCAAAGTGCTCCAGTAGTTTTTCCTTCATGCGAGTCTGCCCATATGCTTCACTCTCGGAGTTTTCTAAAGCATTAGCCATTTGTAATATGAGGTCTTGTAAAGTGGTCAGCTCTTCATCATTTCTTTCTAAATAGTCAATAACTTGCAGAAAAGCTTGCTCTCTATCAATGGCGACAGGCCGGCCAACCTTTCGCTTTTTTACTACATAATCTTCTCCTTGGAAACATTGGGGAATTTGTTTCATTGTCCTGAAGTTGACATTGCATGATTGGTGGTAAACAGCCTTACAAGCAACAAGGTCTTGGATAAATTCTATTCGCAAACTAACAGTTTCTCCCCATTCATCTGCGCGTTCTACACATTTCATTTTGATCATGTCCTGAAAGTCAAATGTCCGGATAGTAATCAGGAGATGATCTTTCTGTCTTCCTCCATATCTGTCCCCTGTTCCACAAAAGAGACAATGTTCTATATAAGAAAATGTTCCTTTATTTGAACGGAGATTCTGCTTCCTATCATCAGCTGGAGATAAACGTTTCCGCCTGCTCCCATATCTCAAATAATCCTTCCTGCAACTTGTATGCACCTTTTGACCTGGTTCAACTTCAATATTGTCACATGCTGTATCACTAGCCTTGGAAATCCCTTCACAGCCTTTCCCTGTCAATGTTGACACCCTGGCTCCATTGGAAAGTTTCTCACCACAGAAAACACAATCAGCCATGACCGCCCTGAAAAATAAAATACATTCATGATAACTAGGGAAATTTAGCTTATAAAGTTTGATCTGTATGCTAACCTGTTATAAATGAATTTGAACTCTTTCACTAAAAGAAATTCCAGACAAGTTCCAAAGAAATATAAAAGACTAATAAAATCTTTACTTGGTGCAAAAAAGCAATTTTCAGTGTCTTCAAGGTATGTGAAATAATGACTGCTCCCATTAGCATAAATAACTTTACTTGCAAACTTCTCATTATAATTTACAGAGAT
>OZ012700.1:15122138-15132936 GCA_963942565.1 Maea johnstoni | reverse complement strand
TACTACTACTACTACTACTATCAACATTTTGATAATTCTATTGCTGCTGTTACTTCTAGTTCTTATTACTAATGATACTTCCATGGCTGCTGTTATTTTCTATTGCAACTTTAAGTCTTTTTCTTACCTACATTATCTGCTACTACTAACTACTACTACTACTACTATTATTATTAGATCTACTACTACTACTACTACTTCTTCTATTAATTATACTACTACTACTACTACTACTACTACTACTACTACTACTACTACTACTACTACTACTACTACTACTACTACTAAAGATGCTTCTGAACTAAAGTTTTGTTCCCCGCCTGAGTCGTATGAAGAAGCTGCTTGAGTTGCCATCAACTTAAGATTGTATTTCCTTCTCAGATAATGTGTCATTGTTAAGAACAACTTATATATAAATTCAGATGATAACGTGTTAAGGGTGTTATGCTAATGCAATCTGGATAGTGCAACATGGTTTCTCCGGCGGCTACTGTATAACTGGTTAATTTGGCGTATACTTAAGTTGGCGTTTTTTTTCAAAGAAGTATTTTCCCTATATATATTTTGGCGTCTGGAGCAGTCAGAACAACGCCATCTTTTTGTAGACATATTTTTTATGTGATCTTTGATTTGGCGTTGACGTGCATTCGCCCAAAAAACGCCAAATTAAAAACCACGCCAAATTAACCAGTTATACAGTATATCATGGACAAGGCATAACCAAACTGGCTAAATCTGCAGGATGCCAAATATCTGTAAGGCCTTAAAAAGTTGTTTGTTTCCTGTAACCCTACCATAATAAAGTTTTTACTATAAGAAACATTCCTAGAATTTCTCCCACACTTCCAACTCCCAATTAACATGAAAATGTATAAAACAAAAATATAGTCTAAAAATAATTTTACCGACCTACCAGTCGTATATTTTTTCCGAACTGTTACAGGAAACAAACAATTTTTGAGGCCTTAGCATTAACCTGTGAGAAACAATACAGGCAACTCTGCTTAATCCGGACTGATGTGGACACTAAATTTCTGTCCGGATTAGGTAAAATCCGGATTATGCGTACAGGAATTATATGTATAAGTAGGGACTGGGAACCTCCGATCTGTCCGGTTTAGACGGAAATCCGGATTACACGTATGCGGATTAAGCAGAGTTGCCTGTAGTAGTTGGCTAATCAGAAAATCTATCAAAACAGTGTAGAGATGAGAGCGATATCAAACCGATAATTGAAGTATGTCCGCTTGTGCCTCAGAGCACTTTGTACATGTGATGTTCAAATTGAACAGTGCTGGAACCTGCCAAATTGAACACCTGTGGACATTGAACACCTACATACATCGAACAAATTTTCATGTCCTGACACACACCCATTGAAACACAATGAAAGGCTAACCGGATACATTCTTGTCTACCTTGAACATCAAATTTGTTCCCACAGGCCACATTTAACCTGTATACATTGAACATCATGCAATACTTAGCATTGTTGATCAAAATGCATTCAAAACTTGCTGGGGGATAGAAACATACTCAAAATCGATTAAACAAAACCCTGAATCCCAAATGAACATATGTATGGTTAATATGTCAATGCTACATGGTGTCAATGGCAACGTAGTCATGAATATGTCTCCTACAAAAGGAACAAATAAATGATAGTATTTACCTGTATTTTTCATCCCTAACACCTGGTTTGTTTCGTTTTGCTTGTTTTCATAAGTCAATCTAAAACAAAACCCACACATTAGGTCTTTGTGGCATGTAGTTGTTATTGAATCTCTGGCATCCTTTTGCTATCAAATGGCAATTGGGAAAGGAGGTGGTCAGCATAGAACACTTGTCACATAGGCAGCAAATTTGGTCCCCCTATCAGTCCAAAATTTGGAAGCAACCAGTCAACATGAGTAAGAGAGTGTATAAGGAATTGCCTATAGTTAAGAAAGTTAAACTCCTAAAAGGAGCAGGCAGCAAATCTGTGAGACAGCTAGCTAAGGACTATGGAGTGTCGGTTGGAACTGTGCCATGCTTAAACGAAACGTGAAATATAGCAATAAAATTCTAATGTAGGTGCAGAGAAATATCGAAAACTGCTTAAAACAATCCAAGGTGAACTGAACGATTTGATGTGGGATTTCTATCAAACATACATATGGAAAAACTGGATTACTCATTGTAATGATATATGTACTGTAATTGTATTACACTCACCTATAAGAATGTGAAATTTGAACTACATGAATGGGCAAGTAAGCAACTTTGACAGTTAAATCAAGTGAGATATATAAAATGTAATTATTTTATGTGATATTTCTCAAATGCTGAATATATGAAGTTTTGAACTATATTATGAAAGTTAGGTAAAGACAGTAGATTTTGCAATAAAATGATCATGTTTATCTATTTTTCTTTACAATTGACTTTGTTTATATTTTTCCCGACCTTCAAATACTCAGAAGCTTGATACATTGTGTACCTGCGTACATTGAACATATTTTCATTTCCCGTGAGTGTTCAATGTAGCCAGGTTCCATTGTATTTCTTATCTCGGGATACCTAAGTGTTACATCATCTCGTATTTCTGGAATCATTGGATTAACTGACATTGTATGCGTCTGTGTGTGTATCACGTGAACAGTGCGTGATTTTTTTTGTTGAGGATTGTCACTTTTCTTGGATTTGCCTATAACCAATGATTTATATTTACCATTCTATTGAATTCTCCACTACAAGACTTTACTCATGTGACCAGCGAGATAATACTTACAAAGAGTTTATGTATCACGTGTTTAAGCAATCATCCGTATGTGTATCACGTGATTAAGTCATCACCAGTATACGTGTATCACGTGATTAAGTTACTATCAATATGTGTATCACGTGATTAAGCCATCGTCAATATACGTGTATCACGTGATTAAGCCATCATCACTCAACACGTATCATGTTATAGACGGGATGGTAGTCCAGCGGTTAAGGGGAAAAATCGTTCACTTTTCGATAAAAGCGCCAAAATTGGTACATAGGTAGTTTTTAGCATGGGCTTTCATTTAAAGCTGAGACCCAACCTCAATATTGACTATATTTCATGTTTTTGGGAGTTCTAAAAATAACCAGCCAATCAGAAAGCTCGATTTCAGAATACCTTGTTACAATCATATTTTTTCATGTATTTTGGTGATATCACAATGAAAATGCTCAAGCAATTATCAGGAAGCCTTTAAACAATTTGTAGGTCACGCACAAGGCTCGTAGAGGTCAAATGAAGGTCATACACGTTTAAATACAGATATTGGGGATATACCTTGTTTTTGCATAGGTTATGAAAATCTGATCTACACTATGATGTGATAGTGAATACTAATTTAGTGATTTAGGCTCCTACCACCATCATAACACTATTGGAGGCCACATATAAAGCATTAAGAGGTCACATGAAGGTCGTATAACCATAACCTCATATACCATGCACGTTGTTCATTCAAAAGATATATTCTTGACTCTTCAATGGTGGTGAATGTAGTATTTGTGATTTAGGTTTACACCACCACCGCTATATCAAGAAAACTTGCCCTAATTGCACTGACAGGACTGACCTGTGGTCAGGGTCTTTGCCAGGATTTCAAAAATGATTGTCCAAAACAGCAATTTACATTTGAGCCATGTCCTAGAAGATGAATTGTTAGGAAAATATGTTGTTATAACCCCCAAAAACTCTGTATCAAAATTTCTTCTGAGAATTTTTTGCCTGTCCAAATAGGAGTTTTTCAGGAAACTGCCTGTCCAAAGGACAGGTAGGATGGGTCCTGGCTAAGGCTGTGGTGGATTAGTCATACCTGTTTACTGGAGTCTTGCTGGCTGCTGACAATTTCCAGCACACAGACACAGGGCAGTACAACTCAGATTTGCTTATAGCATCTACACAGTCATCTGCATGCTTTCTTACGCTTGCAATGAATTAATTCATGGCATGCCTTGGAAGCCTCAGGTAATGTACTCCACAGTTGTGTCCAACCTCCAGGTACAGGCTGCCAACCCCAGTTGGATTGGCTAGGTAGCTCTTGGTGTGCCTCACAGGTTTGGTCCCACACATGACTAGCTTGATATGCTGCTCTTCTGACGTGTTGCTACAAGGCTGCTTTGGTTGGTGGGATGTGCTCAATTGTCCAGTTGCCTTGTGCAAATAGGGCCTGGTTCACATCATCTAAGGGGCAGGTTTGACTGTATAACAACACAGTGAACCTTTCAATTAGTGCAAGGTCTTCTGTTGATATGGTTTGTTGTCTTCTCGAGAGCCACATGCACAGCATGAAATGCCTTCCATGTCTCCTACGCAGTCTTTTTGCCAACTCCCAAGAAGGCAGAAACTCTCACATCCGGTGAATGCATGGAAGAATTGAAGGGCATTACATGTCTTGCTGAATTGATTTGCAATGGAGTGACATGGTATCTACCTGAAAGACTTTCCTGTGCCAAAAGTCAACAACAGTTCTCTGACATTCTGCATTTTATGCATGTTTGCCACAGCAAGCACAACAATATCTGTGTCAACAGTGCAAATCGTAGCCCTTCCATGGCCACTATTGGCAGCATGAACCACATGGACAAATTCTCTGGTGTCAGCTTCCTCATGGTTACATGAACTTAAGATGTCTTCTGCACATGAGCTGACTAACAGTTTGCCCTCTATGTGGGTGGATTCTACATGTACAGCGAGGAAAGTGAAGAGTTCACTGTTATCATCAGAACGCAAGAAATTCTGCCAGTTCCCAGGAACTGTCGCTTTAGCTGTGACCCTTTTACGAGCATCGTGGCCACGTCTTTCCCTAGTACTCTGCTTCAGGCTTGTTGGATCCCACACAATGTCCCACCTTTCTACCTCCTGGGTTTGTGCTATCATATATGGCAGGAACACTCTCCTTGCGTATTTGTTAAAGGTTTTGCATTGTCTAGGTGGCAGCATATATACTAATGCCGCACCATCTAGAACTTTCCCATCCACTTCTGGTGGAGATAGGACTCTATCCTGCTCGAAACAAGGAAGAAGATCAGATTTCCCATTGATGCCAAAGATGGTGGTGCAGACTGGTTCCCATGTTTATCGTATACGTCCGATTAAGCGCACATGACCGAATAAGTGCACAGGCCTATTTTTCACAGAGGGGGAACGGCCAGCGCAGCTGTCATGAAAAACTTCTCCTCAGAAGAAGTAAGAAAAGTGAAATCGCGCTCTCACTGTTCACATTCGCCGCATGATCGTACTATTGACCATTCAATGATCTTATTACATGCGGGATTGTAGCGGCAAGCATCTAAGCACGCAGAACAGTGAGAGCATTAACAGTCAATACACTCCGATCGGCTATCATTGAGGTGTGCGGTAAAACAGAAGATTGCCAACAACCCTTCTACAGAAAATTTTCCCAACCTCTACCCGCACCATGCGGCTAATCGGAAGAATACGGTAAAGAATTCTTCTAGGTTACCATCTCTCATCTGGCATGAAATGTTCAATCGAGCAAAGGGATTACAGTCACTCTTTAGATATAGAGGGGGGCGCATACTCTTGTTATCAACATTTTAAAATACCCCTAAAGCACTGATTACTGGCCAAAAAATCACCCTTATTTTAATGAAGACGCTGACTTTTTCCAGTAAATAAACACCCCTTCTTTTATCAAAACACTGACATTGGATGAACGGGAACACGTATTGTAACTTAGCCCCCCCCCATACTTCATACCTGGGTACAAAATAGTACCCTTCTTTTACAAAATCGCGGACATGCAGAGGTCTTAAAAAAGACCCCTTCTTCCGCAAATTATGTAACGCGGGTGCGGCCCCCCTCTGTACCTGAGTGCCCCCCCCCCCGGCACCTTTGCAGAGCACCTGGATTTTCAGTTAGGCCAATCGCACATCTTCCAAGGTTACACCTTTTACAGATTCATTCTCTTGCTCATGATTCTGATCCAAGGCAATGAGAGAATATACATGTTTGGATTTCTGAACCACAAACTTTCCATCCTAAAACTCCCTGTGGATTAGTGGATGCTTGTCCTTCACATCTCTGATGTGCACAGGCAGCCACCTGGCATAATGATTATGATCAAGGGAAAACATCCAGGGAGGTAGCTGATCAAACGTTTGTAGATACATGTCGAAGTTTCCGTCCCGAAGTGACCTAACAAACTCCAGGACCAGAAGTTCCAAATCAAAGACATTGGACCAGTACTTGAACTGCGAATGTGTCTCAGCTTGTCTTTTACACCAGGTTTTGAAGTCAACAGGTGGCCCAATAATAAGGTGGCATAACTTGTATATGCTTTTTGCATGGGCACATACAAAGCTAATGCTGCCATCTGATTGACATACCTTGTGCGTGTCACATGACTTGCCTTTAGCATTGCATCAGCTTTGCCTTTTGCCTATATAGAAGTTATTTCAGCTTGAACCAGAGCACTAAAGATGAAACCTGTGTTTATTATACTAAAGAGTTATTTAAAAAGCAAGAATTCACAGTTATTGGTCAGAAAGTTTAAATAATTTACCTGTATCTTTTTTAAATTAGTCCAGCACACAATGTGCAATAGAACCATGTGCTCTGAAAAATGACCTTGACCTTGATAGCCAAGCTCTATCTATTGGCAATGATAGACACTAAATGATCACTTATTCCTCTGGTTGACCTGCTAAGGTGAGATATAAGTGGTTCTACAAGGTAGAAAACAAAAATATTTTTAAAAGTTTGACCTTGGTTTGACCTTCATTTGACCTTTTAAAATAACCCAAGAGTTGCTTTAAAATGTAAACACATCAGACATATCCATTTGCTCAAGTTAGAATACAACTTGGACTTAAAGATATCATTCTATGCAGGTATGATAATGAAAACCTTATAGAGGATTTTGATTGGACGTTAGTTTTTAAATGTCATATTTTGACCCCCAGGGGCACTCACCAACATGGGTCTCAACCTGAAATGAACCTTCACATACCAAAGTACTTATATACCAAATTTGGCGCTTTTATCGAAAAGTGAACGATTTGGCCAAAAAATGGCCCTTAACCGCTGGACTAATGGGTAAGAATGGGTTTGATAGGGTTAGTAAATGGGTGTGTTAATATACCTGGCCTTAGTTTTTGTTACCTAAGAGGAAAATCGGGTAGGTGATGCCGGCGTTGGCCATTCCTAGCACTGTGCGAAGAATCGCAAACACTATGTAGTTAGGGGAGAGCGCCAGCGCTGTCCCGAACACCGCTTCAAGCGCCATTGCAGCCAAGATCGTCTTCTTACGACCGAACCTGTGACAAGTACATGCTCAGTGAAATAGAAAAAAGAAAACAAAAAAGATAGAGGAGTCTAAAACTCAATTTGTGTTGGATCTTAGATGAATAAAAGAATGGATATGTAGCGAGAGACCAATTGCTGTATGCGCTATAGTTAAAGCCTGGCTATGCCAGGGGTCTGGAATCTGGCCTAAGTGTGACGTCACTGGGAGACAAAAAACAATGAAGGCTCTCGTATCGTTTACATTACATAGAAACTTGTGCTTTCACTATAACCTTTTCACGATATTTTGGCGGTTAAACTGTAGATGGGGGTATTTGCGTGGTTAGTGGATAAATTCACCTGTCGGACAGGGATCCTTGGAGAAGACAGCCCACTGCGTTACCAGCCATATAGAGAGCTTCAGCTATCTGCTTCAGCGCCCGACGATCACAAACCATGTCCCACTGTTAGGAAAATAGTGAAAACAGGAGATTGTCATCTCCGAAAGCAAGCATGCATGCAATATAAAGCGATGGTGGTAGCAGTAGTAGTAGGAGTAGTAGTAGCAGCAGCAGGAGCAGCACCAGTAGTAGTAGTAGTAGTAGTAGTAGCAGCAGCAGCAGCAGCAGTAGCAATACTAGTATTAGGAGCGTCAGTAAAAGTAGCAGCAGGTGTAGTAGTAGCAGTAACAGTAGCAGCACTAGTATTACGACCAACAGTAAACAACTTCAGCATTAGTAGTAGTAGTAGTAGTAGTAGTACTACTACTACTACTACTACTACTACTACTACTACTACTAGTTGTAGTACTAGTAGCAGTATCACTAGTATTACGATCAGCATTTGTAGGAGCACCAACAGTAGTAGTAGTAGTAGTAGTAGTAGTAGTAGTAGTAGTAGTAGTAGTAGTTCTAGTAGTAGTAGTAGTAGTAGTAGTAGTAGTAGTTGTTGTTGTAGTAGTAGTAACAATAGTAGTAGTACATGTAGTAGTAGTATTAGTAGTAGTAGTAGTACATGTAGTAGTAGCAGCAGCATCACTAGTATTAGGAGCAGCATTTGTAGGAGCAGCAACAGCAGCAGTAGAAGTAGAAGCAGTAGTGGCAACAGCAGCGGCAAGGGTGATACTACAGGCATATGTTACATGGGACCGATAGAGAGAGGGGGGGTTGTACGTACGTTGCTGACTATAGATGAGTGATACTGGGAGAGATCGTACACCCATCTCTCACAGTAGACAGTGCCGTTCCCTCTCCCCGCCTCGTACGTCTCGTTGTATCTGAAGCTATATCTTTTACACTGGCTGTAGCTGCCCGACTCCTCGTCCCAGGGAACGGTCAGATTTCGGATTTCTGTTTCGTTTGGCGACATTTTAAACGAAAGTCCTGAGTCATAGCCATCGATAAAGCATCTGCAATATAAGAGAGGCATTGTCGCATTGATGATATACGAGAAGCATTGTCCCCTTTGTAATATAAGAGAGACATTGTCGCATTGATGATATAAGAGAAGCATTGTCCCCTTTGTAATATAAGAGAGGCATTGTACCATTTATGATGTAAGTGATACATTGTCGCATGTGTGATATGAGAGAAGCATTGTATCATTTATGATATAAGAGAGGCATTGTACCATTTGCTATATAAGAGAGTCCCTATTGTCCCCTTTGTAATAAAAGAGAGACAATGTCCTGTTTGTAATATAAGGAAGGCATTGTCCCATTTGCAATATTAGAGAGGCATTGCACCATTTGCAATGTAAGAGAAGCATTGTCCTGTTTGTAATATAAGCGAGGCATTGTACCATTTGCAATATTAGAGAGGCATTGTCCTGTTTGCAATATAAGAGAGGCATTGTCCTGTTTGTAATATAAGCGAGGCATTGTCCTATTTGCAATATAAGAGATGCATTGCCTCATTTGTAATATAAGAGAGGCACTGTACCATTTGCAATATAAGAGAGGCATTGTCCTGTTTGTAATAAAAGCGAGGCATTGTCTATTTGCAATGTAAGAGAGGCACTGTACCATTTGTAATATAAGAGAGGCATTGTCCCATTTGCAATATAAGTGAGGCATTGTCCTGTTTGTAATATAAGAAAGGCTAAAGAAAATTTTACCTAAATTAATCCACCCTGATCAAAAGGGATTTATTAATGGAAGGTTCATAGGTGAATACACAAGGCTTACCTTTGACATAAATGAATGTAATCTTAACAATGAGAAGGGGTTAATTCTACTATTAGATTTCCAGAAAGCTTTTGATTCCATTTCCTGGGAATTTATCAAAATAACACTAAAAAAATTTAACTTTAGCGCAGACACAATTAAATGGGTAAACTCTTTACAAGTAGGTTCTTCTTCAAAAATTCTACAAAATGGCAATTTCTCAGAAAAGATAAAGTTAGGGAGGGGATGCAGGCAAGGGGACCCAATATCCCCGTATCTCTTTGTATTAGCCGCCGAAATATTATCAGAAGTTATTCGGTCAAACAAAAAGATAGAAGGCATTACATTTTTTAATAGGGAACACAAAGTGTCACAATATGCAGACGACACGACCCTTTTTATCAAACCCAAAGAAGAATCAATCAGAAATTGCATGATTACCCTCAAGGAGTATGAGTCAATAAGTGGCCTCAAAATAAATGAGGAGAAAACAAAGGTTATAAAAATTGGGGGGTGGGGAGACAGTGGAACGATACTCTGCGAAGATTTAAAACTGGAATGGACACATACTTTTGTATCTCTTGGTATTACATATGATATAGAAAACTTTGACAAAATAACAGACAATAATATAATCATGAAAATAGAAGAAATTCAAAAGCTAATTCAAATTTGGAATGCAAGATATTTAACACCTTTTGGTAAGATAACCATAGTGAAAAGTTTATTTCTATCAAAAATAACTCACGTTCTACTGTCTCTACCAACCCCAAGTGAGGGAATGTTCACATTACTTGAGAATTTATTTAAAAATTTTATCTGGGGAAATAAATGCCCCAAGTTTAGAAAGGAGATTATAGAGACCCTTCCTGGTCTGGGGGGTCTGAAAATGACCAATTTACGTAATTTTGATGCAGCCCTTAAATTATCTTGGGCCAAAGACTGATCTCAATGGACGAGGGATGGGGGGAGTTTCCGAGAAAATATGGTATCTGCAACATTTTCCGATTTGGTGATGAATACCCATTAATACTATCAAAAACTATGAATAATAAATTCTGGAAAGACTTTCTAATGTCTCTACATAACCTAAATAATCACTTGAAATATAGTAACACATTACAATTACACAATATGCCCCTTTGGCACAATAGTAGGATCAAATTAAATTATAGGAAAGAATGGGACAAGAAGGGTTATCTGATGGTTAAAGATCTGATGCATATTAATGGAAATCTATTCACACAAAAAGAAATGAAGGAAAAAGGACTAAAGGTACATTTCTTAGATTATCTCAGCCTATCAAGACAAATCAAAAAACTAGAGCAGACCTGTGGGAAAAATTCAGTAGAAATAGGGCC
>OZ012700.1:15039638-15117138 GCA_963942565.1 Maea johnstoni | reverse complement strand
ACATAACTCACGAACGGTAAGAAACAAATAAAGAAAACCAACAGGAACATAGAACTGAAAAACTTAAACCAAAAAAACAGGGTGTACAGACTAGGGGAAAGACTCTTGTTCCCTACATAAACGTACAAGTAAAAGAATTAGATTACATGGGGTACGCTATAGACTGTTTACTCAGGGTATACCTTAATTCATGTGTCTTAATACTTTTCGTTATGGTTAACTATATACATGTTATCGGCCTGTAATTACACTCCTGTACATATAAGATATATGGCTAGCTACTAGCACCCAGAATTCGTACATGACATCAAAGCTGACATTAGGTGGGTGTTTGCCCATAAGATGCAGGAAGATGTTCGCTGCATCATTAAGGATTTCATCAATTTCTCTACACGCAAGATCTTCCATTTCAGCGAACATCTTCCTTCTATCTTCCTCAAAGAAAGGGCACTGCATGACAATATGCATTGCTGTTTCCTCGCTACTTAGGTCGCATTTCTCGCAGAACCTACTTGCCAAGGATCTATTCTTTAATCTCGTATCTGCGGTTTTCAAGAGACTAGCCTCACATATCATTTTTGCCATAATCTCGCATTTATCTATATGTTCTCTAGACAAATCAGAGATCACCCACCACGTCAAATAGTATGGTTTTTCGACGATCCGAAAAAGTAACTTTTCCTTGGCAAGTTGATTCTTGTATAGGAGTATTTCTTCATCCTCGAGAGCCCACACTTTACTCCATACGATCCTATTCCAGTCCTTTTTACCGTAAAAATGGCCGTTTAGTGCCATATTAAGACACTCATCTAAGAGATTAACCCTTTCTGCCACGTTGTAGATTTCAAACATTGGACTATTGTGCACATTTGTTCTGCCATTAGTTCGGTCATTATTGTAAGCATGTGTTCTGTTCATCAGAAGTCTTCTAGAGATGGCCTCGTCTTTCATTACACAGATACTTCTAAGGAAGAGTAGTTTCTTTACGTAAACTACCTTCTCAAGGCTAACCCAGCCTAGTGGGGCGTATGCACTGAAATTCGGGCTACGTTGTGGGAACCTTTGGCTCCTACGCCCTACGTAACGCTGAAACTTTCTCAATGCGTCGATCTCATCTCCCTTCAAGACCCACACCTCGCTCCCGTAGGTCACTACGGGAACTACTATGGACCAGTAAAGTGACGTAATTATTGACATACCTAAACCTTTCTGTTTAATGCCTGTGTTGAGGATGGAGTTAAACGCTCTGCGTCCTTTGCTGATTCTCTCATCTACGCGGGTGCCAAAATTGCCAAAAAGGTATGCTGGTATGCCGACGACGGAGCATCCCACGCCCGCATTTTGTATTTTCCTTAGCAGGGGGTCAATAAATGCGACATACTTCAAGAGGGATAAATATCCCCCCTGATGTATGCCGCATTGCATAGGGTACCAGTCAGAATAAATGCCGTGCAATCTGACTTTGCACCAGAAGTCGTTATATGACGCCTATAGCAAACGCCACTCCTTTCCAACTAGACCTTTTTTCCTGAGTTGGAAGAATAGTCCGTCGGTCCAGACACTATCAAAGGCCTGCGCCACGTCGAAATACGCCACGAAGACCCTCTTACTAGTGCCCAGACCGACGGCAATAGCCTCTTGCAATATGGCTGCCGTATGTAGGCATGATGACCCCTTCAGGCATGCTCCCTGAAGTGGGGATATCACGTTATGGTCCTCCCATGTTATGGTATTCCATGTAACTATCTCAAAGAGCTTGTTGAAACTGGTGAGCAAGGTTATACCTCTGAAGCTGTTAGGATCTAGGGAGCAGAGGTTCTTCCCTTTATAAAGGGGAATTTGGGTGCCGGTTCGGAAGTTCTTCGGGATATATTCTGTGACTATTATTCGGTTGTATAACCTTGTCAGCATTTCAACAAGCTCTCCGCCTGCGCACTTAATGTGTTCAGACGTTATCTCGTCAAAACCTGGGGATTTCCCACTATTCAGGGTACGGACGGCTGTTTCCATCTCATCAGTTGTTAAGGGGTTGTTAAAAATAGTCCCATCATCATTTAATCTGCACCATTCCTGCACCTCATTAGAGACTTTAACATGATGTTCCCAGTCATTTACTCTATCCCTGTCAAAAGCACTAAGACTGCGAAAGTGCTCTTTCCAGGCTTGTACAACACTGTGAATTTCATACTCAATGGTGCCATCCTTGTTTTTAATAGCAACAGCCTCACTCTGGTTACGTTTACGTTTGAGTATCTTCCAAAACTTATTCTTATCCATCTTAGCGGCTTCAACCAACTTATCTACCTCTCTCTGTTCAAAATTTCTTTGTACTCTCTTAATGGCACATCTGAAAACCCTTTTGGCGTCTTTGTGGTTGCGCCACAGCACATTTGAGTCTTCACGGGGCGAACCTGCGGCTTTCCACAGTTTATATGCTGCAACTTTCTGTTTTTTGAGCACCGTTAATGATTCATTCCAAAAGGGTCAAGCATGGAACCTCGTATTTGACCTAGGTATGACTCTATCCGCTCTTAGAATTCCAGCTATAAGATCATCAAAAACTTGGTCAATTTCAGAATTATTAATCGTGCCCAGATCCCATTTCAGTAGAATGGAATTCATAGTGTTGATGATATAATCCCTGTACTTATTGAGGAGGCCTTTTTTGTTCGCTTTCCCCCATAATGGTTTACCTACTCTGGGTGTTTTACACGAGTTAACAACACCACATTTGATACCAAGGGAAACCTCTACTGCAAAGTGGTCCGACGTATTAAGAATACACTCGTTTAGGACATTACAGGACATGAGAGTCGCTCTAAGACTCTCCGGGATAGCAATGTAATCTAGGGTTGACGACCCCATGCCGCCTTTGAAGGTGTTAATGGGGCCAGCAGCAATGGTATCTAAGTTAGCCGGAAAGAGTCCCAACTCATTCAGGAATTTTGCAACAAGAGTACCCTGTTTTGAGGGTGGGCGAGTGGATCTATGTCCTCCTAGGAAGCCAACGTCACCATTGAAGTCGCCGCACATCAAGCAGATCTCATTAGGATGGATGTTTGTATTCCGTGGGATTACATAAACACTATTCATGCGATATGTGAACTATCTTGGCAGGGATGGTTCACATTGAAGATTTGTACTAGTATACGGAAGGATAGGTTCAACCTTGGGGATAGGGTGTCTATTTATATCATGACATGAGGACTGTTTTGCACATAATGTGATAAGTCCCAAAGTAGATATGATTATGATGATGATGATGATGATGGTGATGATAGTGATGATGATGATGCAATTATAAGTATAATAATAATAATAATAATAATAATAATAACAATACTACTACTACTACTACTACTACTACTACTACTACTACTACTACTTCCACTACTACTACTACTTATAATAATAATAATGATAGTTATAATAATAATAATAATAATAATAATAATAATAATAATAATAATAATAATAACAATAATGATAATAATAATAGCAATGATAATAATAAATATGATAATGATAATAGTAATAAAATTGAGAGAGAGAGAGAGAGAGACTGTATAAATACAATACCTGTGGTCTAAGTATGGTGCGATGAAGTTGAGACTGGCGACATGTCCACAGGTGATGATGACGGGTAGAAGCAGGGCGATGCATTTCTTTCGCTGGTATTTTCCAAAATCTCCAAAGTACTCTGAAACCTCCTCAAACGTCATTCCCTAGAAAATAATACATAAAGGTATTCAGTTTATAGTTTTGTAGGATAATCTTTACATGTGAGTTGATCGTGAAACAAACAGATATCTCATTAAAAAGGTAATTCTAGAATATGGTTAAAATTGCTATAATGATAAAGGGAGCAGATATCTCATCAAACGTTACCCACTAGAATATGGTTAAAATTGCTATAATGATAAAGGGAACAGATATCCCCTCAAATACCCCCTAGAATATGGTTAAAATTGCTATAATGATAAAGGGAACAGATATCCCCTCAAATACCCCCTAGAATATGGTTAAAATTGCTATAATGATAAAGGGAACAGATATCCCCTCAAATACCCCCTAGAATATGGTTGAAATTGCTATAATGATAAAGGGAACAGATATCCCCTCAAATACCCCCTAGAATATGGTTGAAATTGCTATAATGATAAAGGGAACAGATATCCCCTCAAATACCCCCTAGAATATGGTTGAAATTGCTATAATGATAAAGGGAACAGATATCCCCTCAAATATTAAGAATATGATTAAAATTACTATAATGATAAAGGGAAGAGATACCCCCTCAAATATTACCCCCTAGAATATGATTAAAATTACTATAATGATAAAGGGAAGAGATACCCCCTCAAATATTACCCCCTAGAATATGGTTAAAATTGCTATAATGATGAAGGGAACAGGTATCCCCTCAAATATTACCCCCTAAAATATGATTAAAATTACTATAATGATAAAGGGAACAGATATCCCCTCAAACATTACCCCCTAGAAAATGATTAAGATTACTATAATGATAAAGAAAACAGATACCCTCTCAAACATTACCCCCCTAGAATACGATATTCTGGTAGATGCATTCTGGTAGAATATGATATTCTCTCAAACAGATTACCCCCTAATTGCTATAATGATGAAGAAAACAGATACCCTCCTCAAACAGTTACCCCCTAGAATATGATTAAAATTGCTATAATGATAAAGAAAAACAGATACCCTCTCAAACATTACCCCCTAGAATATGATTAAAATTACTATAATGATAAAGAAAACAGATACCCTCTCAAACATTACCCCCTAGAATATGAATAAAATTGCTATAATGATAAAGGGGAACAGATACCCCTCAAACATTACCCCCTAGAATATGATTAAAATTACTATAATCATAAAGGGAACAGATATCCCCTCAAACGTTACCCCCTAGAATATGATTAAAATTGCTATAATTATAAAGGGAACAGATACCCTCTCAAACATTACCCCCTAGATTATGATTAAAATTGCTATAATGATAAAGTAAACAGTTACCTCCTCAAACACTATTCCCTGTCACAAAAATACAATTATCATTACTCTTAAAGCAAAGCGATACCTCCTAAAACGTCAACTTTTGGGTCATCATAATTTGAAACAAACTGTCATATTAGAAATTCAAAGCTTTTGGCAACCATTTTTGATGTCTCTAGAAAATTCTACACAATTTCTATACATATTTTGCAATTTCCCTGTTGTCTTTTGAAACTACTCTACCGCTTTAATTTATCAATAAATCAATGAATATGTATGAGGCAAATGCCTGCGGCCTGCCTATTGGTCCTCTGGTCTATATGCAACGCGATAGGCATAGTAAAGTTGCGCCAATACATATCAAGATGGAGGATTTTAAGGTCCTTTGGTAGAACCATTATTATTATTATTATTATTATTATTATTATTATTATTATTATTATTATTATTATTATTTATTTAGTTTATATCTATACGTATATGTATATCTATATCCATATATAAATATATATACAAAAATGTATATATATATATATATATATATATATATATATATATATATATATATATATATATATATATATATATATATATATACACACACAAACACACACTAACATCTTGTTGTTTACCTTTTTAAAACACAAATTCAATTTTAAGCAGCTGCAAAGGGTCTGGCGGCCATTTTGTTTGAATGAGAAGCAGACAGCCAGTTTGATGTCTCTGAAGTTCATTTAGAAGCAATATCTTCTTGTATAAACACCAGAAAACCATTTTTTTAAACATACGAATTGAAAATCAAACACATAAACAAATCCTTTCTTTATTTCAATATCTAAACCCTGAGGTGGTGGTTCTGTTGCCATGACGATAGTCCGTATAAGAAAACATTATATGAAATCATCTGTTAAAAGCTTTGTTGAAAAATAATAATGCCTTGTTACTATGGAATCATGTTATAACCATACATACACACACACACACACACATATATATATATATAATATATATATATATATATATATATATATATATATATATATATATAATATATATATATATATATATATACATATATATATATATATATATATATATATATATATATATATATATATATATATATATATAAATTATATGTATATATGTATATATAAATTATATATATATATATATATATATATATATATATATATATATATATATATATATATATATATATATATATATATATATATACATATATACATATATATAGAGAGAGATATATAGATATATATGAATATATATATATATATATATATATAGATATATATATATATATATATATATATATATATATATATATATATATATATATATATATATATATATAAATATATATGTATATATATATATATATATATATATATATTATATATATATATATATATATACTGTAAATCACTTAAATATGGCGTGAACATTATATAGCGCAGTTATGGTACTGCCATGGATAGCGTGATCTAATTATAGCGGTGAACGGGAACAGCAGCAGCAAGTTCAATTAAGAATTTAATAAAGACGGGGATGTTATTATAGCGCATATGGGCAGAGCGCTATTATCGCTATCTTATTGTTCCCGCTATATTTAAGTGCTTTACAGTATACATATATATATATATATATATATATATATATATGTATATATATATATATATATATATATATTATATATATATATATATATATATATATATATATATATATATATGTGGGTGTGTGTGTATGAATGTATCAATGTATATACGCTAGTGACAGAGTCTGCGTTTCACAGGCTTTTCCTAAAGTCTCCATTACTCTATTTATGAATTACAACAGGTAGAACCCAAGTAGGCGTGTGGAACCAGTAGTGCATAATTTACCATACAATATCTTACCTAATACACGCTAAAGGGGTAATATGGGTACTCAGTACCCTACTTTATAAGCAAGCTAAAATAAAGTAACTAAGGAAGGAGTTGGTCACTAAGGTAGGGTATGCAGCAATGTTCAGTCTTTTCATGCCGTTTTAACTCTACCTCATATGGTAACGGATACTGTGTGATTTACTGGTTGCTGGCAGTTTCCCTATTCACAACATTCGGATGGCTGCCCCAATAGGCGTGATTGCAATGGTGATGCTTTTCATGTGTACGCATATTTAGAAAAATATTTGATGGGTATATGCTAAACAAGTACCAAAAACAGCTCTTCTTTAAATATGTTGCGAGTACATACCTTATTAACATGTAAAATTATATACAGTGGAACCTGTCAAATTGAACACCTGTGTACATTGAACACCTGTGTACATTGAACAATTTTTCATGTCCCGGCACACTCCCATTGAAAATCAATGGGAGGCTACCTGGATACATTGAACACCTGTCTAACTTGAACATTGAACACCAAATTTGTTCGCCCAGGCCACATTTAACCTGTCTACTTTGAACATTCTGCACTGATTTGAAACTTTTCACTGAAAATGAGGACAAATGAGATACATAAGATAAACTGTTTTGTTAAGTGATGTATTCAAAATGCTGAACATGTGAAGTTTTTAACTATATGAAGAAAGTGAGGCAAAGACAGTAGATTTTGCAATGAAATGATCATGTTTCTCTAATTACCCTTGATTTTGTTTCTATTTCACCCGACCTCCAATCACTCAGGACCTGGATACATTAAACACCTGCGTATATTGAACACCTTTTCATTTCCCGTGAGTGTTCAATGTAGACAGGTTCCACTGTATTAATATTAAGTTTACGCTGTTGTTTAAGTCTGCAAAATCTCTCCTTCAACAATTTTAGGGGAAAAGTATAGTTCTTGACGTATCTCCAAATCCGTTATTCTTAACTCCTCCAATGCTGTGGACACCTTTGAAAATCATGTAAACCCTGTCATGTTGGTATTCATTGAATAGCTCTCACTTAGTACTCTCAGATGTGTAAACAGGGTTTCGGCCATTTTCAATTTTTGCATCATTTTTATTGGTCAAATTAGCCATCAGCAGCATGAGGGTTAAACATGAAGATAATGTGTCACTTGGTACTGTGCGGATAGAGATATCATATCTCTATAATTAGAATTTTGTGTACGTTGGAGATTTTACTTTATTTTATCCTTTAGTTAAAGATGCTGCTCACAATTCCGGGAATTAGGTGCTTTTGTCTTCAAAGCATATATATAGCAAGAACTTGGCGAAGTACCAACAGCTTCGGGAATTAGGTGCTTTTGTCTTCAAAGCATATATATAGCAAGAACTTGGCGAGGTACCAACAGACCCCTCCCTCTACCCCCACCCCTCCACCCCCTCAATCGAAGTGCGCGTGTCCTTAAAGGGGAACTAAAGGCTCACATACATATTAGCTTATATGAAAGTAATACACTTCAAGAATAGGATGCTGTCCTTTTTCTCTTAGTGATCCCATGAGGGGAGAATTTTGTGTATTGCCAGCAGCCTCAGCCAGCCTCTAGCAGCCCCTGGTAGCAGCCATGTTTTTCAACTGCTATCAGCTGTGACTCAAATGGGTGGCAGCCCACTTCATGTCCCCTAGCTCTGAGCAGTGTATCATAGACTGTAGTGCTCTACACACCAACTCTCTTCAAAGGTTGCATAACAACTTGTATGAGTATCAAACAGGTAAATGGTAAAATCATGAGCAGCAATTGGCTGTACAAAACGACAGTGTAGTAGAGTTATTTTTCATATATTTCCTGTTGGTAAATTCAGACAAAAACAGTGGCTATAGCAGTCACTGAAACTTGTAAATCCACCTGTCTTGGAGTATGCAGTTCTATGTTCAGACCACTTCCCTGATGCGTATTATGTAAGGAATCACAAACTACAGTTAGTATTACTTATAAAAGGGGACTTGGGGGACAGCAAATCATAAGGTTATTTGAAAATTCATGAACATAGCTCAACATCTGTCATATGCAAATACATTGGACACCTGTGTGACTATGAAGGAAGGGTTGAATAAAAACAATACTAGTATGTACATCACCAATCATCCAGATTTTCAGTATTTGATTTTACTTGAAGCTAGCTTTCTACAAAAACTGTTTTCTTTCATGTAACCTACTCAAATACTAAAGGAAATGATTGATGTTCCAAGTACTGATAGCTATTTCCTGCGTTGACTAACTTCTGTGTCCTGGGATCTAGATGTGTAATGTCACAAGGTTATAATCAACCCTTTGTTTATCCTTTTCCTTTAAGGAGTTGTTACTTCCTTTTGTTGTTGCCAAAGGGACCTAGATATTAAACAAAACCCAAGTTGAAAGACAACCAATACAATCCTAAAGTCTATTTTCAATTGTACAGATTAATGATGACCATGTTTAGGTACCTAGAATTGTATGCTAATAGACTTAATTGTTAGCTGTCTCTCTGTGCTTGCTTTGTAGCAGTTGATACAGAAGGGTTGAAAACAAAAACACTGAATGGCACAGCACCATCCTGTTGAGTAATCCTGACTGCATTTATGATTCCTGGTATAAAACGCATCAGCGAAGTGGTCTGAACATAAAATTACATGCTTCAGGACAGGAATTCAGTGATGCTAGCCACTGTTTCTGTCTGAATTTAACAACAGGAAATATATGAAATATAATTCTACTACCCTGTCTTTTTGTACAGCCAATTGCTGCTCATGATTTTACCATTTACCTGTTTGATACTCATACAAGTTGTTATGCAACTTTCGAAGAGAGTTGGTGTGTAGAGCACTTATACAGTCTATGATACACTGCTCAGAGCTAGGTGACATGAAGTGGGCTGCCACCCATTTGAGTCACAGCTGATAGCAGTTGAAAAACATGGCTGCTACCAGGGGCTGCTAGAGGCTGGCTGAGGCTGCTGGCAATACACAAAATTCTCCCCTCATGGGATCACTAAGAGAAAAAGGAGGACAGCATCCTATTCTTGAAGTGTATTATGTATGTGAGCCTTTAGTTCCCCTTTAAAAGTTGTTTGAACTTATATGCTAGTATTGGGAAATTGGCCAGGAACAGCAAAAACCCGCTACCCCCTAACTCTACCTTTTTTCACTCCTTTAGAAAAATTATATATATATATATATATATATATATATATATATATATATATATATATATATATATATATATATATATGTGTGTGTGTGTATGTATGTATGTATGTATGTATGCTTTATATATATATATATATATATATATATATATATATATATATATATATATATATATATATATACATATATATATATATATATATATGTATTATATATATATATATATATATATATATATATATATATATATATATATATATATATATGTGTGTGTGTGTGTGTGTGTGTGTGTGTGTGTGTGTGTGGTGTGAACCGTTTGCGTCTTGCGTCAGGTTGTTATGTGTTACCTTTACCAATGTACTGAGTCGTAATGTGTCCAAAAAAAGAGGCAATGTGCTATAAAGAGGCAATGGTCTTTCAATCAAGACCCTTGAGTGTACATGTTTTGCCGTAAAGCCCTTCGACCCCTGAACTCCAGTTTGCTTGACCGCTCTTCCTAGAGAATGACCTTGACGCCACGAAGGCGAGTGCACTGTGTTCCTGCTCTCAAGTAGTAGATATTGTTGTTCGGTTGCAGTGCTTGCCTGCTTATTCACGTTACATAGCATTTCATTGTTCTCGGCTAGCCGATAACCAACAATTGCTGGGGGACTGCCCTGATGGCTGAGCGGTCTACGACGTTGCCAATGACTGCTAGCTGTCTCTCATCACTGCCAGATTTCGAATCCCAGTCGTGGCACACGAGAGATTTTTACCGTTGGTTTGGGGTTAGGCGATGGTTTTCGCCGGGTTCTCCAGTTTCCCCCATCACTTACAACTGGCTAGTCACAACTTGTGACGCATTGTGGCAGTATAATTGACCAAACGCGTAAATCCTGCGATTGCTGGTCAACGGGGTTTCCCACAGTGTTACAAAGAAAACGGCACAAGATATTTATTTGGTTACACTTGAAAATTCTAGGCTGTGAAATGTACCATGTAAAAGTGCATGTTGTGAAGCAGGTCAAATTTTACCCTAGCAACATCGCAAGGTACCAAAGCTTGTTAACCCATTCACACTCAGAGCACCACCAGAACCTAACGTCTGCTACTTTCATACTTTTGAAAATAACTTGAGAACAAAGAGAAAGTTCACAAAGTATTTGAAGGAGAGTTGTAGTTTGGCTTCTGGTAAACATTTCTCCTTCATTTGTTTTCCAGAAAACGCTTTTGTAAGTAATATATTTCCAAATTTGTCAGGCCCGCTTTGGCTGGTCTGATTGTTGCACCATCCAGAATGTTACAACAACAGCTTACTTTAGATATTCATTTAAAGGAGAAAAAAATGCCAAAAACATGTTTGTGATATAATGGGAGTTGATCACGGGAGGTAGGTGATTGTGGCAATACCATTGCCCGGCCCAGTCAGCAGCCAAAACAAAGGGCAAGATTTTGGCTGCTGACTGGGCCAACACCAATTGACCAATCAGCTTAGAGAATTACAGTAGAGCAGGTGATAATGCCACAATATACAATGGCTACCACCTTAGCCACTAAACATCATGTAAACTGCATTCATCCATTACTGAGCTTAAGACAACAACATTCACATATCTAGAAAGTCTGTAATATGTTCTTTTCAGGTATATTAAAGTCGTAATTGTAGGCCCAGTAATCACGGAGAGCTCATCGAATGAAAACGCCCTGAACAGACGTTTTGATTTCCCGAGATTCTCGGCAAAATATGTATGTTTTGATTTGATGAATTTTCACTTATTACTGGGCCTAAGACAATTTTTTTAAATATTTAGAAAGGCGGTAATATATTCTTTTAAATATATTAAATTTTTAATTGTGGGTACCGAAATCATGACATCGTTAGAAAGAGCATAAAGAACTCGATCCTTGGCTGCTAATGTTAGCTGTTCTTATCTCCAAAAACTAAGATGCTGCGTATACGCCCGTGCACGGGTTGCAACTAGTATACATTATTACTACATTTTTACACTATTCTTCCTAAAGTTAAAGCAATGCCTTCGCAAGCATTGACATAAAGGGGTATAAAAACTGAATCAGTTGTTCAGTTTCATGCACAAATTGCCAAATTCACAATGGCCAATTTCACTTGACATTTCAATGGTGATATTGAAAACATATGGCTGCTACCTGATATCAAAAATATTCCCCTATCGACGACATGTAGCGTGTACGATTTCTTCTCTTGGTTGTGAGTCGTGTATGTGCGTTGCATGTGTCTTATGTGTCTTATTTGTTATTCACCAATTAAAACCCCGCAAGGGGCACACTTTATGGTGTGCAATAGGAGCTGGCACCTCCCGTGGAACCCTTAGCTGGGGTGGCACCCTGCTCGCCTTATAAATGAATTGGGATGTATGGATCTGCCTATGGATACCCTGCATCTAAAATATCCCTTGGTCCTCTTTGGATCTGAAGGCTCTGCTCTAAACCTCCCTCTTTTTCGTCTTTCACCTAGAATAATTATGCTTTGTCATTGTTCTTCAACAATGACATAGGATCACTTTTTGCTAATATATTATGGCAATAAATGACCTTTGTGTGTTGGTGTGTCTTTAAACACTTATTCATTCATTCATTCATTCACAAATATAAAAGCATGCGTATTGCAGAAATTGAAATATGGTAAGTCATTCCCAACTATTCTGGCGTTAATGTAATCAAGGTTAGATCAAAGAAATTGAATGTACCTTTTTCAAATGGTATACCCCTCCAATCATAGTTGAAGGAAAGAACCCTTAAACTGTTCGTACTACACAAGTTTTCAATGTGTACAGGTTATGTTCTACATGTACTTTATTAGCAGAAGAAGAACCCAATTGATCATCGTATAAAAAAATATAGGAGTTAACGGTCTCCTATGAAATTAAGACAATTCTTGTTAATATTGTTGTAACATTCTGTGTAATATCTTAAAATGGTGTTTACATTATATGAGGGGATCCAAGCGAGTATACATGAGAACTGCTCAACGCATATTCCATGTTTGTATCTGTACATGTACAGTACAGACATTTAATTCCTGCACCAGTCGACCGTACGTCTGCCAGTGCCTGGTTGTAAAAACCTACATAGATAATATGTCAAAAAGATAAGCCAAGCACATTGATGGCCCACGTAGCTTACGAATCAATGCTACGTCCAGTTGTGAGGTTATTCATGCATTCATGCCCAGGAAACCAAGTGGCAATCGGGAGTGCATTTGTGTATTATGCCCGGACTGCCCACGCATACAGTGCAGGAATTAAATGTCGGCACTGTAGCCATCAGTAACAGTTATACAATTGCCGGTATTTGTACCTCCCTAGCAATTCAGATTGTTCATGTTCTGTTCTCTTTCATTGCCGTGATATGCCACATGTTTAAATGTTAAAAAAATATGCTCTATGAACGGAAATACAGAAAAAATAACAGTCTTCGAGCTACAGCAATATATGAAACTCAATATTAAACTTTTAGTTAACTTTCCATAACTACAGTACCGGTATTTAATTCCTGCTCTAAACGCGCGGGCAGACCGGGTATAACATATACTACCGCACACTCGATTGCCGCCCATTTTGCTAGGCATGGATGCGACTGTAGGCCATTGACAAACGTAGCTTTGATAAGCAGTTACGTGGATCATTAATATGCGTGGCTAGTCTTTTTCGACGTTTTATCCGTGAACGTTTGTACAACCAGTCGCTTACAGACGTCCGGTTGACTGGTGCAGGAATTAAATGTCTCCACCGTACCATTAACCCGGTAATGCTCACAGTGGCCAAAAACTACGTGGCCAAACCATTCTAATGAAATCGTGAAGGCAAAAGCAATGTTAGGAAATATTTGATGGAGAAATATTAATCAAAAGATAACCACAAAATGTCATTCAAATATGTTGTAAGATTATCATCAATTCAAATGCTATTGTCAAAGGTGTTTTAGATCCATACGACATTATCTGTAAGAACTCTTAAGCATTATATTTCTAATAGAGTATTTTTTAAAACAGATTTGAAGAGGGAGTCTAACCCAAAATTAAAAACGTAAATTTCGATCAACTTATCCTTTTTATGTTGCTAAGTTATCAAGATATTGTGTATGTCCCTGAGCGTATGTAGGCGCGAGGGGATGAAATAGCGTCTCCTATAGCCATTAATGACACCACTATTTGCAACATGCCAAGCACTTCAATAAAAGCAACCTTTTACCATTTATAAGCTCTTTACCGTACATTTGCTGGTAGTTTTCTACCGAAAGCATCTCTTGAAAATAGTGAGAGAAAAGGTAAATAAACAACGCTTTTCAAATATCAAACCAATGTGGGCCTTCGGACCTATTGCATTAAGGAAGAAAATGAATTGTTCAAACTTGTATATATATACAGTATAATGAAAACGGGTCTCTGGTCAAGCGCGTGGTCAGATTATAGGAGCGCAACAGGGTACATAATAACATAGTGTGTTAGTCCGCACATTGATCGCACAAATAACGGATCTACCACACTATGCCTTAATACAGCGTAAAATCCCTCTCTGGGAGCAAGCAAAAAGCTCTGGTGTGTTCTAAAAAGGAATTGAAGATGTGATAACTGAAAGAAGCACTTACCGTTCCTTTCTTTCCTTCGTCTGCTGACTTCAACTGCTTTACCCTACACGCTCTTTCGCTAAATACACGTTTCCGCACGATATCCGGAGGTTGGGTGTTGAGGCGGCTCTTCCGCTGAACACCCTCCGTAAATATATACGATCAACTCTTTTTATGGACCAGGTAAGATATGGCAAACGTATCAAGGTAAAATTAGGATATATTTGAAAGGCTGTTCTTGTTTTTGTTCTCGTTTGTAACAAAGAACAACACACATACATACATGCATACATACATATATACTTACACACGTATTGTGTTCGGGGAGGGAGCTAGTGTCTTGTAATAGCCGAAATATTGCTTCTGTTACTTACGGAGCATTAATACGGGACACATAATAGGGATAAGGTTTTAACCTATTAAAGCTTACAGCAGCCAAAAGCAGCCTGGAAATGTTCATGAAATCTTGCACGCAATAGGAAAGTTTGGAAAATATTCGAAGGAGGAACATTGTTCTGAACACTACAAACAACTCTCCTTCAAATATTCGGTTAGATCATTCTTAATTTTCAAGTTGTTTGCAAAAGTATCATCGATCCAGACGTCAATTTCTATAGACTGTGGAGCACGTACGGGTTAATGTATACTACTCTAGGTCAAAGGTAAGCAGATTAATTTTTCTTTCAGAAATTCTCCCAATGTTTCTGCAATGAACCTTGTTCTGCTTTCGGGAATATCTTTAGTTAAGAGAAAGTTTGTCGCACCGTCGACTTATCGTCCAACAAAACAGGTATGATATTAGGTGACAATGAGGGTTGAGTTTACAGTGTCGATATTAAAATCCTGCACTTAATGTGTGGGTAGCCCGGGCATAATACACGACCGCATGCCCGATTGCCACCCAGTTTCCGGTTCATGGATGTATGGATGAACTCACAACTGAACGTAGCTTTGATTCGCAAGCTACGTGTGTCATTACTGTGCTTGGCTTATTTTTTGACATATTATCCATGGGAAATGTAATTAAGAGGACACCTGAAAGCATTTGGAATAAGATTTAAAAAATCATCTTTTGAAATTTTTTAACGTCATAAAAACAGATTGTGCTGTATCTTTAAATAAGTAAAACCTATAAGCATCGTAAATAATTACTAAATAATTACGATCGGAATTATTTTTATTGTTACGGTCTTTATCTAAATTTAAAACAGGAATTAAATGTCGGCACTGTACATATCTAAATTGTTCGCTCGTGCGTTTGGTGTGCCTACTTTATTGTTTTTTGCCAAGGGTGTGTTTGGGTGTGCCTACTTTATTGTGTTTTTTGCCAAGGGTGCTTTTGGTGTGCCTACTTTATTGTTTTTTGCCAAGGGTGCGTTTGGTGTGCCTACTTTATTGTTTTTTGCCAAGGGTGCTTTTGGTGTGCCTACTTTATTGTTTTTTGCCAAGGGTGCTTTTGGTGTGCCTACTTTATTGTTTTTTGCCAATGGTGCTTTTGGTGTGCCTACTTTATTGTTTTTTGCCAATGGTGCTTTTGGTGTGCCTACTTTATTGTTTTTTGCCAATGGTGCTTTTGGTGTGCCTACTTTATTGTTTTTTGCCAATGGTGCTTTTGGTGTGCCTACTTTATTGTTTTTTGACAAGGGTGCGTTTGGTGTGCTTACTTTATTGTTTTTTGCCAAGGGTGCTTTTGGTGTGCCTACTTTATTGTTTTTTGCCAAGAGTGCGTTTGGTGTGCCTACTTTATTGTTTTTTGCCAAGGGTGTGTTTGGTGTGCCTACTTTATTGTTTTTTGCCAATGGTGCTTTTGGTGTGCCTACTTTATTGTTTTTTGCCAATGGTGCGTTTGGTGTGCCTACTTTATTGTTTTTTGCCAATGGTGCTTTTGGTGTGCCTACTTTATTGTTTTTTGCCAATGGTGCTTTTGGTGTGCCTACTTTATTGTTTTTTGCCAATGGTGCTTTTGGTGTGCCTACTTTATTGTTTTTTGACAAGGGTGCGTTTGGTGTGCTTACTTTATTGTTTTTTGCCAAGAGTGCTTTTGGTGTGCCTACTTTATTGTTTTTTGCCAAGAGTGCGTTTGGTGTGCCTACTTTATTGTTTTTTGCCAAGGGTGTGTTTGGTGTGCCTACTTTATTGTTTTTTGCAAACCTTGCATGAAATGCAAATATATGTTGTTGGTCGATTTGCATAAACAGCACTGGATGTGCACCCTGTTGCGGGACTCGTGATCCTGCCAGAATTGTCTAATTTGACTCAATAACGGAAGTTGCATCTATTGCATTTATTTGTGAAACTTTTTGGAGGTATGGTCTGCACGTCTAAGGGGTTCCTAACAATGGCTCTGATTAGAATGCCACAAATATTTAGAGGCCTGAGAAAGCCTTGAGTGATTTCCCAGTCCAAGATTCTCTTGTGGTGAAGGATTTGTCCAAGACGTCCCAGTCGGTCTTAACAATGTCACCTAGAACCCTAGATATTCTTTCTGGGGTTTGAACATAAAATTTGTCGTATGACAGTTGTCTGAGACCCTCATTTATATAATCTAAAGTACTGTATAACTAGTTAATTTGGCGTGTACTAAGGTTGGCGTTTTTTTCAAAAAATGTTTTCCCTGTATTCCTTTTGGCGTCTGCAAAAGTCAGAACAATGCCATCTATATGTAGACATGGGAACCAATGTCCGCCGCCATTTTGCTTTCGGGAGCGATCAATAGCTCCATAACTTGGCAGGAGTTTCCTCTAAATTGGACAGGTAAGTATGCAAACTATAATATGATACCTTGGTAACTTATTCATAAGTTAGCAATGTATCATATAATGAAGTTATTGCATGTATTATTTCCGTTCCAGGCTCGGACCAGACCGGTCAAATTCACACTATGTTGCCGTATACAGTTTACCAACTGCAAATGGAATTCTTGCTGTAAATTCGCAAAAATTAAATTTGCGGTGTGACCAATTCAATTTCTTTTTCAAAATATATCTCATTCTGATAACTATCAACATACTCATATATGTATGTTGATAATTGATCAAATATTTACATCGGAACAGCCGTCCCCCTTTCTTTTGTGCAATGGCGATATAAGCAGTTGGCCGCCATCTTGATTTTCATCTGATACGATCAATAACTCCATAAATTGGCAGGGGTTTCCTCAAAAGTGGATAGGTAAGTGTGCGAATTATAATATGATATCTTGGTAACATTCATAAGTTACCGATGTATCATATTATAATGATTTTGTGAAGTTATTGCATCGATTTTTCTGTTTCAGCAGCGACCGCAAATGGGTAAAATTCACGCTATGCTGCCAACCGCAGCTCCCCCAGCGGCCCTGAAAGACACTAAAACTGTATTTTTATGCGATCTTTAATTTGTTCGTTGATGAGCATTCGCCCAAAATCGCAAAATTAAAAACCACGCCAAATTAAAAACCAAACCAGTTATACAGTATTCATAACCACTACTGCTGCTCATAATCCTTATGGTCAAATGCAATACATATCAAAAGGGCTGCCCAATAGCCTAGTGGTCTAAGGTATTGAGCATTTAAGGGACTGCTCTGATAGTCAAATGGCCTGAGGTATAGCGCATTGAAAGGGCATCCCCAACAGCCGAATGGTCGAAGGCATTACACATTAAAGGGTCGCCCAATAGCCGAGTAGTCTAAAGCATTTAAGATTATAGGGACTGCCCCGATAGACAAGTGGTATTGGCTATAGACTGAGCCTACCAATAGCCGAGTGGTCTAAGGCGTTTAAGATTATAGGGACTGCCCCGATAGCCAAGTGGTATTGGCTATAAACTGAGCCACCCAATAGCCGAGTGGCCTAAGGCATTTAAGATTATAGGGACTGCCCCGATAGCCAATCAGTATTGGCTATAAACTGAGCCACCCAATAGCCTAGTGGTTTTAGGCATTTAAGATTATAGGGACTGCCCCGATAGCCAAGCGGTATTGGCTATAAACTGAGCCACCCAATAGCCGAGTGGTTTAAGGCATTTAAGATTATAGGGACTGCCCCGAAGCAAAGTGGTATTGGCTATAAACTGAGCCACCCAATAGCCTAGTGGTCTAAGGCATTCAAGATTATAGGGACTGCCCTGATAGCCAAGTGGTATTGGCTGTAAACTGAGCCACCCAATAGCCTAGTGGTCTTAGGCATTTAAGATTATAGGGACTGCCCCGATAGCCAAGTGGTATTGGCTACAAACTGAGCCACCCAATAGCCAAGTGGTCTAAGACATTTAAGATTATAGGGACTGCCCCGATAGCCAAGTGGTATTGGCAATACACTGAGCCACCCAATAGCCGAGTGGTCTAAGACATTTAAGATTATAGGGACTGCCCCGATAGCCAAGTGGTATTGGCTGTAAACTGAGCCACCCAATAGCCGAGTGGTCTCAGGTATTTAAGATTATAGGGACTGCCCCGGTAGACAAGTGGTATTGGCTATAAACTGAGCCACCCAGTAGCAGAGTGGTCTAAGACATTTAAGATTATAGGGACTGCCCCGATAGCCAAGTGGTATTGGCTATAAACTGAGCCACCCAATAGCCGAGTGGCCTAAGGCATTTAAGATTATAGGGACTGCCCCGATAGCCAAGTGGTATTGGCTGTAAACTGAGCCACCCAATAGCCGAGTGGTCTAAGGCATTTAAGATTATAGGGACTGCCCCGATAGCCAAGTGGTATTGGCTATAAACTGAGCCACCCAATAGCCGAGTGGTCTAAGGTATTTAAGATTATAAGGACTGCCCCGGTAGACAAGTGGTATTGGCTGTAAACTGAGCCACCCAATAGCCGAGTGGTCTAAGGTATTCAAGATTATAGGGACTGCACCGATAGCCAAGTGGTATTGGCTATAAACTGAGCCACCCAATAGCCGAGTGGTCTAAGGCATTTAAGATTTTAGGGACTGCCCCGATAGCCAAGTGGTATTGGCTATAAACTGAGCCACCCAATAGCCTAGTGGTCTTAGGCATTTAAGATTATAGGGACTGCCCCGATAGCCAAGCGGTATTGGCTATAAACTGAGCCACCCAATAGCCGAGTGGTTTAAGGCATTTAAGATTATAGGGACTGCCCCGATAGCCAAGTGGTATTGGCTATAAACTGAGCCACCCAATAGCCTAGTGGTCTAAGGCATTCAAGATTATAGGGACTGCCCTGATAGCCAAGTGGTATTGGCTGTAAACTGAGCCTACCAATAGCCTAGTGGTCTTAGGCATTTAAGATTATAGGGACTGCCCCGATAGCCAAGTGGTATTGGCTATAAACTGAGCCACCCAATAGCCGAGTGGTCTAAGGTATTTAAGATTATAGGGACTGCCCCAATAGCCAAGTGGTATTGGCTATAAACTGAGCCACCCAATAGCCGAGTGGTCTAAGGTATTTAAGATTATAGGGACTGCCCCGGTAGACAAGTGCTATTGGCTGTGGCTGTAAACTGAGCCACCCAATAGCCGAGTGGTCTAAGGTATTCAAGATTATAGGGACTGCACCGATAGCCAAGTGGTATTGGCTATAAACTGAGCCACCCAATAGCCGAGTGGTCTAAGGCATTTAAGATTATAGGGACTGCCCCGATAGACAAGTGGTATTGGCTATAAACTGAGCCACCCAATAGCCGAGTGGTCTAAGGTATTTAAGATTATAGGGACTGCCCCGATAGCCAAGTGGTATTGGCTATAGACTGAGCCTACCAATAGCCGAGTGGTCTAAGGTATTTCAGATTATAGGGACTGCCTCGATAGCCAAGTGGTATTGGCTATAAACTGAGCCACCCAATAGCCGAGTGGTCCAAGGTATTTAAGATTATAGGGACTGCCCCGATAGCCAAGTGGTATTGGCTATAAACTGAGCCACCCAATAGTCGAGTGGTCTAAGGTATTTCAGATTATAGGGACTGCCCCGATAGCCAAGTGGTATTGGCTATAAACTGAGCCACCCAATAGCCGAGTGGTCTAAGGTATTCAAGATTATAGGGACTGCACCGATAGCCAAGTGGTATTGGCTATAAACTGAGCCACCCAATAGCCGAGTGGTCTAAGGTATTTACGATTATAGGGACTGCCCCGATAGCCAAGCGGTATTGGCTACAAACTGAGCCACCCAATAGCCGAGTGGTCTAAGACATTTAAGATTATAGGGACTGCCCCGATAGCCAAGTGGTATTGGCTATAAACTGAGCCACCCAATAGCCGAGTGGTCTAAGGTATTTAAGATTATAGGGACTGCCCCGGTAGACAAGTGGTATTGGCTATAAACTGAGCCACCCAATAGCCGAGTGGTCTAAGACATTTAAGATTATAGGGACTGCCCCGATAGCCAAGTGGTATTGGCTATAAACTGAGCCACCCAATAGCCGAGTGGCCTAAGGCATTTAAGATTATTGGGACTGCCGCGATAGCCAAGTGGTATTGGCTGTAAACTGAGCCACCCAATAGCCGAGTGGTCTAAGGCATTTAAGATTATAGGGACTGCCCCGATAGCCAAGTGGTATTGGCTATAAACTGAGCCACCCAATAGCCGAGTGGCCTAAGGCATTTAAGATTATAGGGACTGCCCCGGTAGACAAGTGCTATTGGCTGTGGCTGTAAACTGAGCCACCCAATAGCCGAGTGGTCTAAGGTATTCAAGATTATAGGGACTGCACCGATAGCCAAGTGGTATTGGCTATAAACTGAGCCACCCAATAGCCGAGTGGTCTAAGGCATTTAAGATTATAGGGACTGCCCCGATAGACAAGTGGTATTGGCTATAAACTGAGCCACCCAATAGCCGAGTGGTCTAAGGTATTTAAGATTATAGGGACTGCCCCGATAGCCAAGTGGTATTGGCTATAGACTGAGCCTACCAATAGCCGAGTGGTCTAAGGTATTTCAGATTATAGGGACTGCCCCGATAGCCAAGTGGTATTGGCTATAAACTGAGCCACCCAATAGCCGAGTGGTCCAAGGTATTTAAGATTATAGGGACTGCCCCGATAGCCAAGTGGTATTGGCTATAAACTGAGCCACCCAATAGTCGAGTGGTCTAAGGTATTTCAGATTATAGGGACTGCCCCGATAGCCAAGTGGTATTGGCTATAAACTGAGCCACCCAATAGCCGAGTGGTCTAAGGTATTCAAGATTATAGGGACTGCACCGATAGCCAAGTGGTATTGGCTATAAACTGAGCCACCCAATAGCCGAGTGGTCTAAGGTATTTACGATTATAGGGACTGCCCCGATAGCCAAGCGGTATTGGCTACAAACTGAGCCACCCAATAGCCGAGTGGTCTAAGACATTTAAGATTATAGGGACTGCCCCGATAGCCAAGTGGTATTGGCTATAAACTGAGCCACCCAATAGCCGAGTGGTCTAAGGTATTTAAGATTATAGGGACTGCCCCGGTAGACAAGTGGTATTGGCTATAAACTGAGCCACCCAATAGCCGAGTGGTCTAAGACATTTAAGATTATAGGGACTGCCCCGATAGCCAAGTGGTATTGGCTATAAACTGAGCCACCCAATAGCCGAGTGGCCTAAGGCATTTAAGATTATTGGGACTGCCCCGATAGCCAAGTGGTATTGGCTGTAAACTGAGCCACCCAATAGCCGAGTGGTCTAAGGCATTTAAGATTATAGGGACTGCCCCGATAGCCAAGTGGTATTGGCTATAAACTGAGCCACCCAATAGCCGAGTGGCCTAAGGCATTTAAGATTATAGGGACTGCCCCGATAGCCAAGTGGTATTGGCTGTAAACTGAGCCACCCAATAGCCGAGTGGTCTAAGGCATTTAAGATTATAGGGACTGCCTCGATAGCCAAGTGGTATTGGCTGTAAACTGAGCCACCCAATAGCCGAGTGGTCTAAGGTATTAACGATTATAGGGACTGCCCCGATAGTCAAGTGGTATTGGCTATAAAATGGGCCTCCCAATAGCCGAGTGGTCTAAGGTATTGTGCAATAGAGAGGCTGCCCCGATAGCCGAGTTGTCTTAGGCGTTGTGCATTGGAGGGACTGCCTGATAGCCGAATGGTCTTAGGTATTGTGCATTAAAGGGGACGCCACAATAGCCGTCTAGTCTAAGGTATTGTGCATTGAATGGGCTTTCCCAATAGCTGAGTGCTCTGAAGCATTGCTTATCGGACTACTCGGTTATCAGGGGATGTACAATTCCTTTAATCACACATATATCGGGTACACCCTGACAGAAGTGTGATTTGAAGAATTGTGCATTAAATAGGCTCCCCCAATAGCCGAGTGGTCCAAGCTGTTGCGCATTAAAGGGGCTGGTCTATTGCTAAGTGGTCTAAGGCAGTGCCATTGCCCTGGTTCATGTGAGAAATTTGCTTTGGCAACCTTTCAAGGACGCTTTGGCTATGTCTAAAACGGTGTTGGTCGAAAGCTATCCTGAGCAGGTTTCTTGAGTTGGACCTCTAAAATGTTGCACCCAGCTCCCTGATGGCCGAGAGCAGTGTACCTGAGCAGGGGGGGGTTCCGACATTTCATACTAACACAAAACATTTGATTATCATAGACATCCTTATAAAATCATTTATGGCAAGTTTTCAGTTCCTCCTATGAAAATTGCACCTTCCAGGAGCAAATTCCTAAAATCACCTGTTTTAAGCCATTTTTTCTGTAAATTGCCCCAAAACGTAGCATTTCATGAAAATATGCAAACATGACTCACTTTCTGTATCTACACCTTCTTGGTTAGTTTTCTAAACCGGAACTATTTAGTGGAGAGTTTGGAATAGTCCACAGGATGATATTCAAGTTGTGGGAAATTACAAAAATCCTACTATGCTATAGGTTTTTACCCCAAAATCACTCACAGCAGGGGTCAGATACATTTCATACTAACACAAAACATTTGATAATCATAGACATCCTTATAAAAATCATTTGTGGCAAGTTTTGAGTTCCCACTATGAAAATTCCACCTTCCAGAAGCAAATCCCTAAAATCACTAGTTTTAATGCCATTTTTTCTGTAAAATTAACCAAAACGCAGCATTTCATGAAAATATGCAAACATGACTCACTCTCTCTATCTACACCTTCTTGGGTAGTTTTCTAAACCAAAACTATTTTGTGGAGAGTTTGGACTAGTCCACAGGATGACATTCAAGTTGTGGGAAATTACAAAAATCACTCTTTTATGATGATTTTTCCCCCATAATCACTCACAGCGGAAGTTCCTTGAAGTCACGCTAACGCAACATGTTGTCAGATCAAAAGCATCCTCTTGAACACATTTTTAGCAAGTTTTGAGTTTCTATCTCAAAAAATGAATTTTCTAGAAGGAAATCCCAAAAAACATGCTTTTTTGGTGATTTTTTGCATAAAATGCCCCAAAATTCCCTTATGCAGCAAAATCAGACATGTCATCCACCCGTACACTAAACCCCACCCTATGTAGAGATGAATAAGCATGGATGACGACTTGTAACGAAAAACGCCATCAAAAGTATAATTCTAACATTTGGCCACCCGCCTATGATAGGCTTCCGTATTTATACATGTATCCCTTTATTTATTTATTCATTTATATATCTATTTATTATTATGATTTTTATCCATTCAGTCATTTTTTATAAATAATTTATCTATCTATCTGTATGTCTGTCTATCTATTTATCTATCGTTCTATTTATTCATTCTATTTATTCTATTTTATCTACCTAAGCTCTACATAATAAGCTGACACAAATGCAATTGCAATCACTGATGCTAAACTTAACCTGGCAAGGTCAATTGAAATGGAAGTAATTAGTGTGGACAGCAGAAACTCACACACAATGCTGTTGACTGTGAACTATTTGCACTCTGGTGTTCACTATTCAGGACCATCCCCCCCCCCCCCCCAATAATTGTTTACTGATCAGATAAGGGGGTGTTCACTCTTCAAACTAAAACCAGAGAAATAAATCCCCTTGATCCGCAACCCCATAGGCACAGCATGCTAGAACCTAGGGTATGTGCGCCTCGGGTTACGCGGTGTAGCCTGGGGAAGTATTGGTCACGTGATTGGTTTCGCGGCAATTTCAGTCTGACCCAGGGCCTGTGAAACCAGCAGGTAGCCAATCCTGGGGTACACAGGTTATCTATGACTCATAGTGGTGTGAGGCAGCGAAATTTGATGATGCATGCACAGTGCCCACTCCCTGTCTGCTACTCCCAGCTAAAACTAAAATTAAATTCATAGAAATATAAAAGTGGCCGGGGAAGAGTGTTCACTATAGGGGTGTTCACATTGCTAGGATTCATTGCTCATATGACTCATCGCTCAGTTGGAATGCAATTGATAATTACGTAACAATAATCTTGAAATAAGATGAATTGAGGTAGAAAACCTCTGACATAACCTCTATGGGGTTGGTGAAGCACTATAGAAATACACGCGCATCTGCCTTTCCTCAAACTGCATTGAGGTATTGTACGAGGATTTCTACTTCAGATGATGTATTAAGCCCCATTCTCACATTCACGACTTACAGCCACGATCGACCACGACTCAGCAGTCCTGGTCGATCGTGGTGAGTCTGCAAATTATTTTTAATAGTCGTATGACAGTCTGGCGAGTCTGCACGAGTCGTATTGAAGTCAGCGGCGGCTACGACTGTTTTGAAAATTTCAAAACAGTCGTAGTCGATCGGCGCCACCTCCACAAACAGGTACGTGCCAATAGGTAGCGTATGAGAAGCGTATGGAGGTCGGCAATAGCGTATGAAGGTCTGGAACACCGTATGGCAGTCGTATTGACATCGGCGTCATGCGTATGCAAATCCGTGGGAAAGTTGCATACGCTGTGCGTACGATCGTACAGGACTGCTATACGCTAGCTATGTACTAATGTAGTCAAGTCGTATAGCAAGCGTATGAGTAGCGTATGATAGTCGGGATATACCTATGAGCATCGTATAATGGTCGTACTAACTACAACTACATGCGGGATAAGTCTTGAACGAACGTATTCATGTCCAACAATAGTCGTGACTTCGTCACCGTCAATCGTATGTCAATCGTATGGCAATCGTATGGTAGTCGAATAACAGTCCTCTTTAAAAAAAACCTCAAAATTTGCATAATAGCGTACTCGAAACATCAAATTCGGTCTATTCGCTAGATCAGCACAGTCGTGGCTGAAGTCGTGAATGTGAGAATGGGGCTTTACATCATCAACAGCTGATTAAACTTGCTCCTTCAATAGCTTTAGAACATCGGGAACTTATGAAGGTCATGGTACACGCATGTTTAGTTCATACTTCGGGTCTACTTTGGAACCCATTATGCACTCATCCAAGCTATACTAATCCAAGCTAGAAATGTTAACTAATCTTATGACACGTCGGGGTAATAGGTAGAAATTCTAAAGTTTCAAATTGCGCGACAGGTATTTTGACCTTGGACAGTCGTGAAAGTGCTTAAATGTGTCTGCTTGTGAATTATGTTGCTCTTTTAGAATCAGGTCCTATGTATATAATGTAGAATGATAAGTCAATATATATATATATATATATATATATATATATATATATATATATATATATATATATATATATATATATATATATATATATATATATATATGCATGCATGCATGCATACAGTACCGGTATTTAATTCCTGCTCTAAACGCGCGGGCAGACCGGGTATAACATATACTACCGCACACTCGATTGCCGCCCATTTTTGCTAGGCATGGATGCGACTGTAGGCCATTGACAAACGTAGCTTTGATACGAAATTACGTGGATCATATGCGTGGCTAGTCTTTTTCGACGTTTTATCCGTGAACGTTTGTACAACCAGTCGCTTACAGACGTCCGGTTGACTGGTGCAGGAATTAAATGTCTCCACTGTACATACATACATTTCATGCCTTATAAATTATTTATTTTCGAGCATGCCCTGATAGCAGATTGGTCTAAGGCGTTGCCAACGACTGCTAGCTGGCCCTCACCATTTCCCGAATCCGAACCCCGCCCGGGGCAGGTGAGAATTTTGCAAGTGACTATGGGTTGGCTTAGTCACTGCCTAAATATGACAGAAAAAGTGGGGATCATTGACGTTTTCTACCATAGTTTCTGAGTTATCTACTATGAATAGATGGACTGACTCACATCTACATGTAGGGGACATACACATGGTAAGGTATGGGCTGCAAGGGCTTAGCTGCCTATGCGTCCAGCATGTCATTTGGACACCCAGAACACTGTTTTCAGACAGTTTGGACACCCAAAAGTTTATGTCAGAATTTGCTGATAATGACTTTTCTTAGAAGGTAGAAGATATAGAAGCTGTAGTGTCACTTTTATAAGACACCCAATGCAGTTACTGGCTTAAAAAGCCAAAATCTTTAAATATATAGGGTTTATTTTATTAGCAGAATGTACCTTGTACCACACTTTGGACACGCAAAAGTCTATGAAACCTCTATTTGGACATTCTGTTTCCAAATATTGGCTAAGACCATGATGGGCGGGTATTTACGTCGCTTTCAACAGTTAAGGTCACATCACGATGAGATAGAAACCCGGAAACGTTAAGAAATTACCTTCTCTTCACGAATGGTTCTAGGGGACTTTTAGTTACAGAAGCACCACAGACAGGCATTTCAAAACTTCGCATATTTGTTAACTAAGTGTACTGGCCAACCCGCATATGGGGAACCAGCGGAGACTCGAACCTGCGAACTCACGCTTGGGAGCCATACCCATTCTGACATATGAGAATACATAGAGATAACAAACCGATATTTTGGGAATGAGCGTTATTGTTGTTGTTGTTGTTGTTGTTGTGTATGACCTTCAAAAATGGAAAACAACAATAATTGTCATGCCGCGCCAGTGTATGTTTGTGTTATTTTCAGGCTGGCTGGAAAGTGTAATTCATTAACCCATGCATGCTTGAGAGTTAAGAAATCGTCGTCTGGATCTCGGATACTTTTGACAATAACATCTACATATAATATGCTTTTGCTAAACATTTGAATGAGAGTTGTTGGAAGTGTTCCAAATAATATGTTTCCATCAAATATTTTCCAAAATATGCTTTGGTCTGAAAATTTTATCAAAAGTGACAGGCTGTCTACGGCCTTAACTTCAATCAGTCATTCAAGTGAAAGTACAAGTAAGGCGCTTAACATGACTAGGCAGGGGCTTAGCCGCCTATGCGTCCAGCGTGTCATTTGGACACCCAGAACACTGTTTTCTGACAGTTTGGACACCCAAAAGTTTATGTCAGAATTTGAGGATAATGACTTTTCTTAGAAGGTAGAAGATATAGAAGCTGTAGTGTCATTTTTATAAGACACCCAGTGCAGTTACTGGCCTAAAGAGGCAAAATCTTTAAATATGTAGGGTTTATTTTATTAGCAGAATGTACCTTGTACCACACTTTGGACACGCAAAAGTCTATGAAACCTCTATTTGGACACCCTGTTTCCAAATAGTGGCTAAGACCATGTGACTAGGTGGCACGTAAGGTCGTTATTTCGTGTACGATCTAAGGTACTTCGTGTTAAAGCTTTTTGCACGCCATAACATTGAACATCTCAGTGATCTTCACATAAAGTACGGCAGAATTTTGAAATTTGGAATTTCGTTTTTCGTCACATTTGTGCCATATTGTGGATAATTCGTGACTAGCCAATTGTAAGTAGTAAAGGAAAAAACCGGAGTACCCGGCGAAGACCACCGTCTAACTCCAAGTCACTGGCAACTTTCTCACGTGCCTAGGCCGGGATTCGAACCCCTGCAGTGACCGAGTACAGCAGAGAATTCGATCAACATTACAACTCTCACTGGAGCTCCTTAGCTTGCCAGGTCATGTTTTTCATACCTTGCTGATCACTTGTGAGCCATGGACAAAATACAGCTCTACAAGGGCACGCCTCAATGATCACCAGCTAGTCTCAAAGTCAACAAAAGCATACTAAATACAGTCAAACCTGTATTAAGAGACCACCCTAGGGAAGACCAAATTATGGTCTCTTAAGACAGGTGGTCTCTTAATAGAGTGCCATTTAAACTATAATGTTTGACCAGGGGAAATGAAAATGTGGTCTCTTAATAGAGGTGGTCGCTCGGGCAGGTGAACGGCCGGAGTTGACCGGAGTCTGATGACCCATGTTTTCTTTGATTTCCACTGCAAGAACTTTGAACTTGTTGTGCTTATCGTAATTCAAGCTGATGATAAATTTGTTATCCTTATTGTGAAATCAGCCGATATTGCTAGCAATATTACTAGCTTCTCGCAGACATCTTGCCGTATACCAATTTCACAACAAGGATACTAGTAACTAATATCAACTGTGTGTGGAAGGAGCTTAATGATTCAATACTTTTTTTTCTTGTCCCTAGTCAGTTAAAGATCTTCACCGGCTGCCCATCAGGAGTTCAAGATTATGCTTTTGACTTTCAAATGCATGCAAGGATGTGCCCCTCTATACTTGAGGGAACTGTTAGTCAAACAAGCCAATACAAGGACTCTAAGATCAGAGTTTTCACTACTTCAAAAAGGTTGCCATGGAAATGGTGTGATATCTTCATTTGTGCAACTTTTCTGCTTCGGCATCATGCAGTTCTTGTATAATGAGATTATTAGCTTTCATTTTATGTATGATGCTGCTTGGTCTACCGCGGGCTAGGGTTACTCCTAAACTAAACTAAGGCACGTTTTGGGTCGCTGCTGCTACACTAAATAATGATAATAATAATAATAATAATAATAATAATAATAATAATAATAATAATAATAATAATAATAATGATAATAAAAATAATAATAATAATAATAATGATGATGATGATGATGATGATGATAATAATAATAATAATAATGATAACAATAATATTAACAATGATAATAATAGAAATAATCACTTTTATGTAATCATTAAAGTAGCCTGACCTATCAGACCTCTGCAGGGATTAATGTGTTTACCTGGTCGTTTCTGGCCTTCATATGCTAATCCACCCGTTCAGCTCAACTCGTGAATGTACAACGGATGAAACAAATCTGGCTATTTTGGAAATATCTTGATAAAGAAAGAGAACTTATGAAAATATGAACTTACGAAAATATTTGGAAGAGATATGGTAATCAAATTCCAGTTGATATTGACAAAATAGTTAGCAATGCGAATTGTGCATTATCGCAATGCATTTTCACAAGTATGGAAGCTTCTAGATGACGTTATCAATGGGGAACTCTCATCATGGGTGGGTTATACTATATAACTTATAGCGCAGTTCCCAATGAGCCATTGGTACTAAATTGATACAAAGAAATGAAAGGAAGAACTTTGACCTCTAAGCGTAACCTACACACAATTTAACTTATTTTGAACTAGTCCCAGGGGTCCAGAGGACCACCGTAGCCCCGTACCTCGAGGCTATAGAAATTTGTGTTGGGCTAAAATAATATTTACCTTTGTAGCCAGGCTGGTTTTAAGAAAGGTAACATATTTAGATCATGCTCGGAGGAGTATCAAGAATATGATCAGTGGAAAAACACCGTTTGACACTTCAGTTGTTCTTTAGTACAGTTCCAAAATGAAATATAACAGGAAAAAGGTAAGTTACGACTTTGACATTGTTTTTGGGGAAAGTACTACTGTGGGACTGCAAAACTTAGCAAAAACTGCGGTCTCCCAGAGTTTTTAACTGAAGCCTGACCCCTGTAATTCCGGGATTACTTTTAGGTAGAGCTGCACTCACCAATCACAAACTCAAGTGGCTCGAGCAATGGGGTAGGCGAGCCGAGCTCGAGCTGTAGTGGTCAACTCGTGAACTCGTCTATGTTGGGAACCAAACCCAACACAGAACACCAAACACAGTTTCTTTTCAATTCTTATTGATGTCATGTCTTGTTCACCATCCGTAATGTATACAGGCAGTGTTGAGCGTTATACTGACCATCGTACCACTATATAGGAAGCATTTTGTAAATATAGATATGTATTCTCTATTCAAGTACATTTTAAAATGAAATAAACATGTAAATGTTAGCAAATCGCCATCAGTATTTCTTTCTTGATTGGAAGACTGAACAATGAAAATTCATTTTAAAAACAGCGCGTTCACAAGCTCATGAACTCATGAATTAAAATGGTGGTGAGCTCATGAGTTGATCTCCCTCCGTGAGTGCAGCTCTACTTTGAGGACCATTGGCAAGATCTTGCCATGCACAAAATAGTTACAACAATTAGTTTAGCAAGGTTCTTAAGCAGTAAACTTGGATGGTTTTAGTACCTGATATTATGGGTCAAGGGAACTAAGGGTGAAGAGTGATGGTTTCTGTATGATGCTAGATGTGCAAAATGCAGGAGGAATGACCATAGGATTTGAGTTTGATCCTATCACAACATTATAAGCTTGATTTCTCTCATAAAAGTAAAACAGACTCATATCTCTGTAATAAATTGACATTTTTTTTTTGGCGCATATTTTCAATACATACCAACTTTCTTTATTACTTATCTGTATTCTGATAATCACCTGCAAATATCATCACTTTCATATTTGGAGCATATTCATAATGAGGGAATATCTCATTTATGAACAATATTAAGAGAAATACTTGATTAAAGGTTGTTGTTCGTGTACAGTACAGACATTTAATTTATGCACCAGTCGACCGGACGTCTGCCAATGTCTAGTTGTAGATGTCAAGAAAATAATCTAAACACATCAATGACACATGTAGCTTGCAAAGCAAAGCTATGTATAATTATAAGGTCATCCATACATCCAAGCCAAGGAAACTGGGTAGCAATCGGGCATACCGTCGTTTATTATGCGCGACCTGCCCACACATTTAGTTCAGGAATTAAATGTCGGCACTGTAGGGTTTTACAATCCCACCTCAAATATTTTTCAAAATATTACTCCAATTGACGAGTTATGTTCAAACTTGCCAAACAAAATGTGCATTCCTTATTGCAAATAAGTTATCAACTATGAGATTTGTGAACATGAACTTTAGTTGCCTTTCTTAACAAACCAGCCAACTTCCAGACCTTCAATATATATCTATACCTTAGACTATGAAAGCTTGAGTCAAAAATATGGAATTTCAAAAATTATTGAAATACTACAGACAGGAGAGGTTTATATTGTTAAAACTGGTGGAGCAATGTGTGTAGACCCCCATTTCACCGATTGTTAATAACTTTGTTCCTCCTATATGTACAACTAAAATACTCATATTTTGTTTTTTCATATCACTATACTATTTATTGTACATTGTGAAAATATAAATATTGCATTCTCAAATAACAAGGCAAGAATAAAATACATTACATAAGCAATATATTTCATGTATTGATGATGATCTTTTTCCTCCAAAAATACCTATGAACATGGATAATATTCCTATGTGTCTATTTTCATATAATTATACTTATGTACACTGCTTATTAAGTACACAGACCTTTGCCCTCCTTTTACCTATGGTTTTTAACCCTTCCAATGCTATTTAGCACTATAAGATGACATACATACTGAACCATGGAATTGCATGGTAAGTTTGAACTCCAATGAAAAATATATTTACTTCTACCATTTTACATATTAATGATATGTTATCCTCATATTCTCTATGTAAAGATATAATACTAGTATTTAGATGAGGCACATTTCATATTATTATGGCATTGTAACTTGTACACTATTAAAGGACATATACAAAGTATTAATTGTACGGCAAACGAAAATTTGATTTCATAAATGATATATCATTTATTGATTGAAAATGACATTTTGTTTCATTTTTTCATTTCAATGCATAAAAGAATACATACACTGATGAATGTATGTTTCTTACACAGCAAATGATACTATGCTTTTTACACTGCAAAAGTTGAATAGTCAAATGGTAAAATTAATGTTTGATTTCATTCCACAAAAATTTTCCCTTTTCTCAAGAAAAAAAGGTAACTTTTGATTTTCTTCACACAATATACTTCTCTTTTGTTTTGATGCTTAATCAAATGTTATCCTTCAAAATATTTGCTGGAGATTTGCAGACTGAGCTATGATAAACATTTCTCCTTTAAATATTTTCAGAATTATGCTCTTGTTGGAGAGATATCACTAAATTAGTTGGGCGGTTTCGGCAGGAACGGGCGTGAATGGCTTCACATCTGGACTGCATGCTTGGTCTGGCAGATATAGAAATATCTTGATAATCATGCGATATTTTCAGAAATATTTGATCAAGAGTTGTTGTTACTGTTTGATTCACCAATCCTTCTCTAAATATGTTTTAATTACTTATGCGTTTGATGATTTATATACAAAGTTGTCAGACCATGTGTGCACTGCAGATGCAAAAGGGTTGACATACCGTGGAATGGCAAATTTTTCCGTGAGTTTTATTTTCCTGTTTTTCCCGAATGCTTTCAAACGGAAATAAACAACACAGGAAGAAACAATACAGTACATGTCCCGACTTAATAAACACAGAGAAATCTTTGTGTTTACCCATTAATATTTACTCTTTGGTGTACTAAAATCAAAAATCTACATAGAACGGGAAAATTAGAAATGGAAAAAAATATATATCCTCTCTTCGCAAATATTAGAAACGGAAACGCCCCGAAATGAAAAATTAGGTAAAATTATTACACGGAAAAATTGCCATTCTACAGTAGTCATCTCCTAGAACAAACGAGATACAATACAAATATTACAATCTACCTATATGCATTTACTGCATATAATAATGTACAAAATAACATACAAAATAACAATAGAATTGTAATTATCATTCAATTGTTACACAGTAAAATGTCCTGCTAAGCAGTGTCTAATAACCGCAGGTAAAATATGAACATGTCATGTACAAACATGGGGTAAAATATTTACATATTGTGACAAAAATAATGGCAAGCACTTTGACAGCTGGCTTTGTGCAAAAGGCACGCAAGAGATTCGCTATGGAAGAGCTATTATGCAAATTAAATGGCAGGATAATGGCAAAATAACTAATGAGTCATTATGAACAATACATCTGCAAATATTTACTACAATATTTGTTTTGAATGTTTAAAAAGGCACATTTTCTATAAAATAGTAAGACAAGTCACTAAACTCCTTCATGCCTGTGGCACCTAAAACCACCTGACTATTTTAGTGAAATCTTTTCAAGTATAAAACATCCAATTTATTGATAAGTTATGGAAAATGATTAAAAAAAAACATTCAGCATCTTTCTTTGATTTTTCTGTGACTTTGTATTTATAACTATCCTACATGTGGTGAAAATACACGGTCAATAAAGATTCATGCTCAACCAGGAACATATTAAAGAGAATTTTACAAGTATACATTTATAAAATGCATGTGTTTTATGCTAGCATTTTATCAGAGATCTTGACCTGATATGGATAAGGCCATAGCTGAGATTACTTCCTCCATAAAAGGGAGAATAAAACATATTACCAATAAAAGCACGAGGAGTTTTCATTTAAAAAATAGAATTAACTTGATGAACAGCAAAACTAAGATAAAAACTGGTTTTCTTTTCTTGAAAGATCAAATATCATCCATTGATAAAAAAATTGTATTTTTCATTTCCTTTTTAAAATGGAGACATGGGTGCAAATATGAAAATAAAATCATAATTTTTAATCGAGGTAAGGCACAAAATCAATTTTCATTCTCGCTAAGGCACCAAATGCAACAATGTAAACATTTAATAAAATACATTATTGAAATATGATACTTGTCTTTTCAAATTAAGATCTGTCTCAGAGATTCTGAAAGCTAAATTGATTGCATAAATACTTCCTTGTTTCTTAATTGACTCCGTGTCTCAGACTCAACTATGGTACAAATGAATCAAGGATGATTAAATGAGCAAATTTCTATTTAGATTTCTTAGCCAATACCAGTTTCTGCTAGATAGATTCACTCACCCTAAAGGTTGAACAATACAGTGAAGGTACATATACCACACATTCATGCAGTCAAAACAGTAGTTGCTGCCCAACACAAACAAATAAGCACATTATACATTTGATGTAAAACTTACTCTGTACACATCTAAACTACCTATCATACAATCATTCAATTTCTAAAATATATTTTTATTTTTGAGGGTACCGGGACTATTTTAAATAAGAAGCATACGAGAATGTTTGCGATATGATGAAACCTCGGAGAGGTGAACACCTTGGTATCAGGGCAAAATGGTTCAAGTTTTTCGTGTTTGCATCTCAGAGGTGTGTTCTTAACCCTTCCAATGCTGAGGCTGAACTTTTGTCCTAAGCACAATGGTGCAAAGATTTTTGAAAACCATCCAAATTTACCCTGTCTAGTTGGTATTCATTGGAAAGCTCACTGAGTACTCTCAGATGAGTACCCATGTGCCAGGGTTTCAGTCATTTTTCAGGGTTTTTCCATCATTTTGTAATGACCAAATTAGCCACCAGGAGCTTATTAGGGGTTAATGTAATTGGTACAAATGGGGAAATCGTGTTCACAAAAGGTATTCACATATCCAAGGTTTCACAATAAGAGGTTTCACTGTATTGCTGGTGCGTCTGAGATTTGTGTGCAAAAAGTCAAACATCATAGAGCATGACAAGACAACTGCGTTGGGATATCTACATGAATTTTGTAGAATATTTGTTTTTTATGATGATGCAGAGTCGCCATCTTCATTTTTTACTTGTACGACTGCATCTGTAGGATATGCTGCCGATCTTCGACCTCGCCGTGATTTCTTCGGTTTGACAGTTTCATCCGTAACAAAAGCACCATTGATATGACCTTTCACCCCAGTTTGACCTTCATCTTCGTCATCAAGGTCAACTAACTCTATAGTGTCGGGCTGCTTGAAGGCACTAGCAGTGAACATGGAATAGGTGAGATGATTCACAGTTTGTACTTGGGGGACCTGGGCCGTAGGCGGCCGCTTTACCCCAAGTTTCTTACTAGTTTGAGTCTTATTGAGATCCTCCACCGAACTTGTCGGTGAAATATCGTTCAGTTTCTCAATCTGGATGTTGACGCTGTGTGCCGACATATTTGTGCCAACCGAAGTATCGCTTCCGCGCCGGACGGAGCTCGCTTGACTTCCGCGTCGGCCATTGCTCCCTCTACGCCCGGTTATCATGGAAACCGGAACACCTCCGGGCAAGATCCGGTTTCGACCCATTCGCTTCTTTTTACTCTTTTTCTTCTTTTTCCCGTTGTCATGGATGTCCCGGTCTTTTTCACTCTTATGGGACTCTATGGATAGCCTCCTCAGAGTCTGAATGTTGACTGAGTGCATGGACTGAATATCTGGAATAGAAATGGCGGCAAAACAATTAATATAAGGGAAGTCTGCAGAATGAATGACAAACCATCAAAACCCTAGAAAATACTGAGCCAGAGGACATTAAAAGAGAGAGAGAGAGTGAAACAATATAGGGGATGCAATTAATATATGCAATAACAGAAAGAAAAATCCAATGAGAATGCAATAAAGGGATATTGGACTTCTTAGAAATGTTTTTTTCTTGAAATCTAATTTAACCCTTTCGGACATAATAACGACTGTTCTTGTTCGAATACTATATCTTGTACACTTACTTTTTTTTTATTCTTCAATAATATAGCCCACTTTTCATGTTTATGATATTTTCAAATGAACAAAATATTCTACGCAAAATATCTTGTCCACTTTTCACTTTCACTTTTTTTGAATTTTTCTAATTCCTAAAATATTTTGATTAAAATTTCATGTCCACTTTTTACTTTCAATTTTTTTTAAAGATTTCGAAATTCACAATATATTTTGTTTAATTCTTGTCAAGTTAACCCTTACAATGCTGAGGCTACTTTCATCTAAAACACAAGGACGCAAAATTTTTTGAAAAACATCTAAACCTCATCATGTCAGTATTCATTAGATAGCTCTTGCAGAGTACTCTAAGATGAGCACCAGGGTTTCAGTGTCAGGGTTTCAGTCATTACTCAGTTTTTTTTGCATAAATTTCTATTAGATAGCTCTTGCAGAGTACTCTCAGATGAGAACCAGGGTTTCAGTCATTACTACGTTTTTTTGCATCAATTTCTATTGGCCAAATTAGCCACCAGGGTTAATCCTTTTTCTCAATGAATTTTCCCCAATTGTCTTGAATCTCGTACCTGAGTCTGAGTATCTGCGTAGTGTGCCCGCCGTGGGGTGGACCATGCCTCCTCTACGCCGCACCAGTTTGGGTATCGCTGCCTGCCACGCCGACGACATGTCAAGGGAACTCACACTGTTCAGCTCAAACTTCATACCTGAAACAAACAGCCACGATAAGTATCATCACCATTATCATCATAATTATTATTATCATTATTACTATCATGATTCATATTACTATCATTATTGTTGTTATCATTATTATCATTATCGTTATTATCATTGGTGTTATTAATGTATTATTATCATATTGTTATTATCATTATCATTTTTACTATTATTATTATCAATGTCATAGTCGTCATCGTCATCATCATCATCATCATCATCATCATCATCATCATCATCATCATCCTATCATTATCATTATAACTATTATTATTATTATCATTATGTAAACCTATCTTTACCTGTAAAGAACTAAAATAACTGATAACTATAATTATAACTATGACTGGATATATGTGTATATATATATATATATATATATATATATATATATATATATATATATATATATATATATATATATATATATATATATATATATATATATATATATATATATATATATATATATATATATATATATATATATATATAATATATATATATATATATATATATATATATATATATATATATATATATATATATGTATATATGTATATATACATATATATATATATATATATATATATATATATATATATATATATATATATATATATATAATATATATATATATATATATATATATATATATATATATATATGTATATATGTATATATGTAAATATGTATATATGTATATATGTATATATGTATGTATATATATATATATGTATATTTATATATATGTATATGTATACATATATATACATACATATATATATATATATATATATATATATATATATATATATATATATATATATATATATATATATATATATATATATATATATATATATATATGTATATATGTATATATGTATATACATGTTTGTGTTTTGGTGTGACTTACCGAGAGGGTCATCATGAGTACTGTGGAAGCTGAAGGAGAGGCGGCCACCATTATTCATGTCGCGTCTCTTGGCGAACGCCTGCGCTATGAGCTTGTGTTTCTTCAGCTTCACAGGCTTGTTCGTAGGAAGACGGAACACCCTGTAATGGGAACGAGAAATTTAACCCAATGCCAAAAATTCAGGGCATTCTGTGTCAGTTTGCAGTATTTATCTAACAATGCTTACCATTTCCATCAAAAACAATCTTCAGTGTCTTTAACCAATAGAGCAAATCCAGTTGTTACCTGAATTTCCATTTTTTACTATTTTGATACCAAGCTAACCATGAAATATTTAATCCTCTACTTTCAATTTTCTTGCTTATACAAATACAAATACATATATATATATATATATATATATATATATATATATATATATATATATATATATATATATATATATATATATATATATATATATATATATATATATATATACATATATATATACATATATATATGTATTTAGTATATATGTACATACATATTCCACAATACTTACTTTCTGAAGAACCTTGCCCAGGCATCCTTAGTGGCTTTGTTCCAAACCCAGGAACTCATCACGATGCCAGCACCAAAATAGGAGAAAATATGAATCTCCATGGCAACTAAACTAGGTCGACTCTCAATCTCACAGGTTCCTGTAATGTTAGATATGGTCCTTGCCACAGTCACATTGGCCTCACAGCTGAAACAGACCATAAGAAAACCAAATAAAAGTTGCTGTTAGATAAGTGAATTCACTGAAGGACAGTAGTAATAATATAATATGTTGTTCCAGAACGCCTGAATTCACTGAATGACAGAACACAATTGAATTAAGAGTAAACACAAATTGGCTCGACAACCCTAACCATAGTCTTAGTCAGCAGGGCATCTGGGCATCATCTGGACACCCCAAATCCCTCCAAAATCACCCCTCCAGACACCCTATTTCTTTTGTGAGAAATTTCTTAAAATGTCAATTTCAAGCATATGAAATTTCTTAAAATGTCAATTTCAAGCATATTATTGATTATTTTCACCTCAATAAAACTCAAATAACATTGTTTAAGACTATTATGCCTTATTTACAAAGTAAATAAGTGATTATGTCTAGAATCTGAGTAGTCTTCCTTTAAACATAGAATGCCAAAAAAACCTACAACTGCCAATTTTGGTGGTTTCTAAATTCTGGCTAGGACCCCGACCTTGAACATAAGTGAATGGAGTGATACTTGAAAGAAGCTTGAGTAGGATTTGTTTAACTGAAAGAGCCATTGATTTACTCGAAACCACTTCAATTCACTTTCTCACATGCATAAAAGTACTAAAGTTTCAGGGCTCGAAATTGAAATTTCATCCAGGGATGATAGAAACCAGTACATCTTTGGGCTCCCTGCAGAAATTTGAGTGAGCCACAGGAGAATTAAAGGGAGCCCTCAGCTTCCGGCTTCCCCTTATTTCGAGCCCTGTGTTTGAAGCACCAAAGGCTCTAGAATATTTTGGTTACACGTTTTTAAGCAGGGAATTTAACCCATTAATGCTCACAGCGGCCAGAACCAGCCTGACAATTTTGAAGAAATCTTTCAGGCTAAAGCAGAATTGGCAAAGTTTTTGAAGGAGAAATGTTCATCGTAATATTATCCACAACTTTTCTTCAAATATTCTGTAAAATTATTTTTTATTCAAAAGTTATTGTCAAATGTAATGTTGAGTAGAACCCCACCAATGACTCTTCTTCAAATATTCAAGCTTGTAAATTGTAAGTTCAAAACATTTACAATCATTAAATTATTAGGCACCCAGATTTTGAATCCTTGCTAAGACCCTGTCTCCAAGCATGTATGGGTTAACACTTTCATGCCTGGAGACTTTCTAGACTAGTGTTGTCTGGACCCTCACAACTCTTGAAAATAACTTTGGAACTAGACTTAGATTCACAAAATATTTGAAGGAGAGTTATCTGTTGTGTCTTGATGAAGATTTCTCTTTCAAATGTTTTTCCAAGTATTATTTTGTTGTAGGGTAATCATCAAAATTGTCAGACTGCTTCTGGATTCTACCGGCCCAAACCAGGGGCTTAGCCGCCTATGCATCCAACGTGTCATTTGGACACGCAGAACACTGTGTTTTGACAGTTTGGACACCCAAAAGTTTAGGTCAGAATTTGCTGAAGATGACTTTTCTTAGAAGATAGAAGATGTAGAAGCTGTAGTGTCACTTTTATAAGACACACAAAGCAGTATCTGGCCTAAAAAAGTACAATCTGTAAATGTATAGGGTTTATTCTATTAGTAGTATGTATTTTGTACCACACTTTGGACACGCAAAAGTCTATGAAACCTCTATTTGGACACCCTGTTTCCAAATATCGGCTAAGACCCTGGCCCAAACAGGTCAAAGACTTAGAGAAGGGAGGTCAGGACAATGACCCTACAGCTTTATAAGTTACAGTCACATGTTTTTGACTCGAACATCTCACCCACTTTTTATGACCTTGAGAAAAAGCTGCTTAACCCATTTGCATATGAAGTTCATCTATGGTCTGACAACTTCCAGCATAACGCGTTAAATAAAGTAGCACATGAAATATATTTGAAGAGGGATTCTTAAACCCAACAGGACCAACAACTTTCAGTCATATATTTTTCAAAATATTGCTTTGTTCTCATAATATTTATTTGAACGTCAGACTGTGTATATACTACAGACGTGAAAGAGCCAAATAAGGTATGCACTCATGACATTTTATAACATGGCAGGCTTCCATCCTCTATTGGCAATCTCCACCTACTTACACAAATATGTTTTGATAACAAATTTACCAAGTAGATTTAAGCAGCTTACTACACTTCACTAGAAACTACCCTCTGGATCAAACATATTTTTGAAAATAACTTCTGCGCAATGAGTAGGCAAAATATTTGAAGGAGAGTTGTACATTGAGTTGTGACTGACATTTATCATTTGAACATTTTAATTATAAGGGGTGTTTTCATTTTAACTATATTTTTGAAATAGTCAGGCTGTTTTGGGCCACTCCCGGCATGACCAGGTTACATTGTATAATATTGAGCTACTCTGAGATGGCTGTGAGCCAAAGGTCAGAAAAAGTGGCCCAAGCTCAACCAGTATCAACAAGTAGGTCCTTAAATGTTAAGTGCAGAAGAAATAATGGTATTTAAAGCTTACCCACACCCTACATGCCTGTATTGCGCCAAAAGTGGCTAGACTAAGATTTTTCTGAATCAAACATATTTTGGAGAGTATTTTCTGGAAGTCAAAGGTCGGCAGAGGTCAGGAAAGGTCACCAAAGGTCACCAAAGGTTATACAGCATAACAAATATGTTCTTGGTGCTTAGTGCAGTGGAAATAACGTCATCGAAAGCTTACCCCACTCACGCCTGTAGTGTGACAAAATAGTTAACCCTTCCAATGCTGAGGCTAATTTCGGCCAAAGCACAAGGATGCAAAGATTTTTGAAAACCATCTAAACCCTGTCATGTTGGTATTCATTGGATAGCTCTCGCTAAGTACTCTCAGATGAGTACCCATATGCCAGGGTTTCAGTCATTTTTAGAGGTTTTTGCATCATTTTTGTATTGGCCAAATTAGCCACCAGCAGCAGAAGGGTTAACTATTTTGCTGAGATCTTTCTGAACATAGCACATTTGGGGGGGCTATTTGCTAGAGACATGGTGATGATAGCAATTCTCTTTTGAATAATTTACAAAATCTTACTTTATTCAAATGATATTTCGAATAAAAAACTATTTAAGTATGAACGGTTTATGGAGCTAATATGTTCTGACTTATTCTTGGTTTTGTAAAGTTTCAAAATAAATAAATGCAGAATGTGCTGCCACCTGTCAGCTTGTTTTTGTAATCAGAGTTTGGTCGTCTGGATCAATAATATATCTTAATATAACTCTGAAATAAAGCACAAATTCTCAAAATACTTTCAGCTAAAATCTGATAGGCATTTCTCCTTCAAATACTTTTTCAAAATATGCTTTTGTCAGAGAGATATCTCCTAAATAGTCAGGCCTTTTTTTGACCGCTACGAACATTAACCCATTAATGCTCACAGCGGCCAAAACCAGCCTGACAATTTTGATGCAATCTTGTAGGCAAAAGCAAAATTGAGAAACTATTTGAAGGAGAAATGTTGTTCAGAACTTCACCAACAACTCTCCTTCAAATATTTTGTAAAATCTTTCTTAATTCCAAAGTTATTATCAAAACTACCATAGGTCCAGACAACAATTTTCATAAGACCTTTTAAGTGTGAATGGGTTAAAGGGTTAATCCACTATACTCAGATACACTGCGTCTCCAAGTCATATGTCATTACATGTGTATGATACACATGTAATAACATGTGACCAGGGGCCGATTGCACCAACGTGACTTAGGCTTAAACTTAGGCTCAATTTAAGTCTACAACAATAGATGCTATTGTTGTAGACCATGGATTTTCATGTTGAGTCTGAGTTTGGCAATGCAATTATTTCCCAAAATATTTGCAGTGGAAATGTTGACCTGTATCCATGCAAGCCGCTACTCTCCTTCAAATATTTTGAAAATTCATGCTCATTTCCAATATCATTTGCAAAAGATCAGAATCAAACCCACAACTCTCATTGAAATATTTTGAAAATTTATGCTCATTTCCAATATCATTTGCAAAAGATCTACTTTCCAATGACGTGCCCATGCCTACAGGGTTAACAAAGGTTGACAGTTATACCATTAGAAACCCCTCGCTCTGTCGATTAGTTTTACAACCTATTCATAGTTGAAGTAATCTGTGACTTCCTCTCTGCGTAAGACATACTAATCACATACCAATGTTGATTATTCAAACCGTCGCAAGAACTGGTTTAACCCATTCACACTCAGAGTTCCCCGGGGAAAGTATCGTCTGCTATTTTCATACTTTTGAAAATAACTTGGAAATAAAGCAAATTCTCACAAAATATTTGAAGGAGAGTTGTTGGTAATATTCTGATAAACATTTCTTCTTTAAATATTTTGATAAAAACGCTTTTGTGAGGAAAATATCAACAAAATAGTCAGGCCTGTTTTGGCCGCTCTGAGTGCCAATGGGTTAAACTCGCTTGGAACAAACAGGATGTTGACAAGAAAGACCTAGCTATCCATGCACGTAGTGACCTAATTAAGATATCCTGACTATGTTGGTAACTTCTTCTGATCTTATAATAATTTTTTTGATGATTTTATGCAAAGAAGAAATATTAGTCAAAACACAAAACACAAACCTCCTTCATAAATATTTGTGAATAGATACTTGAATCCTGATTTATTTATTAAATTACCACAGGTTTATCTGAGACTTGCTTAAAGAGTTCCTATGGAAAGTGGCATCAGAAACCACAATACTTAACCCTTACACTGCTGGTGGCTAATTTGGCCAATACAAAATGATGCAAAAAAAAAAACCTGAACAATGAAAGAAACACAGGCATATGGGTACTCATCTGAGAGTACTTAGCAAGAGCTATCTGATGAATACCAACATGACAGGGTTTAGATGGTTTTCAAAAATCTTTATGCCCTTGTGTTATGGACAAATGTAGTCTCAGCATTGGAAGGGTTAAGACAATAACTTCTAAATAAAGGATGATTTTGAAAAACATTAGACTAGGCTCCTAGTCCCTGTAATGTTCACCTTCCCTTATGTGTTGACCAAGCACTGTGGTGTGGTACCAGGTTTGGTAGATAGATGGCACCACCTGCTCCTCCTATCTCTATATGTTTACAGTCATAATCAAACTGAATCCTGGTGAGACAAATGTAAACTATAAATTGACCACTGTGGCTACCTACACTATTTGGTGCTTGGTAACAGAAAAAAAACATAACAGAAAAATACATATGACAGCCTAGAAATCTAGGCTAGAAAAACATTAGAAGGAGAGTTGTTGGTAGTCTTATGATTCACATTTCTCCTTCAAATATTTTCCCAACCATGCCTTTTCCTTTATGATTTCATCAAAATCTTCAGGCTATACGTATGGTCGCTGTGAGCATTAATGGGTTAGCATACAGTTTAATCAGGTATTAACCAGTTCATGCCCAGTTTCTCCTTCTCAAGGGTTGTCGGGATGCTAATAATACGTAGGTAAATGAAATGGCGCGAACTCACAAAACATTTCAAGGACAGTTAGTGCTTGTCTTGTGTCCAGGTGACCGACTCTCCATCAATTGTATTCGTAAACAGATGCTATTGTTCCAAATATGAATACATAATATTTCCGTCTTGTTAACCCATTCACACTTAGAGCGGCCAAAACAGGCCTGACAATTTTGATATTTCTCAAACAATAGCTTTTTTTGGAGAATATTTGAAGGAGAAATCTTAATCAGATGCAAAACAACAACTCTCCTTCAAATATTTTGTGAACTTTTGCTTCATTCCAAAGTTATTTTCATAAGTATGAGAGTAGCAAACGATACTTTGAGTGTAAATGGGTTAATATATAGACTCTCAGCATGAAAAGGTTAATCTTGATTATCCGGAAGTTGAGGATTTAGAAAAGTCTGAGCATGGTCACAAATACTAATCCTCATACTAATCCTCATAATCATGCCAATAGAAACTACTGAGCTAATCTCTCCTAGCTAAAGCTGTCAGAGTGTACTTGATAATTTTGACTGAAAGAAGTCTGTCAGAACTTATTTATATATGTCTTCTTTATGGGAGAGATAGGATAGAAAAGAACAATAATGCTCACTACAAAAACTTTTCTGCTAAAGTAGATATATATTGCAACTATCTTCAGTTGTTAGTTGTTTATAATATTGTCAAATAATGATATTGTCATTTGATATTGCGCCCTTTCCATATAAACATGCTCAAAGGCGCATTACATTCCATTGTCAAAGGATAGATGTTGATATCCACATAGTTAATTGATATATACATCTTTGAACTGATGTATTCTCCATTGTCGTTTAAAGATAGCCACACTCCCAGCTACCTGAATATCTAACTTGAAATATGTTTAACTCAAATGACTGAGGGATAAAGGCATTCTAACCCATGACAAACAATCACTCATAATGGTGGCATAAGGAGTCTATTTGTCAAATATGGTCGTTTTAAGATTTTCACTCATGTTATAACCAACACCCTTTCCAGGGCTCGAAATTAGGGGGTGCCGGGAGCCGAGGGCTCCCTTAAATTATCCTGTGGCTCCCTCAAATTTCTGCAGAGAGCCTAAAGATATACTGGTTTCTATACACAACACCTCTATAGGTAGCTTTAGAAGATGCAATTGTACTCCCTGGATAAAATCTTAATTTCGAGCCCTGCTTTCCCTCCTAATCCGACCAACAGTGACTGCTGGGTCCACTACTTATAGCAGAATAATTAAGAGACCAAATCTCACACAATGGCTTGCACACAAACAGGAAGGGTTTTTGGCTCTTTTCTCTATATACTTGTTTAATGGTACACATATACACACAAAAGGACATCTAAGATATATTTCAGGTAACAATCATAGCAGTCAAAGACATCCTATATGAGTGCCCACAAATTTAAAGGACATCTAAGATATATTTCATGTAACAATCATAGCAGTCAAAGACATCCTATGTGAGTGCCCACAAATTTATAGGACATCTCAGATGTATTAAGGTAACAATCATAGCAGTTAAAGACATCCTATATGAGTGCCCACAAATTTAAAGGTCACCCAAAGATGAACAAACCCTCAAAATTGGGCGAAAGTGTTGTCTGTAGGATGTGTTCACATTGTTCAGATTTTGGATATTTTTGCTGCACTTACATGACATATTTTCTGAAGCTGTCCATCCACTCAGGTTCCTGTCTGAAGATATACACATGCACGGATGTTGTCACGATCACAAACGTCATCGCCATCGCTGTGAAAATACCTGAAAATAACAGGAGAACAATCAATATAATAGTCTATTGTTTTCAAGATCACAAATGTGTGAAAATACCTGAAAATAACAGGAAAACAATCAATACAATAGTCTATTGTTTTCACAATCACAAATGTCATTGCCATTGCCGTGAAAATACCTGAAAATAACAGGAAAACAATCAATACAATAGTCTATTGATGTCACAATCACAAACATCATCGCCAGGAAAATACCTAAAAATAACAGGAAAACAATCAATACAATAGTCTATTGTTGTCACAATCAGAAACATCATCGCAATCGCTGTGAAAATACCTGAAAATAACAGGAGAACAATCAATACAATAGTCTATTGTCATCACGATCACAAACGTCATCGCCATCGCCATGAAAATACCTGAAAATAACAGGAAAACAATCAATACAATAGTCTATTGTTTTCACGATCACAAACGTCATCGCCATCGCCGTGAAAATACCTGAAAGTAACAGGAGAACAATCAATACAATAGTCTATTGTCATCACGATCACAAACGTCATCGCCATCGCCATGAAAATACCTGAAAATAACAGGAAAACAATCAATACAATAGTCTATTGTTTTCACGATCACAAACGTCATCGCCATCGCCGTGAAAATACCTGAAAGTAACAGGAGAACAATCAATACAATAGTCTATTGTCGTCACGATCACAAACGTCATCGCCATAGCCGTGAAAATACCTGAAAATAACAGGAAAACAATCAATACAATAGTATGTAGTGTGAAAATACCTGAATTAACAAAAAACAATCAGTACAATATCTATTGTTGTAATGATTTAAAGCACCATGGCCATTGCTGTTGACATACCTGAAAATAACAGAAAACAATCAATACAATAGTCTATTGTTGTCACAGTCACAAACGTTATGGCCAATACTGTATAAAATACCTACAAATAACAGCCAAAAAACAATAGTAATAGTTTTGATGAACGTTTTTCTTTGATTTTTTTTTTTTTTGGGGGGGGGGGGGGGGAGATTATGCTTATGTCATGCTAATTTAACCAAAATAACAGAAAATGAACAAACAAAGTAGTTCACAGTACGATGACCATTTTTGTATTTTTTTTCTTATACATATATATATATGTTTTTGTCATGGTGATATAACCAAAATGGTCAGGCCTATTTTGGGAACTACAGGCTTTGATGTATTAAGCACTTGTGTTGTAAACGTTATTGCTACAATCCCCAAAACCATAGGTAAATATTGAGTCATGTTATTACCAGTACAGAGAAGGGAAACCCCAAATATATGTATTTGTGGCTAAAGAGAGCTCCTGCCATCTATTGGGGAAAATTGAAACTACAATGCTGACCGCAATATATGTAGTTGCATAGAAATGAATAAATATCAAATCACTTCTGCAATTTTACTAACATTTTACAATATTTAATCCATTAATGCTCAGAGCCACCAAAACTGCCAGACAATTTTAAAGAAAAGACTAGCTGGACGGGTCCTAAATCCCTGACAGTGAGCCGAGAGTGTATTCAAGATGGTAAGGAGTTAATTAATCAACTTACCGAGTCTAAGAATTGTCTCCCTGATTTTGGAGGAGGCCTTGTCACTGATGAGACCAGGACTCTCTATATGGACCTTACACAGCGTGGCTAAACCTGCAAAATAAACATGTAACCGCAAACAATTAGCATAGAACTACATTGACATAAACAGGTGACCTCGTTCCCTTGTCTCACCTACCTCAGATTTTTAAAGGTAAAGGTATTCAGTTTATAGTCTTGTATCCACCGAAGTGCTCACACGACCTTCCTCCCCTAGCAGGCCTGTACACACGGAAACCATTTCAATCCCTGCGGGATATTCCTGAGCAGCTGGCAGCATATAGCGCACAAGCTCTATGCACTGCCTTATTAGTGCTAGGTACCCATTTTGCAGCTGGGTAGACTGAAGCAATATGGAATAAACTGTCTTGCCCAAGGACAGACCAAAGTGCCCGGCCGGGAATTGAACCAGCAACCTACTGATTAATTTGGAAGTTTTTTGAGTTTTTCTTATTAACCTTTTCATGTTGAAAGTAATCAGCTATGATTGATATCCAGAGAGGGAGTAAATTTCCAGCCAGATCAAGCAAAACAACAAAGTCAGGGTTGGATTCCTATCCCTTCAAGAGCTTAGTGAATATCGTAATGAGATAGAACCCCAGAAAGAACTGAAATATACACTTTGAATAATTCGAAGGACAGTGGTTGTTTGGATGCGGATTAACCCATTTACACTCAGAACAGCCAAAACATGCCTGACAATTTTGGAAATATCTTACTTATAAAGGCTTTTTCTGGAGAACTTGTAGAACAGAAATGTTAATGAGATGCCATTCAACAACTCTCCTTCAAATATTTTGTTAAATTTCGCTTTATTCCCAAGTTATTTTCGAAAGTACGTGAGTAGCAGACGATACTTTCTAGAGGAACTCTAAGTGTCAATGGGTTAACATTCCTCTCAAATAAATACATATATTTTCTAACTAATACTTTCCAAGGACTGAAGGGCTTTCTTGTGTGCTTCGGGTGATATTTTTAATATTAGTTCCTGTTGAAGCCAATAGATGGCAGGGCATGTAAGGTAGCACTGTAAGTAGATGATGGTTATGCCAATAATTAACCCATTCACACTCAAGAATTCCTCCTGAAATATTGTCTGCTACTTTCATACTTTTGAAAATAACTTGGGAATGAAGCGAAGTTTCGCAAAATATTTGAAGGAGATTTGTTGTCTGTCTTCAGATCAACATTTCTCATTCAAATATTTTCAAAAAAATGCTTTTGTTAGGGAAATAATACCAAAATTGTCAGGCCTCTTTTGGCCGCTCTGAGTGTAAATGGGTTAACAAAGTGGTAACATGTAAGGTGAATTCTTTGATTGTATCACAATGAGCATAACTGTTCAAATATTTATGTCATATCATCTAGTTCCATTTTTATTACTGCCATTCATATCCAAAAGCCAAAGTGAGGAAGTATAGGGAGGGAATAGAGTAAAATCGAAAAAAATATATACATTAATACAGCACTGGACTCAAATTATGCAATGAGTGTTTGATTATGTGGGCATTGAATCTATTCTCACACTTATACTTGTCTTTTACAGGAAAACCATATCAAAACCATACAAAACGAATGCTATATTCATTCTATCCTATTCTTTCCTTGAATGCAGAAATAGGCCCTGGTGATATTTTTTATAATCAGAGCTCATGTCTCGAATTCTTTTTAAGTATAAATGTTGAACAAACTCTTTCAAACACTTTGTGAATTTATGCTTAATTCCACATTTATGCCTAATTCCAAGTATTATAACAGTGAAGTGCCTGTGCCCCAAAACTATGGAGTCAGCTCCCAAATAATATTCAGGCAGCTGGGAGTGTGGCAATCTTCAAACGACAACTGAAAACACATCTGTTCAAAGATGTATATATCAATTAACTAAGTGGATATCAACATCTATTCTCTGACAATGGAATGTAATGCGCCTTTGAGCATGTTTATATGGAAAGGGCGCAATATCAAATGACAGTATTATTATCATTATTATTATTATTATTATTATTATTTAAGTGCACCTTTCAAGGATATCTCCTGACCTGAATGAGTGAAAACAAGCAAAAGGGGTTTTAGGTACCTACCATTAATGAGAAAGACCATTCCTATCCCCAGTGCCACACATATAGGAGCAAGCAGGAGAAAGCCCCTTGCCACATGGTCTGTGTAGCCCACAAAACAGATCCCACTCAGCGAGTCGCCATCAATCTGAAAATCAGAGGCCAAGATATGTACACCGTTAATTTTCTTATTGATAAATCTTCAATGAATAAAAACAAGTGGATATGAAACCAGCTGGTCAGCCTGAACAGGCTGGCTGCGGCGAATAGCCCAAAAGTCATGTTCTGTGGATGTTGATACACGTTTCCCGTGGTCATTCATTGTCTCTTCGTCCAAAGGACACAAATGCAAAAAAATTTGGAAACGATCTAAACCCTGTCATGTTGGTATTCATTGGATAGCTCTCGCTGAGTACTCTTAGATGAGTACCCATGTGCCAGGGTTTCAGTCCTTTTTTAGGTTTTTTGCATCATTTTGTATTGGTCAAATTAGCAACCACCAGCATAAGGGTTAAAGTATAAAAGGCACAATGGCAGTAAATATTCTGACAAAACAGTGTGGTATTGTTCCGGTAGCGTCATCAGTATTGACTTCACTTTAAATGTAATTGTTCAAAAATTACCTACAGGAAGAACAATTTAATCATTTTACATTTATTCATTCATTATAAAGGAAAAGGTAAAGGTATTCGGTTTACAGTCTTGAATCCAGCGAAATGTTGACACAACATTCCTTCCCTAGCATATATAAGGGTTAAACCCTGCTGATCGTTACCTGTGAAATGGCGAGTGATATGATACTGATCACCAGAGGGAGACACCAGGCCCCTACTTACCTGTGAAATGGCGAGTGATATGATACTCAGCACCAGAGGGAGACACCAGGCGACGACGTGGAACCAGGCTGTTTTCCCCTCCATGGCGTCCCCCGGCTTGCCCAGCGCCTTGAACTGCAGGTGCCAGGCGTAGGCGAGAATAACGAACCACGTCACTCCCGCCATCATCGTGTAATACACAATGAAAAACACAATGGCACACGACGCTGTCTCACCGGACCTAAGGGATAAAGGAGAATATGTAATAGGATAGATTTTATGGTCTACAGTGATAGGTTGGCCAACCCATCCTGGTAAATTGTAGAAATTTCAGAAGTCACACATGGTACCATTTAATTGACATACAATGCTCTCTCTACACCAGCTTATCTTACTACCCTGACCCCCTACCCCTCTGCCCCCACTAACCCTATCCAATTTGTCTCGTGTCTCCGCAAGGTGCCATCTGATTTGCATACAATATCCTTGCTGGCATCATGTACACTTACCCCTCCCCATTTCCCCTTCTCTCTGCCACCACTTACCCTATCCTCTTTGGCTCATACATGTGCACAGTGCCATTTGATTCGCACGCAATGTCATCCCTCGCACCAGGTACACTTCACCCTACCAACCCCATCCCCCCCCCCCCTCCCCCTTCTCTCTGCGCCCACTTACCCTATCCTCTTTGGCTCGTGTGTCCGCATAGTTCCGTCTGATTTGCATACGATATCCTCTCTAGCACCGGGTATGAACTGCACAGACCAGCCAATAGAACCCACGAAAAAACTGGCGTTGATGAAGAAGAGAATGAGGGCTGGGTACTTCTTGGCATTCTTCCAATCTATGATGAAAGTTAACTGAAAAACAAAATAAAAAAAATAGCTTAATCAGAATAAGCACACAACGCTGGTGTAGGTCAGGGAAATATATGCCCGAATGTGTGCTGGGGTTATTTTCTTCAACTGCAACCCCTGTGCGGTGCAACAACCAATGGCTGTTCATCTGGAAAATAAGAACATCAGGACCACATGTAAAGGCAAGGCTAATGTGCGCTTTTTTGAACAAATATGGCATAAGTAAGATGAATGTTGAATTAATAAACAATATTAAGTAAAAGAAGTTTCTAGTTCATCCATGCTCACACTGCTAGTCAATCAACATAAACTGAATTATGAAGCAATTAAACAAATGTTTAATTATCCTGGCAAAATAGGTGATTGATTATTTCTCAAAAGTATAATTCTCTTCAAACATCTTGGGTAAGTCAGATTCTAATTTTTAGCTGAAATTATTTATACCATTTGCAATGTCTTGGGTGTTAACCAATCATTTTACCAATACACTATAGTTGCTTATGTTTATACATAAATGGATGAATTTACACCAAATTTACCAGGTCATGTGAAGTCCTGTTTAACAGAAACATTATCATACCCAGAACTTAGTATTTAGGACACAAAAGAAGAGACAATACATCAAATATCTACTTTGACATACTGTGTGACAAGAGCACCCTTGGGCATGTGCCATGCATGACCAACAAACAACAAACAATCATATACATATGTATCAAGTGTATTCTAAGTGAATTAAGTGAATTAACTAATTCGAGGTATAAATATTAACTTTCCCTGTTTCTCTTTAGCAGCCCTTTTTATGCCCAAAGTTATATCCCTAGAAAATCCTAAAGGATTGACTAATTCATAGGGATGAGAATAATTTGTTATCAAAGCAAGATTTCGAACAATATTCAAAGTTATGTCGCTGTTTTGCTTTTCATCTTCTTTTTGTTTTTATAGGGACTCAAAAAGATGATATTGACATTAATAACTCACAGTCCAGAAAGAACCATTTGTTGAATGAAAAAGTAACAAAACTAAAATGAACAATGTTTTTGAAAAATGATATATTTTTTTGAAATGAATAAATGAAATATGTAATTATAATTTTTCTTAATAAGTATTTTCTACCAGATATAGCTAGATTTTACAAACTCAAACTAAGATTTATTCATAAAATTATCCCCTGTGTTATTTCAAGCTGCTGTTACAGGGAAACGGTATTTGTGTGACTTATGATATATGAGTCAAATGTGCATGAAAACAAAAAGAAAACCAATAAAAGTGAAATTTCTTGTCCAATTCATACCCAGATAGCAGAAGGAGCATTTCTTGGAAAGTGTCAAAAGGATCTATGATATCTTTGAAAATGACTTTAAAGAATAAGCATAAAATGATAACATCACACCAGCGCAAAATATTTGATGGAGAGATGTAGCTTTTCTTGAATTTGCTCAATATTTCTTCTTCAAATAGTTTCCAAAATATGCTTTCAAAATAATAATTATATTAACAACACAGTCTGACCTTTTTGCAGCGCAAGCCAAGAATGAGTTTAAGGGGATAGCCTGAAGTAATATACACACAAAAATAATGTATCTTCAAGACCTGCTGGCTGCGTATCCTGATTGACATTTGTGACAATATCAATATACTTCTTGTATCACTATGATAAGCGTGCAAAGGACAAACAACACATTTGGCTTACCTCTTGAATTCCTCTACACGAAACATTGGTCAACAGAGAAAACAGAGTTTAATACGAGGATCACAAGAAACACCACCTCACAGGATGCTACCTTGTTTCTTTTTGTTACGTCACACCTGTACTAAGGCCCTATTTATAGTTCAGTAGGGTTCACTAGAAGGAAGGACTTCCAGTATTGAAACTGGTATATTGGGACATGCCTCCATCCTTATCTGATCTGAGACTGTCCAATAAGAGTGAAATGTAGTGCATGTGTGATGTCACAGGAAGTGCCCATTAGCTGGCAGAAAGGTGCCCCCACAGATATGCAGCAGACACCCAGATTGCATATAGTTGTCATGTTCAAATGTAAAGATATCCAAAATAAAATTTTAGCATGGTTACAGCTGCATATGATGGTTCATTTTAAAGCTTAGAAAATACTCTTCCTTTATGGTAGATAACAATTTTGGGGCTTACTATCCCTTTAACTCTCCTTTTAAATATGATTTGGTTACTTTCAAAAGAATCATAGGCTGATAGAATACAGCCAGGGACGAAGTCAGGACCCATGCTGCCTGTCCTTTGGACAGGCAATTTCCTGAAATATTTCCTGAAATAATTCCTTTTTGAATAGGCAAAGATTTTATGAAGAATTTTCAATCTTGACTTTTTGGAGTAATAATAACCAAATCTTATCCAAACAAACCATCTTCTAGAACATGGCTGAAGTGTAGATTGCCCTTTTTGATACAAAAGGCTATTAAATCTAGCGGGTGTAAGGATTTGAAGTGGCTGAATAGCTAAACCTGGACAGGCAGAAATTTTGGAATTGCTGTTTTGGACAGGTATCTTTAACTGATTATAAAATGATGCAAAAAACCTGAAAAATTACTGAAACCCGGGCACATGGGTACTCATCTGAAAGTACTGTGAGGGCTTTCCAATGAATACCAACATGACAGAGTTTAGATGGTTTTCAAAAATATTTGCATCCTTGTGCCTTAGACGACGGAAGTAGCTATACCATTGGTAGGGTAAAATACTGGCTAAGACCCTGAATCCTGATGACAAATGTCAACAGGAGTTCCGAGCATGAAAGGGTCAAAGAATATATTTGTATACTGATGAATCCTGTTAACAATGAGGTTAAACTTAACCTTTTACAAAGAGTCTGTAAACTGGGTGCTTGAACGACCTCAGGTTAATCTAAGCCTAAAGGTGTCTATGCCTAGCCGATTGTTCTCTGAACTGACAGTTCTAAATAGTTATGTAAACTTCCCGAGGGTCAATAGCCCTCTAGGCGCCCTCCATTCGAGTGTAATAACAAGCACCCTGTATTACACAGGTGTCAAGAACCCACTCCAAAACAAGCAACTTATAGGTACAGCCACACCCAGAGAATTATAGCCAGGATTTAGAAACTGGCTGTCCAAAATTGACAATTGTAAAGTTTTGGGGAATCCACTTTTTTTCAGAGGAGACCAGAATAAGTTGAGATTATACTATAGACATGTATTTCATTATTCGGAAAAGGCAAAATATCCTTCTGTTATGCCACAGGAAACATGTTTCAATGAAGATATTCAATTATTTGCTTGAAAAATTACTTTACTCCTTGCAATATTTTTTTGTGTGTCCTGAGGGGTGATATTAGAGGGTTTAGCTGTCCAAATGACTGTCAAGGCTTTTCCCTCTTCATGATAGATTCTGTATGCAGATACAGGAGGACATTATAATCCTAGTCATGCTAAGTGCAGATTCTCTTTATTTCACACAAAAAATATTAAGTTTGCTTCCTACCAGAAGTGAATCCAACAACCCCCCCCCCCCCCCCCCCCCTTGATGGCAAATAAGCTGTGCAGCATAGATATTATTTTCTTTTATTATTTCTGCAGCATTTCTTTTCTTCTAAAATAGGCGAGGCAACCTAATTTACTGGCAGGGCAACCTGATTTTGAATTCTCTTTGCCCTGCTGACTAACTCATAATCTGTATAATCGGCATTATTTTAAAGGGATTTGATTTTCACTATTTTCCTACTCGCCATGAGAAGCGCCAAAATAACATCCTTCAAATAAATATCAAATAAATATACAGTTTAGTTTGAGTCCTTGAATGTGCAAATAAATTTGAAGTAGCACAAATACCCTCCAGCAGGGCTGTATTTTAAAACAAATCTTTTAGCATTCCAAATTAAAGCCATATACAGAAGCTGTCGAGCCCTGCTAGGGGCTTTCAAAATGGGATGTTAAAAATGGACTTCTCTACAAATTTTGAATCCTACTCACCCTGCTGAACTAACTTATAATTTTGATAACTGTCACATCCTGCTAGCGGACAGGGGACTTAGCCAGGACCCGTCACGCCTGTCTTTTAGACAGGCAGCTTCATGAAAACTTAAATCCTTTGGACAAGCAAAACTTTCTATAAAGAATTTTTAATTCTAACTTCTGGGGGTAATTACCAAATATTTTCCTAACAAACCATCTTTCAGGACATACCTGAAGTGTAAATTGTCTTTTTTGACACAATTGGCTATTAAATGTAGTTGGTACATAAGGATTTGAAGTAGATTATAAGTAGCTAAATCTGGACTGGCATATATTTTGCTGTTTTTGACAGGCATTTTTGAAAACCTGGCTATGACCCTGCTAGGGGGTTTCAAGCACTGCAGAATGCACTTCTCTACTCACCAGTGTAAAGAGGGTGCTGACGATGCAGAGACCACACATGACCCCGATGAAGAGATGCACCTCCTGGTGCTCCGCGTCCGTGAAGAGCGGGTTCTGGCACTGCACCCCACAACCCTCAATATCCTCGTACCAGCTCTCCTTGTTGTTGGTATTAATCAGGGGTGCCTCGCAGCTAGCGTTGAAGTTGAACTGAAGCTCTTTGACACTCGACTGGAAAAATGAGGAATATATTTGGTTATATTGAATAATATTGATGATGATGATGATGATGACGATGATGATGATAATGATGATGATGATGATAATAATAATAATAATAATAATAATAATAATAATAATAATAATGATAATAGTAGTAGCAGTAGTAGTAGTAGTAGTAGTAGTAGTAGTAGTAGTAGTAGTAGTAGTAGTAGTAGTAGTAGTAGTAGTAGTAGTAGTAGTAGTAACCATAATAATAATAATAATATTAATAATAATAATAATAATAATAATAATAATAATAATAATAATAATAATAATAATAAATAAATAATAATAATTATGATAATAATAATGATAATAATGATAATGATAATAACATCAATAACTATAATCATCTTTATTTAAAAGAGGATAACTCAGTCCAATGCCAATGGTAAAAATCTTCCCTGAGGCCCTCTGGCACGTCTATACGTAGCCCAAGGGCCCCAGGGTTACTAACTAGTAAAATACAGTGAAATACAGTGAAACCTCTCATTGTGAACATCATGGAGATGTGAACACCCCCTTATGTGAACACAATTTCTACAATGTCCTGTTTGTATATTTTACACTATGAAAAGACCTCTGAGATCTGAATACCCCCTAATGTGAACACAATTTCCTGGTCCCATTTCTCTTTTTAAACCCTTCCACTGCTGAGGGCCTGAGGCTACTTTCGTCCAAAGCACAAAGACGCATATGCATATGCCCCTGGATTTTACTGTGGGCCCCTAGACTTCTCAGACTAGGGGCCCAAAATAGTATGTATAATAACGAGAAATCCTGTTTTTGACCACTTATTTTCATCTAAAGACCTTTTCGGGCCCCTAACCTGAAATCTAAGTGTCAGATCCTGAATATTTAAAAAGTATTATACATCATTAATTATTCTTTTTATAATCTACTAAAAATTTAAAGGAAATAATGACTAGCTTGAGGATACCATTGCTTTTTAAGAGATCAGCATGTGCTATTACATCCAGGAAATAGAGGAAGTAACTTATTATATTGCTCCATTCATCAATTTCAAAAGGTTTTGACATTCATTTTATTCTCTTACATTTTCTGATTCATTTTAAAAATCTATTTTGTTCATTTGTAAATTTGTGTTTCTCTCTTTTTTGCAAGAGACCTATTAACCCTTTCAATGCTGAGTCTACTTTCATCTAAAGCACAACGACGCAAATTCTTTGAAAACCATCGAAACCCTGTCATGTTGGTATTCACTAGAAAGCTCTCGCTGAGTACTCTCAGATGAGTACCCATTTACCAGGGTTTCGGTCATTTCTCATTATTTTTGCATCATTTTGTATAGTCCAAATTAGCCACCACCAGCATACGGGTTAAGGTCAACTAAGTCACCATCAGAGATTTGATGGCATCATTTAGACACCTGAACACTTGAAAAGCACACTTTAGGACAAATAAATACTTTGGTCAAGACATAATTTTACAACTTCTATACTTTTAGAGATACCTTCCCAACTTTAATTTTTTTACCAGGCAAGTTCATTTGTTTCAGGGTGAGTATAATGATGGAGATTTACTACATGGCAAGCAGGGTCTTAGCCAGGATTACAAAACTGCCTGTCCAAAACAGCAATTCCAAAATTTCTGTCTGTCCAGATTTAGGTACTCCGCTACTTCAAATCCCTATTCCAACTAGATTTTATAGCCTAGTGTATTAATAGGGGCAATTTACACTTCAGCCATTTCCTAGAATACAGTTCCTTTGGAAAATATTTGTTTTTACCCCCCAACAAGTCAAAATTGAAAATTCTTTATAGAAATTTTGCCTGTCCAAAAAGGATTTTTTCAGGAAACTACCTGTCCAAAAGACAGGCAGGACGGGTCCTGGCTAAGTCTCGGATGGCAAGTTAATCTGTGTAACCATGTGGGCCCTGCATCACTGTTATGTGTATCTACTGGTTGAGGCTCTTTTATTCTAGATCTCTAGGTAAACTGTGGTTTGGGGTTTAGGGGGCACTAGTATCTAGGTCAACTGCCCCATAGAATTTCCCTGAAATCCCAGTCATTTTCTGTACAATACTGCATGCCCCAAGGGTGACATTATATTAACCCCTTACGTACCCAGATCTCAACACATGCAGATCACTTAAAATTCAATCTGACTTAGAATAACCTTATATGGTGTTAAAATGAATTATGATTAAAATTCCTCCGATACCGTACAACTAATGTTCCTATGGGTAAAAGTCATTCAAATATCGCACAATTATGTATCATTTGTTCGTTTATTTCTGATATACGCCAGACCACACGCATGATCAGCCGGCTAAGCACGTTGGTTGCCACTCAGTCAGCTGTAAGGGTATATGTGTGAGGAGACCCGCAGCCAAAGAAACCCCATTCATGCCCCGCCACAAAGCCTATGCTCGACCCTTTATGGGCGAAGGTCGTAAGGCATCCCATTACGCCCCGCTGATCAGCCAATCACAGGCCTCCATTCAGTCATTAGCGCACTTCCCTGGGTAGTTGATATAATCAGCAGGTGGGCATGTGGATTATGACTAATACTTAACTAAAGGTGGAACACACATAAATCAACACAGGTTTATATGAACATTATGAGATATATGAATTAAAATTTCAAATTTCATCAACATGTGGATTATGACTAATACTTAATTAAAGGTGAAACACGCATGAATTAACACAGGTTTCATAAACAAAACTTTAAAATTTCCTCAAAAATATCCCCTTCCCCCCCCCCCCTCCCTTTCATCCATGACTAATACAACTAAAGATGTAATACACATGAATTAACACAGGTTTATATGAACATTATGAGATATAAATTAGACTTTCAAATGTCCTCCTAAATACACCCCAAATATTATTAATATAAAAATCCTTGAATATTACAACTAAATATGCTAAACAGATACAATAAATACAAGATCTATAGTCCGGAATATTATGATATATAAAAAACACTTTAGATCAAACTTCTTTTAAAATATATCCAACCCCCCCCCCCCCCCCCCCCTTGGGTATTCCATGATTAACATAAATTAACCCTTGTGCTGCTGGTGGCTAATTTTGCCAATACAAAATGGTGCAAAAAAACTTAAAAATGATTGAAACCCTGGCAAATGGGTACTCATCTGAAAGTACTCCGTGGGAGCTTTCCAATGAATACCAACATGATAGAGTTAAGAAGCTTTTGGAAAATCTTTGGTTTTTGTGCTTTGGATGAAAGTACTCTCAGCATTGAAAGGGTTAAGGTGCTTCATGCATGAGTTAACATAAGTAACAATAAGAGATATGATACTTAACCCCCCCCCCCCCCCCCCCCCCCACCCATCTCACTGGGACCCACGCTCTCCACGCTCATGACGCTCTCCACGACCATGCCCCGATTTGAAGGTCGGCGTAAGATCGCTGTGTGGTCACGACAGATCGCCATAGTCCATGCTTTTTGAAATTTTGGCGTGCCCCCTGCGCCTGCGCAGAACTGCTTTTGACAGTTTCATGGTCGAATCAACGTACTACGAGCGCAGCGCACACGTGATAAGCGTAATGATAACGTAATAAAAGTGTGCTACGATCGTAGTAAGATCGTATAGAATGCAGTAGAACGTGAGGAGAGCGCAACAAAAGCGTACACAGCGCAGCTCAAACGTGGTGGCATCGCCGATCCATTGTAGTACCATCGCCGTACGAGCATAGTGCAAACTCTCCACGATGGTATAAGATCATGCGACGCTCTCCCTGCGCTTTTAGTACGACCATTACGCTCGTACGCAGCTTGCACCACGCTGTTGCTGATCGCACTGCGCTGCCACCGCCACCGCTCTCACAGCGCTTTAAAACAGCCACGATTGCACTACGCTTGTTTTAAACATGTATCAAACTCTCCCGCGCTTATTGCGATGTCAAGGATCTCACTACGCTCATCCATGACCTACTGACGACTCGACTACGCTCTTCGACGATTTGTCAACATTTTATCAGATCGTGGAGAGCGCAAAGAGCATGGGTCCCAGTGAGATGGGGGGGTAACCCTTCTGCTGCTGGTGTCTAATTTGGCCAAAACAAAATGACTAAAAAAAGTCAAACCCTGGCACATGGGTACTCATATGAGAGTACTCAGTGAGTTTTCTCCAATGAATACCAACATAGGTATAGGCTTTAGATGATTTTCAAAAATCTTTGCATTCTTGTGCTTTGGACAAAAGTAGCCTTAGCATTGTAAGGGTTTAAGCTTCCTAAGCTTTCAAACCTAGCACAAAAGTGTGCGTATTATAAGTAAACCGTCGACAAACTTGCCAAAATATAGTAAATAACTCCCAATCCCCATAAACTCCACTGTTATGTTCTGAATTAAAGCTTCTTGAACCAAACCTAGCATATAAAATTGTGCATAAGTATTAAAGCTGTTGGAAATATTACCAAAACCTAGTAAATATTTAACCCCCACTCCCCATAACCTCCAGTGTTATATGTTCAGAATTAATGGTTCATTCCGTTCATAGAAGAAAGGTCAAAGGTCATCACAAACTAAACCCATTCAAGCTTTGAGGTCCCTTTTTAAATGTTCTGAATCAAAGATATTTTTGAAAATATATAACTTCCTACCAATTTCAATTCACAATTTCAATTTAGAATGAGATATCATGAACATTTATCTTTCAAATATTTTCCAAACTATGCATTTGATCACTAAGATGGTCTGACCTTTTTGGTCATTATGACAACAATGGATTAAGCTATGAACTCTTTGATAACCACATGAAAAAGGGGTTTTAATAATTACTCCATAGGGACACAGTTGTGGCAAGTATAACTTTTCATAAATATATTGAAATTTTCAATCAAGAAAAGTACATATTAATTCTAGTGAAAAATGATTTGAAAAAGAAAATCAAATTTGATAGTGGGAATTTTCCTATATAACAAGGGATACTTTTACACTCTCAAACTTTCAAACCTATTTTTGTATTGAACAAAGGTTCAGAAATGCATTTAATTTGAATTTCTTATTTTCCTAGAAAAAAATGTGTAATTTAGGACTTAAGTGAGTGTTAATTCAGTTATGGCAAAGAAATCAAATGACACTCATGTTCACCAGCAAATAAAATAGACCATTGATAAATATGGTTTTGAGGCAAGTCCCCGAGTTCTAAACAGTATTGATTTTAGTTGATAAGGTTGTATCAACTCCAAAACTGCATGAAAGGTATCTAACAATGATCATAAGAGTTATTTACCGACTCCTTTTTGTACTTTTCCTGAGCCTAAGTGAAAGACAAACATAGCCGCACCTGCCACTACAGAGTGGCACCCTGGGGGGTCCCTTAGTGGGGAGTTACTTACATATACATATATGCATGAGCCATTCATGCTTCGAGTTCTCCATGAAAAGTAAATATATCACCTTGATCTGCTGAACTTTATCTTAAAATAAGCCTGTTATCAAAAGAAATTTGAAGGAAAGATATGATAAAGTTTATGATTATGATGATAAAGTTCAGGATGATGATGAGAATGATGGTGATAATGAAGATGACGATGATGGCTAAAACTGCTATTACAAAATGATGAAAATAAATGACAACAATCACATTCACAATAAAGGTGTCCAACACTGACAAAAAAAACACCAAACCCGAAAACAGCAACAACAAAAAGAGATTAATCTACTTACACTTTTGCAGTCTGATCTGAAGTGACTCTGACCACATTTGAGGAACTCTGGCCACGCTCCTTGATACGTCTCGACAATCTTACACGGTCCCCGCGTCTTCTCACAAATATCCTTACTAATCAACTCTATGGTATCATTCTCACACCTGGGCATGTATACCGCACACAATAAAGGCTGAATCACCTCCCAACATTTGGGCGCATTTCGTAATCCACCCCATAACGTCAACTTTTCCTGTATTTCCTGTTGTGTGGAGGAGTCCCATGCAAGATCTGTACTGGTTGATGTGTAGGGCAGTTTTACACCTAGACAGGTGGATTGTGTGAGTGCTGTACAATTAGCTGCTCGTTTGCATTGTTTAGGAACAGGTGTCGTTAGCACCTGGGCATCAATACAGGTAGATGATGATAATATAAACAAATAAAAGGCACAGTTGGTGATTATGAATGAGATCCCCATCTTGTTTGCACTATTTTTGTATGACTAGCTGATCAATTATTGTTTCCTTGCGTATCCTCCAATCCTTCCTTGTGTGTTTCCTCAAATATCCTTTAATGCTTCCTTAAGTATCCTTCAATACTGCCTTGAATTTTTCCTTAAGTATCCATTAATGCTTCCTTAAATGTTTCCTTAAGTATACGTCAATACTTCCTTAAATGTTTCCATCAGTATCCTTCAATGCTTCCTTAAATGTTTCTTTAAGTATCCTTTAATTCTCCCTTAAATGTTTCCGTTAGTATTTTCTGATGTTTCCATCAAGTTGTCATCTGTTGCTATGGTGACAGTTGTGTAGTGCTACTTGTTTACTTGTAATCCTTGTTTGTGAAGACCCAAATTGGTTAAATGTGTCATCAAATAATGTTGGTCCTGAAAAAATAATTATAACATTTAGTTAATTTAATAGCAATAATTCAGGTGCAAACCAAACCAAATTAAATTATTCAATATATTTATTATAAACAAACATACACTAGCAATATATTCTCTAAGTGCAGGGACATACAATATTTTTCAAATAAGGTAAATATCTACAAATATAAAGTGAACTAGTTTCTCAAACATGACAATATTTTTTTTCTAAATATTAAATAGACCAATTTCCCCATGCTTTGTAAATTATCTTTTTTTGCATCTAATACTTCATGGGCACCTTGGAGATAGCTCTAGACTAATGTGTAGCTTACTGCATCAAGAAATCTTGGCTCAAACTTAGTCTGAGTCGTAGAAAAAAATTGTTTGTTTCCTGTAACCGTTCGAAAATAAGTAGGGTAGATAGGTTGGTAAAAAAAAAAATTTGGATTATTTTTTTGTTCAAAAATGTGTGCTTTAAGCATGTTTTCTGTTGATTGGGAGTTGGGAAGGGTGAAAAGAATTTAGGGTAGGGATTTTTTTCTTCAGTAAAAACTTGTTAGGGTAGGGTTATAGGAGACAAACAACTTCTTTTTAAGACTAAAGAAGATGTCACTTTTTATTTACAAAGTATCCCCCCTATCTAGTCGCTTTGAAATGTCCCATCCACTCAAAGCTCTCCTGGGAATTTCAGATGATGCCTCACACGCACATTATTTTGGATCACTTCACCCATTCATGCTTAAATTATCTCGACAAATATTGACCGGATACATAACACTTTCGAAAATAGCAAGGGAATAAAACGTGAATATACAACATATCTTGATAGAGAGGTTGGTTTACTTCTGGGGCTGACTACGCAAAAATATGTTTCAAATCTTAGCTTGAAGTGTTTGTCTTCAACAAACAAAAAAAAACATTCCCAACAATAGCAATCATGTATGTTTTTGACTTCAGATCTTTTGTACAGTTGGTTCCAGGTGAACATTTCCACTTTGAATAGTACCCAAACCATGCATTTGCAAGGAAATTAATATAACAGAAATTAACAGCCCTTTTTGGGGTGCTACAGTACAGCCATACCAGAACGGGTTCACTATTTCTCCTTTGTCGCAGTCCTGAGCACTACACACATAATATCAATTTAGTACTGATCTGAAACCCTTATCAGTGTATAAAAAATAAACTTTTTTGTGACATCTACTTCACATTTTGGGCAGAAAGGTACATTAATTAAGTAGGTTATTCATATAGTTATTTATATCTCTGATTTTTGGATATTTATTGGAGTCTTCGAAATCAGGAACAGAAACTTTAAGTTTAACTAAATCAGCGATGGATGCCTATATTCCAAGTTTAAATCTTAGTAATATTGTTCTATTCCACCAGTTGTGGATCCCTACCAATACAACTGAAGAACTGCCCTTATCCAGTTTTCATATGGCTTGGCTATTTTGCTGATAAATCTTACTAAAATATTTCATGAAATTTTTTTGATATTTATGTGGCTCAGAACTCAAACTACAACTTTTCCACAAACGTCTCATGAAATTCTCCTATATTCCGATGCCTTTTTTAAAGACCTCTGAAACTAAGTGTCAAGTCGTCAGCAGAGCTAGAAGTGCTCAAGTTACACGAATCGCGACATTCCATTCCAGATCGCTCGAAATTAAACTACGCTACGTTGAAACTTGAAGCATGATGCACGAATCCTTCCCAAATCCCTGCCAGCGTGATGCCTCACAAGTTAATCCCCCAAGATAATGCGAGTGTGCACAGATGACTCAAGCCCCCGAACTTACCAACTCCCACCATCTTGAATCCAGATTTCGGTTTTCTCAGAACTTCTACTTCTCACGATGTTAGCATCCTATCGTCCCAATATAGAGTAAAGATCCGAGGTTTGAAATTTCAGCGTTCAGCACCTCTTGAGTTGAAGTTTAAGCTACTTGGAGCATATGTAGAAAGTGGGTCGCGATAATGACAGTGTCTGAATGCGGTGTTCACTGGGGTGTGAACTGCAAAGTCGGTCAGGGATGGAGTTCTAGCAAGTTTTGCTTTGTTGTCATCTTCCCCTGGGAGCCGACATCGTCCCAGATATCCCCCGCTCGCGTCGGAACCCGCTGCTAATCCAATCAATGATTGTTTTAGACTGATTGGCTTGTCCTTATAATCCGATTAGGTGTTTGATGTGACAAGTGGATTGTTGGCCGCAGATCGTCAACAGCAATCAACAGGCGGACGTCGTTCTCATCGCTGCATGATGCGGGTCCCGACTACAGCACGGCACCCCCGAGGCATCACTTGACCACGGCGACATCTGGCGAGTTGCAGCGAAACTACTAAAAGATGCCGCACGGCATAAAATCAGGGCACGGGCACTTGCTGAGGGAATTTTACAAATACAATCTTATTTGAAAAAAAAATACCTCATTTGACACAAGTCGGACTATTACAACCTATAAATATAAAATAATCCACAAACAGTATTGTACGATGGTGCAAGTGTGAACAGCAGAAAAAAAAAATTAAATTTATTTTCTCCACCGTTTTTTTACCAAAACAGCAGAAAAAATATATTTAAATTTATTTTCTCTAACGTTTTTCCAAAAACAGCAGAAAAAAAATATTTAAATTTATTTTCTCCAACGTTTTTCCAAAAACAGCAGAAAAAATATATTTAAATATATTTTCTCTTACGTTTTTCTAAAAACAGCAGAAAAAAAATATTTAAATATATTTTCTCCAACGTTTTTCCAAAAACAGGAGAAAAAATATATTTAAATATATTTTCTCCATCGTTTTTCCAAAAACAGCAGAAAAAAAATATTTAAATATATTTTCTCTGCTGTTTCAAATAGTTTGCCCTTCTCCCGCTAGATGTCCCCCTTCACCACTTCCAAGGGAGCACTCATTATTTGAATTTGATAGTATGTGGTGACCAAAATGGCATGTAAAAGTGGACAAAAAAGACATTTTGGAACATTCATAATTGATATTGAATATTGATAAATGAATGAGGAATTTCATAGTTCATTTATGAATTGCAAATATTCACTTTTCATTATGCGAGCGGTTTGAATTGTTGTGACCCAACTTCCGTGTCTACGACGGTCATGAGAGTGGCATGGGGAAAGATCGACTCTGTATTAAAGGAGCATAGGCACGGCCACTTTGCACCTTATCAGTTACTCAAGAAATCACAAGTTTGCCTGAGGGGGGGGGGTCTAGTATTTAACAAATGATAAACATGAATCGAGAACGCCCCGACCAACTTCCAGTTTGGTACGACATTTGTACTTAGTGTTATAAATTCGCCGCCTATTCCAGGATTGGCTTCGTAGCCTAGAGGTTAATTGTCCGGCTCTCACGCGGACGATACGGGTTCAATTCGCCGAGTCGGATGGCCTTTTTTCATAACTTTTTTTCTTTTTTTTTTTTAAGATAGAAAATGAAACAATTTTTTCTGTCTATATCTGACCCCATATATATAAATATATATATATATATATATATATATATATATATATATATATATATATATATATATATATATATATATAATATATATATATATATATATATATATATATACACCACAAATATATCCAGTTTCTTCTGCCCCCACACGACCCCCTCCCCCCAGAGAAAAGTGAATAAGTATATATATATATATTTATATATATATATATATATATATATATATATATATATATATATATATATATATATACAAATATATCCAGTTTCTTCTGCCCCCACACGACCCCCTCCCCCCAGAGAAAAGTGAATAAGTATGTATGTATGTGTACGTATGTATGCATGCATGTATATATATATATATATATATATATATATATATATATATATATATATATATATATATATATATATATACATATATATATATATATATATATATATATATATATATATATATATATATATATATATATATATATATATATATATATATATATATATATATATATATATATATATATATATATATATATATATATATATATATATATATATATATATACTTATTCACTTTTCTCTGGGGGGAGGGGGTCGTGTGGGGGCAGAAGAAACTGGATATATTTGTGTGTATATATATATATATATATATATATATATATATATATATATATATATATATATATATATATATATATATATATATATATATATATATATTTATATATATGGGGTCAGATATAGACAGAAAAAATTGTTTCATTTTCTATCTTCAAAAAAAAAAAGAAAAAAAGTTATGAAAAAAGGTCATCCGAGTCGGCGAATTGAACCCGTATCGTCCGCGTGAGAGCCGGACAATTAACCTCTAGGCTATGAAGCCGATCCTTGAATAAGCGGCGAATTTATAACACTAAGTACAAATGTCGTACCAAACTGGAAGTTGGTCGGGGCGTTCTCGATTCATGTTTATCATTTGTTAAATACTAGACCCCCCCCCCCTCAGGCAAACTTGTGATTTCTTGAGTAACTGATAAGGTGCAAAGTGGCCGTGCCTATGCTCCTTTAATACAGAGTCGATCTTTCCCCATGCCACTCTCATGACCGTCGTAGACACGGAAGTTGGGTCACAACAATTCAAACCGCTCGCATAATGAAAAGTGAATATTTGCAATTCATAAATGAACTATGAAATTCCTCATTCATTTATCAATATTCAATATCAATTATGAATGTTCCAAAATGTCTTTTTTGTCCACTTTTACATGCCATTTTGGTCACCACATACTATCAAATTCAAATAATGAGTGCTCCCTTGGAAGTGGTGAAGGGGGACATCTAGCGGGAGAAGGGCAAACTATTTGAAACAGCAGAGAAAATATATTTAAATATTTTTTTTCTGCTGTTTTTGGAAAAACGATGGAGAAAATATATTTAAATATATTTTTTCTCCTGTTTTTGGAAAAACGTTGGAGAAAATATATTTAAATATTTTTTTTCTGCTGTTTTTAGAAAAACGTAAGAGAAAATATATTTAAATATATTTTTTCTCCTGTTTTTGGAAAAACGTTGGAGAAAATAAATTTAAATATTTTTTTTCTGCTGTTTTTGGAAAAACGTTAGAGAAAATAAATTTAAATATATTTTTTCTGCTGTTTTGGTAAAAAAACGGTGGAGAAAATAAATTTAAATTTTTTTTTTCTGCTGTTCACACTTGCACCATCGTAGTATTGACTGCTTAGAACTAATCTTTTATTTCCAGGTTCTACCTTGGACCAAATGTTGCTCATCTAAGATTCCACAAATTCACTACCTGTTTCGTTTTTTTATTTTTTATTTTTAACAATACATGTACATATACAACGCATCTGGAAAATGAAAAAAACAACATAAATGACAAATACAGCGCCCTGTTCCTTTAAAGGAGGATCTATACCTTAACGTGCACGTGACACGTAAAAACTGCCAGACTTTTATTTTTTCAATTCATAGTTGTATTTTTCATGTATATGGAAATTTGTTTTAAAAGTTAAAAGAAATCACTGCGTCAAATTTGGAAGCGCGACAGCTTAAAGTGATAGTATATATATTCGACTAGGTGACAGTCATCTGAAACTAGTTAGTGGCACTAAATTTGCATATTTCACGTCTAAAATTGAAAGTCAATTTAAACATACTCCACCGTTGAAATGTCATCAAACCTCGGTATAGGTTTTTAATTGCAGGTACCTTTTGAATATCTGAAATAAAAAAGAGGGGTCACCAATCATGCCGGCCCTATAGGTTGCGCCAAAATGGCACTTCATTTGTGAATTACAATGTTTAAACCGGAATGTATGTATATTTATTGACTATGCATTAGCATAAAATACAATACAAATAATAAATATAAGGTAAACATATATAGAGAGAAACATAGAAACAGAAATAACTACAAACAGACAGAATGCGGTGGGAGCGTGGAAAAAAGCAAACCCATATGACAGAATAAGTCTGATCATTAGACCCCCGGGGGGGGGGGGGGGGGGGCGCACTCGGGTACAGAGGGGGGCCGCACCTTCGTTACGTATTTCGCGGAAGAAGGGGTCTTTTTTTAAGACCTCCGCATGTCCGCGATTTTGTAAAAGAAGGGTACTTTTTTGTACCCAGGTACGAAGTATGGGGGTCAAAATCCCCTTACAATCCACGAAATATACGCGGCTCTGACGCCGAGTGACTCCCGAAGTGACTCAGGGCTTCCGAGTTTGCTGCCGCCACTTGCTGCCGCTAGACAAGCGGATGATTATAAAATCTTGAGTTAAAATACGTGTTCCCGTTCATCCAATGTCAGTGTTTTGATAAAAGAAGGGGTGTTTATTTAGTGGAAAAATCAGCGTTTTATTAAAATAAGGGTGCTTTTTTGGCCAGAAATCAGTGCTTTAGGGGTATTTTTTAATTTTGATAACGAACGTATGCACCCCCCTAAATACCCAAGTGCCCCCCCCCCCCCCCCCCCGGGCATTAGACCGCGCAGCACAAAAAAATAGCCTGAAGCTAAGGGCTCACATATTTACAAATATGTCTTAAAGCAAAATCTTTAAGGAGATTCCAGGTCCAATTCAAATTACTAGCCTTTAGAGACGTGTTGGACGTCCCTAACCTATCCCTTCTCTATAAGTCTAGGTTAGGGAATTCCACTACCTAACCAAGTCACCGGAAACTTCCCCATACGCCTCAAGCCTCAACATTACGCTTACAAAGAGGCTTTTTCTCGGTCTAGATAAAATGTGTCGTCATCCTTCAGTGATCAAATATAGATTTATTGGAATCACTGAATTCGATTTTTCATCAGTTCAATTCATCACATTTCTTTAGCAATATAGCTCTACCCTCGTGAAATCTTGCCGCCAACGAGGAAGTTCCCGAAGTTCCTATATTATTGTGTCAACTAATACTGGTATTTAGGTTATTATCACATTTTACTATAAAAAACGTTAACATTCGTCGGGTAATGTCTCATCTTTATCGATAGAGAACATATTTACAGATAATATCGATGTAAATAATCATTGGTAACTGTTTAAACAATTCAGTCGCTAGCTCAAACTCCATTATCTAATACACACTTTAAATTAGAGTATTTACTTGGTACAAAGATAAATAATTTTTGAAATGGCTTTGTAAAAGCCATGTGGTTATTTCCAAATAGCAATGCTAAAAAATTTGATGGGTGATGTCGAAAAAGTATACCTGCATTTGTAAGGAGACATACCGGTACTGTGTTCATGTATGATCGTGAAATTAACCATTTTCTAAGAAAAGATAAACGGAAATATGAATAGCCAGAGAAAGGCATATATATATATATATATATATATATATATATATATATATATATATATATATATATATATATATATATATATATATATATATATATATATATATATATATATATATAAACAGAGTAAACATAGGTGCACAGGCGAACATTGCGGTGTATTGACAATTCAAATTCGTAGCCAGATTCCCATTATTCTAGCCAATTCCCAGCTAATAGAAATACAATTATAGGTAAACTTTGATATAGGTTTGAAAAAATAGAGCACTCTGACCCACGAAACCCTTTGTGAAATATTAGTTATAAAATGTATGTTAAATGAGTAGCATTGCAATCCTGACCTAGGGTTAGAAGATGACACTAGTCATCATGATATTGTTGATGACTGATATGGGGGAAAGATGTTATTTAGAATTTATATATCTCCAAAGATATTTTTCTGATTTACATGTAGACACCAAAGAATGATCGATCCATGTATTTTTATCCTTAAAATATTATTAGCTCGTTTTACATCTTCCTGTCAAAATTTCTCGGCATGTACAATGAACAAAAACATTTCACTTTCCCCTTTTCTTTTAGATCCTCCCCTTTAATGACGTCCTCCCTTCACAAATATTTTTCTGATATAGATATTAAAGAATGACCGATTCGTATATGTTTGTTATTGCATTCCTATTAGCGCTTTTTACGTTTTTTGTCAAATTTCTTGGCATGTACTATTAAACCCAAAACATTTCACTTTCTTCTCATCTTTTACACCCTCCCCTTTAATGACGTCATCCCGTCAGTGCGCTTGCGTATTGTAAGCCGACGCTCAGTTCCGGTACGGACGTGTGCATTTGTTGTTGGTCGAAACTGTGTTTACCTATTTCTCCCTAAGGACTGTGAACAGCGATTTTAACTCATGCATGATCTCAAAGGTCTATCGAATTAGGACACATACTTTTTGCATTCAACGTTTAAAGGTAAGTTTTAGAAAGACACTTGACGATGATCCGTTATTTCTGTCTATTCGACTCCTTAAAATGCCGAAAAGTGAAATGCCTGTCTTCTCAAATGACAATTACTTTCAAGTTTTCATACGCTTTTTAAAAATCATGACTATTGAAAAATGAAAACTCTTTGGTTGTTGTTGTTCTCTTCCTGTTTTTAAAAGTTAAATATGTGTTGTGTAGATGTGTTGTCATTGTACATGGCATGATAAAATGGTTAAGATCCATGGGCACTTGTGAGCGATAATATAATTTTGTATGCTTGGAAGTTGGACAAGTGTCTTCATCATTATCATATGATGTTGGATTATCCAACTTTTTTACCCTGATACCTCTAACGTACTTTTTTTTGAGCTTTAAACCCGTAAAAGGTATATAAATTGCCAGGAAAATCTTATGATGAGGAATTCACTAAACCAACATGGGGCAAGATTTGAGGTGTAAAATCAGTATTTCAACAAGATAATTTCAAAAGGAACTTCTATCACCTACAAAATGTATGTACACAATTATCAGCCAACTTCGGCCAAGGACAATCAATTTTTTAAGATGTAAAGGAAAGATCAGTACAGAGGAAACTCAGGGAAGGTTTCGATTTAAAAATATTTTACAACCAATTTAATATGGACATGTTTTATCCGAATTTACCGTACAGATTTCAAGGGCCGGTCCCTCCCAATACATTAACCTGCACATTTCAGTGAGCACTTATAATGGACAATTTAATCCGTACTCAGGGCTCAACACTTAGAAAAAACTTTACAAGCCCAGCAGGGCTAGTTACCGTAACGTTTACTAGCCCTGAACTATTTTTGCTAGCCCTGATATTAATAATAAAAAATTTCAAATAGTGACCAACCCCATAGCCTCAGTTGATAACATGAAAAGAATGCAGTGTACTGTGTTGAATTAAAGTTTTATTATCATCCAGGCATGCAGAGCCAAAGGAGGGCTTTATACTTTTTAAGCGCGGATATTCTATCTAGCCCCTTGGGGCTACTCACAGTTAGAACTTACTAGCCCTGACTCTCAACAACTAGCCCGGGGCTACGGGGCTAGCCTTACCGTCGAGCCCTGGTACCTCACTTAAACCGGACAATTTTCAAGGCACGCTCTTTACCATTTAAGGTTTAAGAGCATGCTTTTATCTGTATTGCCAATCATGAATTGAGCGTGCCCTATCACATGATATTCATGACGTGCCCAAGTCATTGCCACAGAAAGCAGAAATAATGTCCTCTCCCATAAAAAGCGAAGATTCGCCGAAGAATGACACCCAGACCCCATGCTGGCTAAGACTATATGCTATATGTGGTTAACTATTATAAACAATTACATGTGTCCTATTGCCTTCAGCAGCAGAGAGTAGATCTTATCAGCACAACAATACAGGATGTGCGACAAAAAACAGCTACCAAACTGTGTTTTTAGCCAATTTAGCATAGTGGGCAGACTTAACTGGATATTTTGTGATAATAAAGCAATATTTTGGAAAAAAAAATGACTGAAAGTTGTTGTACCTAATCAGAATGACAATCCATCTTCAGATACTTTTCAGATATTACTATTTGATAAGTTATGTTTGCAGGCCAATCATACTTGCATTGGTTGAACAAATTTGATTACTATGCGATTATTGATATTGCAGAATGTGATTTGTAGATTCAAATAACAATGACTTGTATAGTCTTAAGTTTATGTAAACAATGATTTGTAGACTAAGAATCAAGTAAACGGAGAAAATATGTCTCATGTTACTGAAGAGGGCAATGGGAAATAAGTTCAAATAACTCTTTGTAAAATGATCCTGCAACCTGCTATTGCCAAGATAATTTTGTGTCAAAACAAAGACGATAAAAACTTAGGTGGTTTTGTGCTGAATGTGTCATAGCAATCCTATACATTTAAGTTGTGCATATATTGCTCACTACTTATTTAAGTATACTTTATCATGAACTGATTTATGATACCTTAATCTTTGGTAAGGGGTTGAATTCCACACACTGCTTGCGAGCCTCCATTACTAAGCAGGCATTCTACACTTGCCAAAACAGAGTCAAGATTTAACCAGGTTAGCCAAATATTTAGCCTTCAGAAATGTTGCCCCTTGTGGTTAAAAGGCACTGCTGTATGCTAGTGGTCTTTTGCAAATCTATTTCATACATAACCCCCTCATGTGACCATTGTATGAACTAAGTGACCACATTGTAGACCATATCCTCCTATGTAGGTGTGAGTATTCATATATTAATAATAGGGTAAAACACAGCAAGGCCTAGTAGCTTGGCTACCAGTTATGGCGTTACACCCATTCAACCCGGGAATAATCTGGTGGGTGGTAAGAAATATAGTAATTCATTCAACGTATGTAGCAGAGCAACCCCCAAAATCTAAAGCACAAATTCATTGAACGAGGAAAAGAACATGATTTTGTTTGGGATTTTCTTGGTATTCATAGGCTTGTCAGGAGTGAAACCAGGACGAGGCGAAAAGAAAAATTTGCAGAAAGCATCTCCCTTTTTGAGCAATAAACATTTTGCAATGATTATTTTTGCATTAAGTTATTGCTCCAAATGAAATAATTTTGCAATGATTTTTTTGCTGCTGCTATGCCCCCAACAACTGTAATAAAATGATTGATTGATTTAGTACTTTCATTCATTTTTATCTATTAATATTAATCATCACAACACTAACTGGCAATTCTCTTTCTTTTTCTTTTTTTAAAGATTTTTTTTGTTAATTTATCTTCCCATCCACAACAATATCAACACACAGAGGCAGTGGTATATAGATACAAATATAAGTTGTGTAACAGAATGAGAAAACATTGTACAGTTATAAGATGTTATATCAAGAGGAGAATCCATTTAGGTATGACCATTTAAAATTTTTCTTTCTCGTCAGCTCTGATCTCCCTATGGTGCCAGGATGAAGCTTCGTTCAGGACAGAGTACCTCCGGCATGGATCTTGCTGAGGACGGAGAAAATGGAGATTCCGCCGCGTCTGCAGAAAGCAACATGCACACGGTGACGATCGCGGGCAGGACCTTCAACAAGGTGGTCATGATGACACACTTCAACATCTTCCTCTACGCAGCATGTTTCTGGATACAGGCCGGCGTGCTACCTGTAAGTGGCAAGAACAATCATAAGGTTGCTCCTGTGGTGGTAGTGGTAGTAGTACAAACAGTAGCTGCAGCAGTAGCAGTAACAGGAAAAGCAGCAACAGTAATACTAGCTGTGGTAGTACTGTAGTAGTAGTAGTACATACATACAACCTACAAAAAGAAGAAAAAAGCATGCTATAAGTACCATTACTAGCATAAAAAAGGGAGAAAAGAACCTTTTTGGAAAATGAAAATAGCGGGACTACCTAAAATGCTGGCGGGACTACCTGATTTTGGGTTAAGACTACCTGGTCCTTCTGGGGACTGTCGAGCTCTGGTAGTAGTAGAGTAGTAGCAGCAGCAGCAGTAGTAGTAGTAGTAGTAGTAGTAGTACCGAGCGAAGATCGATCGGCAAAGCCGACCGAGCGAAGCTCGGACAATGGTAATGCGCGAGATACCTCATTGTTGTCAGTAGGACGATGGCCTTAAATTTCTATCGATCAATTTATGGTACGTCCGGGTCCCGCTGTTAAAAAGGAAGTGACGTCAGACGGAGTCGCGTGAAGTGGTTAAACACTGAGTTTTGTTATGCTCATTCCCAGGCCCAGCTCAATGTCCTACAGCATATGAACTATGGATATGTTTTAACGACCCAAGGTTGCGGACAAAGAAGAGAAATATACGCGTTTTATCGTGAAGCCTATACACTAATTCAACAATGGTAATGTGCGTGTGTTGTGACGTGCAGCGTTCATTTTCCTTAGAAACTGGCGCCAAATAGCGAACGTGATACAAGCGCGCCACGCATCATTAACTACATAGTTCGCAATACATGCTGCGCGTGGGGGGGGGGGGGGGGGGGGGTATTGTGGGGCTCTCAGGTACAGAGGGGGCCGCACCCTCCTTACGTATTTCGCGGAAGAAGGGGTCTTTTTTAAGAACTCTGAATGTCCGCGATTTTGTATAAAAAGGGTATTTTTTTGTAACCAGGTACGAAGTATTGGGGGTGAAAATCCCCTAACAATCCAGGAAATATATGTGGCTCTGACGCCGAGTGACTCCCCGAAGTGACGTGGTCTTCCGAGTCTGCTGCCGCAAACTGAACAGGCAGAGGATTATAAAATCTAAAGTTAAAATATGTGTTCCCGTTCATTCAATGTCATTGTTTTGATAAAAGAAGGGGTGTTTTTATACTGGAAAAAGTCAGCGTTTAAAAAAAATAAGGATGCTTTTTTGGCCAGAAATCAGTGCTTTAGGCCTTAGGGGTATCTTTAAAATTTGATAACTAGCGTTAATGTACCCCCCTAAATACCAAATCCCCCCCCCCCCCTCCCAGGACATGCTGGCACTACGGGTAGAAAATTGCAGCTATGTTATTGTTAAGAGCTTCGCTCGTCGTCGAGGCCATGCCTCATCATATTAGTAGTAATAGTACTGTGTTTGTAGTAGAAGTAGTAGTAGAAGTAGTAGAAGTAACTAGTAGTAGTAGTAGTAGTAGTAGTAGTAGTAGCAGTAGTAGTAGTAGTAGTGGTGGTGGTAAAAGAAGAAGCAGTACTTAGTAGTATTTGTAGTAGTAGAAGTAGCAGCAGCAGTAGCACGAGTAGTGGTAGAAGTTGTAGTAGTAGTAGCAGTAGCACAAGCAGTAGTAGTAGAAGTAGTAGTAGTAGTAGTAGTAGTAGTAGTAGTAGTAGTAGTAGTAGCAGTAGCAGTAGCAGTAGCAGTAGCAGTAGTTACAGTAACCGTAGTGTTAGTAGAAATAGTATGAAACAGCACCAGTAGATGTAGTTTACACTAGCAGTAGCTTCGGTAATTGACAGACAACTAAAAAATTATTTGGCCACTTATTGTCTGATGATGTTTGTATTTCTATATGTGGTGTTATGTATTGAAGAGGAAGGTTTTTGTATGAAAAAGATTAAGGAGGTAAGAAGTGATAAGATATATTGAGAAGTTTTCCGAGATGTAAGTATAGATAACCCACAGTAGTTAAGGATACCTATTTGAATAAGATTTCTTTATTTCTTATTGCTAATTTATTAAGGTCACCAGCTTTGAGATAAGTCAGCCCATGTTGCATGCCCTTGTCTTTTCAATCAGATGAAACCATAATATTAGAAAATAGGGTGACTTATGCTTCCACTTACACAAGTACCATAGTCCAGTTTTGCCTCTTTCAAGTCTTTTGTGTTTATATTTTGTATGAAATTTCGTTTGATAATTAAGAATTAATTTTCAATCAATATTTCATTATTGCTATTTGTCTATTTTTGGTGAAACGTTTATATTGCTTGCGTATGTCTCATCATTGCATGTGGCTCCCTCTATATTACAGTACTTGACTAAGGTGCTGGGAGTTGACACTATGGTGTTCGGCTACCTGCAGACCACCTTTGCTATCGTTCAGCTGTGTGGTGGGCCAGTGTACGGCAGATTTAGTGACCAGTTTGTTTATATTGCTTGCGTATGTCTCATCATTGCATGTGGCTCCCTCTATATTGCAGTACTTGACTAAGGCGCTTGGAGTTGACACTGTGGTGTTCGGCTACCTGCAGACCACCTTTGCTATCGTTCAGCTGTGTGGTGGGCCAGTGTACGGCAGATTTGGTGACCAGTTCGGCAGCCGTGCGGCGCTGGTGATGGCCTTCGCGGCCGCTGCCACGTCTTACGGTCTACTGGGCCTGGCTGGCAGTGTCTGGGTACTCTTTCTCTCCAGGCTGCCGTCCATGTTCATGCATGCCATGCAAGGTGAGTCACTCACAACTGCGCTCCGTTGCATAAAACATCTTAAGGTTAGGCCTAGAAAAAAAATTGGTTCTTTCCTGTAACAGTCAAAAAAAAAATAAAGGGTAGGTAGGTCGGTAAAAAAATATCTTTGGGCTATTTCTTTGGTCAAAAATGTGTGTTTTATGCATGTTTTACGTTGATTGGGACTTGGAAGTGCGGAAAAAACTTTAGGGTAGGGATTTTTTGAATAAAAACTAGTCAATGTATTACTTGCGGTTTCTTTAGGACCAAGGTTTCCTTTTATTTTATTTTTTATTTTCCTTGATTTTATCTTCAGGGAATCCTTGTGAAGCCCTAAGGATAGGATATGTTATGCCTTCTGGAAGCCTTGAGGTATTCCTCACCTTAAGATGCTTTATGCAACCCGACCTACTAGGCACTTCACCCTTATGCTGCTGGTGGCCAATTTGGCCATTACAAAATGATGCAAAAAAACTATAAAATCACTGAAACCCTGGCATATGGTTACTCGTCTGAGAGAACTATCCGATGAATACCAACATTACAGGGTTCAGATGGTTTTCTAAAATCTTTAAGTCCTTGTGCTTTGGACGAAAGTATCCCTTGAGGTTTCTTCAGGACAAGGGTTTTCTATATTTTATGTTTTATCCTTAGGGAATTCTTGTGTAACCCGAAGGATAGATTCAGGGTGCAAAGATTTTTGATATGTATCTAAACGCTGTCATGTTGGTATTCATTAGATAACTCTCACTTAGTACTCTCAGATGAGTACCCATGTGCAAGGGTTCCAATCATTATTCAGCTTTTTTGCATCATTTTGTGTTGGCAAAATTAGCCACCAGCAGCATTTATATATTTGGAAATAGTTTCCACATATATATGCCACAGTATTAGCCTTTCAATGAACCATGTCACTTTCCTTTTTTTATTGATTATCCTTATGATGATTAATTATATTGATAAGCTTACTGGGATTCGCATGTCAAGGGCCACTTTCACACATTTGTCCCTTGTGCAAATTGCAAGTCATAT
>OZ012700.1:15022138-15034638 GCA_963942565.1 Maea johnstoni | reverse complement strand
ATCTTCCAGAGTATGTTTGTTGTGGTGGCCATGGACACCTTCAAGTTAGCTCCCGACCAAAATGGTTATATAATGTCTTATATAGGAGTGATCACAATGGTGAGTCTATCTTTCATTAACCCTTGCATCCCCAGATCCCAACTTCCTCAACCAATGAGAAAACTAAAATTGAAAACTTATTTTAATTAATTCATCCCTGGAGGTCTAATGACAAATTTCATCTGAATCGTTGATACCCATGAAAATAAGTTCCTAATTGATCTTGAATTCACAAAATATATGAACAAGAATCGTAAGTTGGATTTTGATCATGAAAATTGCGTTTGATAGAGAGATATCACTAGAATTGTCAGACGGTTTCGGCTGCTATAGGCATGAATGGGTTAATTGTATCTAATTTGAAATGAATAGATATTGTCTACAAATCTTTTGAAAAAGGTTTTTGGTTACCTATTTTATTTTTCGAGATATATGTCACAGTAGAACACCATTTTGATAAGTGGTTGAAAAAAAAGAAACTCTTGTACTTTGGAACATACTTTTCTCATGTTTTGAGAAATATATGTTATACTGTACAAGGTGTGGATTTCAATGGGAAGACGTGAACAAATGTTACATTTACTTATATACTTGTTTATCACATGTTTCAGATTGTTCAGGGTGTAGGTATAGGTGTACTGTCCAAGAGGTTCTCTGAGATGAACCTTATTAGGTGGGGAGCCTTTGTTCTCATATGGGCCTATCTACTTCTGGTAAGTTACTTGGGAACACTCTCCCCTTTTCTGATTCCATAACTTTCAATTTTTTCTTTAATATACTTAATTTTATAGCATTACATTGCAGAAAGTGCACAAATGTATACACATATACAGATACAAAGGGTGTTATTGATTTCATTGTAACTCCCAGTTTTAACACCATTCTATGCAAGATTTACCCAGTATGAAAGGACCTCCATGATTGATTGCTTTATTGATTAAGAGAGAGAGAGAGAGAGAGAGAGAGAGAGAGAGAGAGAGAGAGAGAGAGAGAGAGCGAGAGCGAGAGCGAGAGAGACAGAGAGAGAGAGAGAGAGAGAGAGAGAGAGAGAGAGAGAGAGAGAGAGAGAGAGAGAGAGAGAGAGAGAGAAGGCAGACAGAGAGAGAGAGAGAGAGAGACCGAGATAGAGACAGAGAGTGAGAGAGAGAGAGAGAGAGAGAGAGAGAGAGAGAGAGAGAGAGAGAGAGAGAGATGAGAGAGAGACGAGAGAGAGAGAGAGAGAGAGAGAGAGAGAGAGGCAGACAGAGAGAGAGAGAGAGAGAGAGAGAGAGAGAGAGGCAGACAGAGAGAGAAAGACCGAGATAGAGACAGAGAGTGAGAGAGAGTGAGAGTGAATGAATGATAGACAGACAGAGGTAGAGAGAGTGAGAGAGAGAGTTTGACTTATTCTGTGTGTTGTATTTCAGGCCTATGTGGGTACAGTATGGCAGCTGTGTTTGGTCCTCATCCCCCTGTGTCTAGGGCTGGTCATCATGAGCGTGGTCATTAGCAGTTCTCTAACGCACTGTGTGGATGTAACGGACACAGGTATGGAAGTTCTCAAGTTTCCCCGTCTCTTTTTTAAAAAATAAAAAAATGATTTTTTTTTTGAAAAATGAAAAAAAAGAAAGTTTTTAAAATAAATAATTTTGGAAAAATATATATTTTTTTTAAATAAAAAAGTTCCCCATCCCTTATATTGTAATAAGTAATTCCCAGATGATTTAGAAAACATTTGGTGTAAATATGTAATTTAATTGCATGCTGTATACCCTTTAAAAATGTGTTGAATCTTATTTTGTTGAATCGCTGAATTCTATAATTGACACTATCAATATGGTGACTCCTACCCGGGTATATTTGTGTTTGTGCTGTCTATGTGGACTATTACGGATATATGCATTTTGTTTCTTTACCATAATTTCACTGTTTTTTGTCATCTTTTTAGGAGCAATACTTGGTTTAAACATGGCAGTGAATTCTCTGATCCGCACTGTCTCTCCGACTATTGGTGGGATCATGCTGAACCGGCTCGGGTTCTCCTCGTTCGGCTACCTCGGCTTCGTCAACAGCCTCTTCATCTTCATCTTCCTCTCCATCACACAGAAATAGACCCAGCTCAATCATATGAGAAATAACAAGAAATCCAATATACAAGGAGACCTTATGTGTGTGACTGGTAGCTTAGATGAATAAAAGAATGGATATGTAGCAAGAGACCAATTACTATATGCGCTACAGTGAAGACCTGATTATCCCAGAGGTCTCAAAGCTTGCCTCAGTGTGAGAATCGCTAAGAGTCAAAGACCAATGAGGCCTTTTGTATCGTTTCACATTACAGGAAAAAGCTCTAATTAACATGCGCAGAACGTAACTTTTGGCTATTCGCCACAGCCTGGTTGTTTAGGTTGACCGGCTGATTTCATATCCACTTATTTTTATTCTCTATGCTCATAGTGAATCACACCTTGGATTTTCTCTGGCCAATCAGAATTTTTGAGCTTCCAATTTTAGGGGTAAGTTATACATATAGATACACTCAGACCAGCAATTTTAGCAGCCTGTCTAAGAATTTTGAAGTCGATCCCTGGGACATTTTACTTTCAAGCTCTTATATCTGAAGACCCTGATTGTGACATTCAGTGGGGAACAATGTGGTGAACATTAGGGATAAATTATACATATAGATACATAGTTATACATACTCGGACCAGCAATTTCAGCAGCCTGTCTAAGAATTTTGAAATCGATCCCTAGGACTTTGTACTTACAAGCACTTTGTTCTGAAGACCCTGAGTGTGACATTGAATGGTGAACATGACCATTAGGAATAAGTAATACATATAGATAAATATAGTTATACATACTTCACCAGCAATTTTAGCCTGTCTAAGAATCCTGAAATCGATCCCTAGGACTTTGTACTTACAAGCACTTTGTTCTGAAGACCCTGAGTGTGACATTGAGCGGTGAACATGAACATTAGGAATAAGTAATACATATAGATAAATATAGTTATACATACTTCACCAGCAATTATAGCCTGTCTAAGAATCCTGAAATCGATCCCTGGGACTTTGTACTTACAAGCACTTTGTTCTGATGACCCTCATATCGACATTAAGAGTGGTGAACATGGTTAACCATATATTCTTAATGTGAAATGAATCACTTTGCTTTATGGAACTGGTGTTCCTCTTCAGTGATTATGAAAGGGGTGTGTGTGGGAGGATGGCTTTAAACCTACTGCTGAATGGTTGGTCACCCATGGTCATTCACTCAAGAGACATAAACCTCAAAACTGAACATGAACACTTCAACCTAATGAATGCGCAAATTGGACCTAAGGTGTTTCATCGTCCTAGAGATACTGGACCTTGGTCACTTACTGAGGGTGTCCCTTAGTCCTTAGCCGGCTGGGTACTCTGGTTTCCAACACCTCTCACAACTGGCTGCAGTATGGCAGAAAAAGTTAAGATTATTAAAATTTCAAATTAGACTCTACCATAATGTAACAGAACCATGACTACACCAGTAATTCCCAATGATGGGTCATAAAACGCGTTTTAGATAACTCAAGTCAAGCTGATCACGCACAACAATAGCAGCTAATAGCACAGGTGTATTGCGCTTAAAATAACTAAAGGTATGGATTATAGCAAGAATGTAGGAGTCAAATCTTTGGCTAGCTTTCAATGTTGTGTACCTTTGAGGTCTCAAATAAACATAATTCCTTCATGTCACATCCAGAATATGAAATTCTTGAACTGGAACTAATGTGAAATTTTATTTTTCTTCATTTTAACTTAACATTGGTTTGCTAAGAAAAGCCGGTATGTATATTGGGCACCTGATAAGAATATATTGTATAGGTATCACAAAATTAGATCTGTCACGATGAGTAAGTGTATTTTGTTTTAGAGAAAGGAGATATGCTAACATTTTTACTATTTACTTGCCTGCTACCTCATTGCATAAGAGTTTGTACAGCATATTAAACAGGTGTTAATAAATGATGTTCAATAATCATATGGGAGAAATAGTATACTGCAAGTTTGTTTTAGAATGAAAATTGTAGCATGCCAAGGTTGTGAATTTTACCAGAGCTCTTTCCACATTGATTATTTTGATTTTGATTTAGTGGAGATTTTGTTTCGTGACTCCAGGGCCTACCAATACTTTCGAATTAACTTGTCGTGTAGAACAAGTGAGCACTAGATCTAGCTATAGGTAACTACCTGTGTATAAATGTCCAAGTACAGCCCTGTCTTATCAACAGCACTGGTTTATATAAGAAATTAAGCAAAAAAGCTTTGCTACTGGTTTTTATGTTCCTATACCACAAATATAACTTTATATACAGTACTTAGTCAATGTTATCATAAAGAGCACAATAATAGTGTGACATGTATTGCAATGGATTTCTTTTGTTAGATCTTTTCAGTGATTGTGCCACATGGTATGTGTGTGTACTTAAGTTTTCTGACGGTGATGCTATAAATGTTTATGATATAATTTATAAATTGATTACAATTTTGAAACTTTAAGGCAGATTATATGATTGTGCCCCTTAGTTTTATTTTTCCCAGCAGAATGTGGGAGGGGGCATTGTTTACTCTTTGACAACAATTTGTTTTAGGTATCCTATTTTTGAACTGGTGAACTGATTTAGCCTTAGGGCTCTTGGGTTGTTTGACATTTTATATACATACATAGGAAATCTTGGCAAATCCAAGGCTGGATTTTGATGAAAGTTGCAGTATTTCCTCGGAGAAAAACAACATTCCAAATGTTTCTGTATTAGTAGACCTTAGGCAGATAGTTAGATTAAAATCTTGCAGAATAAGTATATGGGTACTTATCTTTTTTTCGGTGTATATTTTGTAGTTAAGACTAGAACCTTTGAAGAATTTGATATTCATAGTGTTATGCAATTTTTTAGCTTGTTTATTTCAAATATATTTAATTGCATTCCCCAATATATCAGTGTTTCTTTTGACATACCATTCATTACGAACAAGCACACTTATACCTCGCAAGATGGAATATATTTATACTTTTTGTATAATTTACAGTTGTTTATATCTAAGACAGTATAGGTATTATCTAAGGCCTAAACCCATCCTTATCTGAGGTACAAATGGTCTGATATGTGGAAATTATTTCAACCCTTCCAATGCTGATGCTACTTTCGTACAAAGCACAGTAATGCAAAGATTTCTTTTGGAAAACATTAATCGTGTCAATTTGGTATTCATTGGAAAGCTCTCGCTGAGCCCTCTCAGATGAGTATCCATGTGCAGGATTCCAGTCTTTTGTAAGGGTTTTTGCATCATTTTGTGTAGGCCAAATTAGCAAACAGCAGCATAAGGGTTAATAACCAAGCACAATTTGTTAGATATTTGACCTGAAGTGGTGGTCCATATTGGGTTAAACCAGTAGGTCTTCATATCCTTCAAAGTATAGGATATTCAAATTGATCCGATTATTAGTGCACTCCAGATGGAAAAGGGTTAGGGTTTTCACCTTGTAAGGATATTAAATTTAGTGTTTGGCAGTCTAGCAGCATGCAGGGTTTGTTGCATTATCTGTATATATTGTTACATGGATGCGATAAACCATGTTCTACATATTTAGTGATCAGGTGTCAAGCATATCCCTTAAAGCTTTAAACCCCCTGATAACATGTCCTTTGTGTAGGCCATCTACTCTGGTATTTGCAAAAATGATGATAACAGTATTTGTATAGTGATGCAATACAGACTATAAGATATTCAATATGGAGATGTTCAAGAATTAAAAGTGAAATTATTCTGTTTATATTGTTCCGATATTTGATAAGTTCAGCACTACTATCAACAAAGGTGTAAAATTTTCATTACAGGATTATCTGCAAGTTGCAGAATTTCCGAACTGTTGAAGAAAAGAGTGTGGTGCATTTATAAGGTTAAAGGGGAGGTGTGCTTACACACGCAATTGTGCTTGATTAGTTGAATATGATATATGCCAACATAACATATCTTATAAGCTACATGTATGTCTCAACACATGGCATATAATGAAATAAGAATGCATTGCAGCCTGTGGTACACAATAACAGGGTCTGGAGATTCAGAGTCACCTAGGATTATGTGCACTTATGCAAATTAGCAGCTACTAAGGTATATGATGAAATGCTGCAAGTGGCCTGTGGACTAGTGTCAGCATTTCGCCAAAGTGATGCAGGCAGAAGTATTCATGATCCTTACTGTCATGTTATGGTAATAAAGTAATGGTGAGCATTTGAAATACCTATGGAAAGTCCTCATTGGAAGTTGCAGTGGATACTACTATCTAGTCTTCTTTAAGCTGTTCAACCTAGATGTCCAATTATGATCTTGAAACATGAAAACTATTTCTTTAAAGAATCACTTAAGGTTGTTGTTATGAAATTACTGCTGAAATATTTTTCAACCATTATCCATGTTTCACATACATATTAAAGTATCTGCATCTTTGTTATATTCTTGGTCCCTAGATAACAAATGGGTTACTCTGTTCATGCCTCTAGTTTGCCTTGAGTTTCACCTGGTTCTAAAATACTTTGGAATAACTTTGGAATTTAGCATATATTCACCAGATATTTGAAAGAGATTTGTTGGTGTTCTGATCCATGTACCTCCTTAAAATTCTTTCTAAAAAGGTAATAAAACAATCAGGATGTTTTTAGATACTTCTGGCAAGAATGGGTTAACATCTGTGTTGACTATCTATATTATTCCTCTCTGCTCCTGAAAGATAAATGTGCTCTCTGAATGTGTAGTATTGATTTATTATGTATATCAGCTTTTGTTGGAAAAATATAAGATAAAAGTCATATCCAATGTTATTGTTGTGTTGTTTATAACTGGCATGTGTGTGATTTACATGTACAATTTTCCCCCATGCTTATTATGAACTCATTTCTCCCTATGGCACCTGAAATAGGCCAGATATTCATTTTAGGGATTTTTTTTTGTGGAAGTATTTTTTTGAAAATGTTATTTGAAATGGCAATGACACTACAAGTTTCAGCTTTCCGTTTGATAATTTTAAGGTTATCAGTTGTAAAGTTCTAATTTTCTAATCTTCTCACCAAGAGAAACTTTTGTGATATGTGGCTGGATAGTTATATTTCAGGCCCTAAATCGCAGGTCTTTCAACTGAAAATTTTTTGGATGCATTTTAACTAGTTCATCACTACGGTTAAAATGTAGCTGAGTTAGCCTCTTGTCTGTAGCACTCATAATTCTACAAGATATATTTTCTAATCTCTGGTAGTAGCTGAGGCTTGGGATTGATAGGAAGCCAGTAGATCTCACCGTGTGACCCTGGTCACAGGTCACAGCAGTTGATTGATTGATATACCCTGCTTGCAACCAATGAGCATCCTCTATTCTCTTTAGGCTGTTAATTTATGACTGGGGTATAGCACTTAATATCCTGTAGGTGCTGAATAACCAGGGGCCTATTTCAAGAAAGTCAGATAAAAGTTTAACTAGCTAACTGATTATACAACTTTCGTGGAACAGACCCCAGCTGTATCACTGCAGCTGCACACCGGGCCTATAAGCCTAGGATATACATTATCTGCACCTGTGGCAACAATTAATGGTATTATCTGGATATACCCCTGGATCCAACAGGAATTTATTGAGATGCATGCAGGCTTATAGATAAAAGGATATGTAGTGGTGATAACTATGTACTATCTATAGTAAAGCCTAGGTGATGTACTGCTCTAGACTGGAAATTTAGGCCTACTAGTCAAAAAAGTTCCATATCAATCATTCAATCATCTGCCTTATTATAAAGTGGCTATAAATTGATGTGGCGACATAAAAAAACCTTATAAGTAATATTGAGTCTGAGCCCCTTCTTTGTCTATTATTTCAGTCTTAAGTTATACATCCTTAAGTGACCTTAACACATTGCACACAAATGAAAGCCTCCTATCCTTGCCTTACAAGAAATTAAAAATAAATTTCAGAGCACATACGCTATCCTTAGGTCCAAACAAAACATTAAAGGGGCCCTAAAGGCTCACATACATATCAGCTTATATGAAAGTAATACACTTCAAGAACAGGATGCTGCCCTTCTTTTTCTCTCAGTGATCCCATGAGGGGAGATTTTTGCATATTGCCATCATCCTGCCCAGCCCCTGGCAGCGGCCATGTTTTGGTGGCAATCTGTCCCAAGCTCTGTGCTTGCTGCCCCTAGCTCTGTGCTTCTAACACTGACCACAGCAGGGGGTGATGACCCGGACTCAAAATGGCGGCGGCCTTGGCTCAGAGGAGGTGCTATTCACTAATTGCAATTTTAAATTTCTCTTTGTTTGGAGCTCTAGGGCTTCCCTGTTTATGACAGATGTTGAGCTATGTTCATGAACTTTCATATAAACCTATGATTTGTTATTCCCCAAGTTCCCCTTTAAGTTATGAAAAAAACATTCTGAACATTCCATATAAATGGTGTTATTTCCGATGGAGACCTGCCAACAGAGCCTGGGTTTGACCTGAGAAATTTTGCCTGTCATTATGTTATTAACCCGCAGCATAGTCTTAGCCAGCAGGGTGTCTTGGGTTTTTTGGACACCCAACCCCTTAAGAAGCACCCCTCAGGATACCTAATTTGTTGGCGGGGAATTTTGTAAATTGTCAATCTCAAGCTTGTAATTGAATTTTTTCATCTCCATACAGGGTCATAGCCAGGATTTCAAAAATGCCTGTCCAAAACAGCGAATTAAAAATTTCTGCCCGTCCAGATATAGCTACTTATCTACTTCAAATCCTTAATACAAGCTACATTTTATAGCATAGTGTGTCAAAAAGGGCAATTAACACTTCAGCTTTGTCCTAGGAGATTGTTTGTTAGGAAAATATTTGGTTATTACACCCCAAAATTCAAAATTAAAAAATCTCCATAGAAATTTTTGCCTGTCCAAACAGGAGGTTTTTAGGAAACTACCTGTCCAAAAGACAGGTAGGACGGGTCCTGGTTAAGTCCCTGTCTCCATATATATGATTCCATTGACATTGATGATTGTAGAAGGATATTATGCCTTAGTTGGATAAAATTATACATGTTTATGGTTGAAATTTGAGAATAGTGTGGTACCCCTTCTAAATTTGGATGCCAATTTTTGGTGCCCAGTTTCTAAATCCTGGCGAAGACCCTGCCCTTCAGTTCCAAGAATGTTTGGGAATTAATTATTGTCACCATTTCTTTAAGCTGAATCATGACTAGCCTTTTTTTAGGAACTAGTATTGGAGGAAACCCGGGAACCCAGGAAAAATCACCGCCTAACCTCATTCATGCCTAGAGACCCCGTAGATGATTTTCACTTAGTTCTATTATACATTGAAATTAGCTTAGGAAAAAAATATCAAAGCACACTGAACCAGGGTCTTAGCCAGGATTTTAAAAATGCCTGTCCAAAACAGCAATTTCAAAAATTTTGCCCGTCCAGATTTAGCCACTTATCCACTTCGAATCCTTATATCAGCTACTTTTAATAGCTTAGTGTGTCTGTGTCAAAAAGGGCAATTTACACTTCAGTTATGTACTAGAATATGGTTTTTAAGGGAACTATTTGGCCATGTTTTTCAATTGGGTGGCAATCTGTCACAAGCTCTGTGCTTGCTGCCCCTAGCTCTGTGCTTCTAACACTGTCCACAGCAGGGGATGATGACCCGGATTCAAAATTGCGGTGGCCTTGGCTCAGAGGAGGTGCTATTCACTAATTGCAATTTTATATTTCTCTTTGTTTGGAGCTCTAGGGCTTCCCTGTTTATGACAGATGTTGAGCTATGTTCATGAACTTTCATATAAACCTATGATTTGTTCTTCCCCAAGTTCCCCTTTAAGTTATGAAAAAAACATTCTGAACATTCCATATAAATGGAGCTTGGCTCCATAATATTCATGTGAGTATTTGTAACATAATATTCAAGAATTATTGATTTTAGATAACAGTCAGTCACAAGCTAGGAGGAATATCTCAAATAAAACAACAAAAACAAAAATGTACAACTACTGCCATCTGGTGTTCAAATCAGATCTCTACTTTCGGCTGCAGACAGCACTACTTGTCACATTTCAAGTGGCGCCATCTATTGTCTCAGGTGCTTCACTAGCAGGTCACTCCTTGTTTGAGCGGATAGGAGGAATGTCCCATTACTTTCTCAGGAACGGGCTTCTAAGCAACTGGTAAGTGACAGTTGACAGATAAACTCTTTTTCGAAAATCGACAGTACAATCATTTCATAGTTGAACCAACCTCGTTGATGGTGATCGTGAAGTCGTTGTTCTGGAACTTTATTTTTCTTAACTTCTGAGTTCTTGTTTTTGTTTTCGAGTTCGACTTCGAGTTCGATGAACTTCCATCGCTGACAATGGTAGATGCTGGAATACCTGGGGCTGGGCTCTATATGTCATCATCTCATACAGCCTTGTTCTAAACTCATAATTAAAATAACTCATTGGCTGATTAAGGCTACAGGATTCACAGATCACCATAGCGACCTGCCTGTTGCTTTTGATGACACATTTCTCTTGGAATTGGATTAGAAAGTTGACAGGACCACAACTTGGCACAAGCATCAGAACTTTCTCTGGGTAATAAATCCAGGCTCAGCAACCATTAGAAAACATGATTTTTGTGTCATTTCGACGAGTTGTAGGGTAATTTTTTATCACTGAAATGCGCTATAATAGCCATTAAGACCTGCCACTGAGCATTGCTATTGGGTGCAGATTTATAGCCATGCCGAGGGTGTTTGTTGCAAATCTTCGTCCTTGGCTGTCTCAGCTTTGGCAACACACACCTACGTCTCGGCTATAAATCTGCACCAATGCTCAGCGGCAGGTGTCAAGACAAACTCTCTAGGAAATATACATCTCTGACAATAGCAATGTTGGAATTTTTTAAATACATGCAAGCACTGCCCTCTGTATCTTATTAATATATGTTGACAAACCTGATTAGAGCCCAAAATACTCTACATTACGCATGATAGGGGGTATGAAACTGGTTTGTTCTGGCACTATAGTCTCTGCAAGCTTAGGCAGGAAATGTCATTGTGTAAGATTTTATTGCAGTTAACCTTGTCTAGGTTATACGGATGACTCAACATTCAACACTTATTTCTGATACCAACTTTTTTTTGTTAAATTCTTAGATTTGTGATTGTTGCGAAAGAAAGTGAAATTAGTCTACTTTGTGATACATGTTGTATGATGGGTTTTGATTAACCCTTGTGAGACCAAATTGTAGTTTCCCCACTAATGTCTGATGTCAAATTGTAATGGGGGTCATTCGTCAAAATCCAGTACCAGGTGGTTCATGTTTGGCAATCTTGTAAAATTTTGCTCCACCGTAGTCATGTGACATATCAAATTAAAGCTTGAATCAAGCACAACATTCTGACAGGCAATATTGTTTGAGCTATGTAGGCGGTCTTTTAGATTGGCTCTTCTTTAAATGAATTTGATTATCTCACACACACATACAAACATGGCTCTGTAGGATATGTTAGCCCTAAAAAATAAATTGTTTGTTTCCTGTTACGGTCCGAAATAAATAGGGTAGGTAGGTCGGTAAAAAAAATTTTTTGCATTATTTTTTGGTCAAAAATGTGTGTTTTATGCATGTTTTTCTTTGATTGGGAGTAGGGAGGGCGAAAAAAGCTTTAGGGTAGGAATTTTTTTGAATAAAACGTGTTTAGGGGTAGGGTTACAGGAAACAAACAACTTTTTTTAGGCCTTACCATAAATGGAAGTGTGCAAAACATGCAGTTAATGCATTTATGCATGTTTTGCAGTGTAAGGGTTAAGTATTGTAGTCAGAGTTGAGCTTGATAGGCTGAGTCATTGGTTTTTCCCAGATACATATCAAGTTTCCTCTGCAATAAAAATGGTTTAGTCATGCCTCATTAGCCCCAAATAGCAGATAAAAAAAGAAAGTAACAATTAAACAAGTTTATTTTTATTGGAAATGTACCTGTATTCACCTTATAACATGCACATAGCCAGGACCTGTCCCTGCCTATTTTTTGGACAGGTTGTTTCCTGAAACTCGTTTTTGGATAGGCAAAAATCTCCATTAATTATTTTCAATTTTGAATTTTTGGGGGTGATAACCAGATATTTTCATGATAAACAATCTTCTAGGACCTAGCTGAAGTGTAAATTACCCTTTTTGACACCATAGGGCTATTAATTGTAGTTGGTATAACGATTTGAAGTAAATAAAGTAGGTAAATCTGGATATATGCAGAAATTTTAGAATTGTTGGCTTTGGACAGGCATTATTAAAATCCTGGCTAAAACCCTGCCTTATAATACTATAAAATAGGAAAGATCATCAAACTTAAATGTTTGATGCAGTCATACAGATATTCCTCCCCCAAATATTGTGAGAAAGTTATTTGGAATAAATATGTAGTCTAACCTTTTTTATG
>OZ012700.1:14986938-15021938 GCA_963942565.1 Maea johnstoni | reverse complement strand
TATATATATATATATATATATATATATATATATATATATATATATATATATATATATATATATATATATATATATATTATGTATATATGTTTGTGTGTATATACACATATGTATGAACTATTTTTTACAAATAATGTATGATTTTCTCTTGTCAGTCTACAGTTCAGTGCGTTTGCTGCCTGTGCAGGCTCCATTATCAGTGTCTTCATCGTCCTCACATTCACGCCAAAGAAAACCAAAAAAATAGAACATAAAGGTATGATTATTATATACTAGTAAGTAATTTTAGCTGCATATTTCTTTGATATAGAACGTGTAAAATGAAGAAAATGTTGCCAAGAATTGATTGTTATGCTCAAATTGCATCATTTTGATTTACTGTTGATGCTCAATGATGAATGTTTAAAACAATTATTTAATTATGCATATTTAAAACAATATTAAACGATGGAAAGAAGGAAGATTTAATGACTGCCCTCACAACGATATTCACTGGTGATGATTATTTCATTTATGAATAAAAATGCCTTACATCAATATTACAATTTGAAAATATAAAAATGATCAACCAGTCTTGCTAGAAAGTTCTTTGCAGGGGTTGTCTTCATGTAGTTATTCATACTTTTCATGCTGTTTGTTGCTGGGTTTGTATTTATGTAGCTGAGAATAATTTTTCATGTCGTGTGTTGTTTTCAGATCCCTCCAGTGCTACCAGTATATTCAGCCTAAAGAAGATCGGTACCCTTTTGAGGTCCCCAGGGGCGGGGCTTCTGCTCTTCGTCAAGCTCATTAGCGGTCAGTTTTAGTACATGGTCTTAGCCAGCAGGGCGTCTGGGTGTCTTTTCGGACACCCAAACCCTTAAAAAGCACCTCTCAGGACACCCAAACATTTTTGTGAAGAATTTCTTAAAATGTCAATCTCACGCCTGTAACTGAATTATTTCATCTCCATATAATTCCTTATGACATTGAATAAGGATATTATGCCTTATTTTGATAGATTCATACATCTTGATAGTTGAAATTAGAGTATATTGTGGTCCCCCTTAAAAATTTGGGCACCCCAAAATTTTACAATTGCCAATTTTGGGCACCCAGTTTCTAAATCCTGGCTAAGACCCTGTTTTATTATGTTTTTCAATGCAGTTGAATCATGTTGTGTTTGAATTCTTAAGGATATCAGGGGCATGGTTTAGAGGGATAATCCTTAATAGGTAATCCTAAAATAATCAGGGAAGCTTTGCATCCATTCATGACTGCCTCTAGGTAATTTCAGCCTAAAATGTTGATATAGTTAGTATCAGACATATTTTAATGAATATATCACTTACACTTTACATGCACTTGTGGTGTTTGTATCAATTTATGTTCTATTAAAATGAATATATAATATTCTTGTTTCTTTTTGTTATTCATGAATGTATTTCATGACTTTCAATAATGATAATAATAATAATCATTATTTCAAGAGAGTAACACGGTCAAATGATACATTAATCTTTCTGAATCTACTTATTATCCATTTGTTTCTTTACATTATTTTCTTGTTTTTCTTTGATAGGTGTACCTATAGGCATCTTCCAGAGTATGTTTGTTGTGGTGGCTATGGACACCTTCAAGTTAGCTCCTGACCAAAATGGTTATATAATGTCTTATATAGGAGTGATCACAATGGTGAGTCTATCCTACATTAACGCTTGCATCCCCTGATACCAAATTCCAAAACTAATGAGAAAAATAAAAATAAAAACTTAATTTAATTAATTCATCCCTGGAGGTCTACTTGACAAATGTCATCTGAATCTTTGATACTCATGAAAATATTTTCCAAATTGATCTAAAAATTCACAAAATATATGAACAAGAATCGTAAGTTGGACTTCGATCAACATTTCTCCTTCAAATATTTTTCTGAAAATTGCTTTTGATAGAGAGATATCACTAGAATTGTCAGATGCTTTCAGCTGCTACAGGCATGAATGGGTTAAGTGTATCTAATTTAAAATGAATAGATATTTTCTACAAATCTTTTGAAAAAGGTTTTTGGTTACCTATTTTATTTTTCGAGATATATGTCACAGTAGAACACCATTTTGATAAGTGGTTGAAAAAAAAAGAAATTCTTTTCAGGCCTCAACGCTAACTCAAAATGGTACTGGCCCTGTAGGACCAGTAACACTGAGGATCTACTGGTCCTACAAAATCTTTACTGGTCCTACAATTTTTTCTTTAACATTAAAAGAAAAAATCATTTATTTTTATTTATTTTATCTTCATTTATTTCAAAAACATTTGGGATATTCTTGAGAGGAAACTTGTTTATCTGAATGCCCCCAAATGTTTACTGGCCCTGTAGGACCAGTTGAAGTTTTTTTACTGGCCCGAAGCCATTTTTGGTAATTTTTACTGGCCTGGGGCCATAGGACCACTGTTAGCGTCGAGCCCTGCTTTTACTTTGCAACATACTTTTCTCATGTTTTGTATAATGTACATGGTGTGTATTGCAATGGGAAAGTGTGAACAAATGTTACATTTACTTTTATACTTGTTTATCACATGTTTCAGATTGTTCAGGGTGTAGGTATAGGTGTACTGTCAAAGAGGTTCTCGGAGATGAACCTTATTAGGTGGGGAGCCTTTGTTCTCATATGGGCTTATCTACTTCTGGTAAGTTACTTGGGGACACTCTCCCCTTTTCAATTCTTTCTTCAATATACTTGATTTTATTACATCAAATTGCAGAAACATTAGAGTGCACAAACGTATACACATTTACAGATACAAAGGGGCGTTATTGATTTCATTGTAACTCCCTGTTTTAACACCATTATAAGCAAGATTTACCCAGTATGAAAGGACCTCCATGATTGATTGCTTTATTGATTGATTAAGAGAGAGAGAGAGAGAGAGAGAGAGAGAGAGAGAGAGAGAGAGAGAGAGAGAGAGAGAGAGAGAGAGAGAGAGAGAGAGAGAGAGAGAGAGAGACAGAGAGAGACAGAGAGAGAGAGAGACAGAGAGTTTGACTTATTCTGTGTGTTGTATTTCAGGCCTATGTGGGTACAGTATGGCAGCTGTGTTTGGTCCTCATCCCCCTGTGTTTAGGCCTAGTCATCATGAGCGTGGTCATCAGCAGTTCTCTAACACACTGTGTGGACGTAACAGACACGGGTAAGGAAGTTCTCAAGTTCCCCATCTCTTTTTAAAGATAAAAAACATAATTTTAGTTATTTTTTTAAACAAAGAAAAAATAATTTAAAAAAAAGCTTTAAATAAAAATATATATATATATATATATATATATATATATATATATATATATATATATATATATATATATATATATATATATATATATATATATATATATATATATATATATATATATATGTATATATATATATATGTATATATATATATATTTAAATAAAAAGTTCCCCATCCCTTATATTGTATTTCCCAGATGATATAGAAAACATTTGGTGTAAATATGTAATTTAATTGCATGCTGTATACCCCTTACAAATGTGTTGAATCTTATTTTGTTCAATTGCTGAATTCTATAATTGACACTATCATATGGTGACTCCTACTCGGGTATATTATTTGTGTTTGTGCTGTCTATGTGGATTATTCTGGATCCGCATTTTGTTTCTTTCTGTCATTTCACTGTTTGGTCATCTTTTCAGGAGCAATACTTGGTTTGAACATGGCGGTGAATTCTCTGATCCGCACTGTCTCTCCGACTATTGGTGGAATCATGCTGAACCGGCTCGGTTTCTCCTCATTCGGCTACCTCGGCTTCGCCAACAGCCTCTTCATCTTCATCTTCCTCTCCATCACACAGAAATAGACCCAGCTTAATCATATGAGATATAACAAGTAATCCAATATACAAGGAGACCTTTGAGTGTTGCTATTGTGTATGTGACTGGTAGCTTAGATGAATAAAAGAATGGATATGTAGCAAGAGACCAATTACTATATGCGCTACAGTGAAGACCTGATTATCCCAGAGGTCTCAAAGCTTGCCTCAGTGTGACATCGCTAAGAGTCAAAGACCAATGAGGCCTCTTGTATCGTTTACATTACAGGAAAAAGCTGCATATTAACATGCGCAGAACGTAAATTTTGGCTATTCGCCACAGCCTGGTTGTTTAGGTTGACCTGCTGATTTCATATCCACTTATTTTTATTCTTCTAAGCTCATAGTGAATCACACCTTGGATTTTCTCTGGCCAATCAGAATTTTTGAGCTTCCAATTTTAGGGGTAAGTTATACATATAGATACACTCAGACCAGCAATTTCAGCAGCCTGTCTAAGAATTTTGAAATCGATCCCTAGGACTTTGTACTTACAAGCACTTTGTTCTGAAGACCCTGAGTGTGACATTGAGTGGTGAACATGAACATTAGGGATAAGTTATACATATAGATACATATAGTTATACATTCTCCACCAGCAATTTTAGCCTGTCTAAGAATTCTGAAATCGATCCCTAGGACTTTGTACTTACAAGCACTTTGTTCTGATGACCCTCATATCGACATTAAGAGTGGTGAACATGGTTAACCATATATTCTTCATGTGAAATGAATCACTTGGTTTTATGGAACTGGTGTTCGTCTTCCGTGATTATGAATGGTGTGTGTGGGAGGATGGCTTTAAACCTACTGCTGAAGGGTTGGCCACCCATGGTCATTCACTCAGTAGACATAAACCTCAAAACTGAAAATGACCACTTCAACCTAATGAATGCGCAAATTGGACCTAAGGTGTTTCATCGTCCTAGAGATACAGGACCTTGGTCACTAAACTGAGGGTTTCCCTTAGTCCTGAGCCGGCTGGGTACTCTGGTTTCCAATACCTCTCACAACTGGCTGCAGTATGGCAGAAAAAGTGAAGATTATCAAAATTTCAAATTAGACTCTACCATAATGTAACAGAACCATGACTACACCAGTAATTCCCAATGATGGGTCATAAAACGCGTTTTAGATAACTCTAAGTCAAGCTGACCACGCACAACAATAGCAGCTAATAGCATAGATGTATTGCGCTTAAAATACCTAAAGGTATGGATTATAGCAAGAATGTAGGAGTCAAATCTTTGGCTAGCTTTCAATGTTGTGTACCTTTGAGGTCTCAAATAAACATAATCATAATTCCTTCATGTCACATCCAGAATATGAAATTCTTGAACTGGAACTAATGTGAAATTTTATTTTTCTTCATTTTAACTTAACATTGGTTTGCTAAGAAAAGCCGGTATTTATATTTGGCACCTAATAAGAATATATTGTATAGGTATCAAATAATTAAATCTGTCACGATGAGTAAGTGTATTTTGTTTTAGAGAAAGGAGATATGCTAACATTTTTACTATTTACTTGCCTGCTACCTCATTTCATAAGAGTTTGTACAGAATATTAAACAGGTGTTAATTAATGATGTTCAATAATCATATGGGAGAAATAGTATACTGCAAGTTTGTTTTAGAATGAAAATTGTAGCATGCCAAGGTTGTGAATTTTACCAGAGCTCTTTCCACATTGATTATTTTGATTTTGATTTAGTGGAGATTTTGTTTCGTGACTCCAGGGCCTACCAATACTTTAGAATTAACTTGTCGTTAAGAATAAGTGAGCACTAGATCTAGCTATAGGTAACAACCTGTGTATAAATGTCCAAGTACAGCCCTGTCTTATCAACAGCACTGATTTATATAAGAAATTAAGCAAAAAAGTTTGCTACTGGTTTTTATTTTCCTATACCCTAAGTATAACTTTATATACAGTACTTGTTCAATTGTATCATAAAGTGCACAAATAATAGTGTGACATGTATTGCAATGGATTTCTTTTGTTAGATCTTTTCAGTGATTGTGCCACATGGTATGTGTGTGTACTTAAGTTGTCTGACAGTTATGCTATAAATGTTTATAATATAATTTATAAACCGATTACAATATTGAAACTTGAAGGCAGATTATATGGTTGTGCCCCTAAATGTTGTTTCCCAGCAGAATGTGCGAGGGGGTATTGTTCATTCTTTGACAACAATTTGTTAATAGCTATCCTATTTTTGAACTAGTGAACTTATTTAGTCTTAGGGCTCCTGGGTTGTCGAACATTTTAAGCACATACGTTGGCAATCTTGGCAAATCGAAGCCAGCATTTTGATGAAATTTGCAGTATTTCCTCGGAGAAAAAGAACATTCCAAATGTTTCCGTATTGGTAGACCTTCTTAGGCAGATAGTTTAAAAATCTTGCAGAATAAGCATATGGGTACTTATCTTTTTTCAGTGTATGTTTTATGGTTAAAACTAGAACCTTTGAAGAATTTGATATTTATAGTGTTATGCAATTTTTAAGCTTGTTTATTTCAAATATATTTAATTGCATTCCACAATACATCAGTGTTTCTTTTAACATACCTCTCATTATGAACAAGCACATTTATACCTTGCAAGATGGAATATATTTATACTTTTTGTATAATTTACAGTTGTTTATATCTAAGACAGTAGGTATTATCTAAGGCCTAAACCCATCCTTATCTGCGGTACGAATGGTCAGACATGGGGAAATTTTTTCAACCCTTCCAATGCTGATGCTACTTTCGTCCAAAGCACAGTAATGCAAAGATTTTCCGAAAAACATCAATCATGTCAAGTTGGTATTCATTGGAAAGCTCTCGCTGAGCCCTCTCAGATGAGTACCCATGTACAGGATTCCAGTCTTTTTCAAGGGTTTTTGCATCATTTTGTATAGGCGAAATTAGCAAACAGCAGCATAAGGGTTAATTAATAACCAAGCAAAATTTATTAGATATCTGACTTGAAGTGGTGGTCCATATTGGATCAAACCAGTAGGTCTTCATATGCCATTTCTTGTTGCGGTACGTAACACAGCGATTGGCACTCATTGGGGGGTGCAGTTATACGAATGTTTGACAAAACCCCTGCCACAGAAAAGTTTCCCAATCGGGGGAATACGGTATCCTTCAAAGTATAGGATATTCAAATTGATCTGAATATTAGTGCACTCCAGATGGATAAGGGTTAAGGGTTTTCACCTTGTAAGGATATTCAATTTAGTGTTTGGCAGTCTAGCAGCATGCAGGGTTTGGTGCATTATCTGTATATATTGTTACATGGATGCGATAAACCATATTCTACATATTTAGTGATCAGATGTCAAGCATATGGCTTAAAACTTTGAACCCCTTGGTAAATTGTCCTTTGTGTTAGCCATACACACTGGTTAATGCAGGAATGATAACAGTATTTGTATACTGATGCAATACAGATTATAAGCTATTCAATATGTAGACATTGAAGAATTAAAGCTGAAATGTCTGTTTATATTGTTTCAATATTTCATAAGTTCAGAACCTTTCATCTAAACTTTTAAAAAATGTGTAAAACTTTCATTGTAGGATTCTCTTTAAGTTTCAGAATGTCCCAACTTGAAGAAAAGAGGGAGGTGTATTTATACTGATAAAGGGTATGTGTGCTTATACAGGCAATTGTACTTGATTAGTGGAATATTATGTGTGCCAACGTAACATATCTTATAAAGCTACATATATGTCTCAACTGGATTATAATGAAATGAGAATGTATTGCAGCATGTGGTATACAAAAGCAGGGTCTATGGATTCAGAGTCACTGTGGATTATGTGCACTTATGCAAATTAGCAGCTACTAAGGTATCTGATGAAATGCTACAAGCAGCCTGTGGACCAGTGTCAGCATTTCGTCAAAGAGATACATGCAGAAGTATTTGTAATCCTTACTCTCATGTTATAACAATTAAGTAATGGTGATCATTTGAAATACCTTTGGAAAGTACTCATTGGAAGTTGCAGTCGATACTACATGTACTAAAAAGCCTATTTTTATCTGTTCAAACCTAGATATTGAAATATCAAGTCGAAACATGAAAACAATTTCTTTAAGAAATCGCATAAAGTAGTTAAGAAATTACTGAAAAAAAATTCCTCAGCCATTTTGTGCATTTTACAGTTTTGCTTATTAACTCATTCAAGTATCTGCATATTTCTCAAATTGACTAGGTCCTCTGATAATGAATAGGTCAATCTGTTCTAGCTACTAGTTTGCCTTTAAAAGTGTGAACTAAGTCTATAATACTTAAGCAAAACAACCTTGGAATTTTGCATAAAGTTCAATTAATACTTGAAAGAGATTTTTTGGTGCTCTTATCCACCCATCTCCTTCAAGCGTTGTCTGAAAAATGCTTTCCAAAAAGGTATAAAGATAGTCAGGATGTTTTAGATGCTACTGGCATGAATGGGTTAACATCTGTGTTGACTATCAGTATTATTCCTCTCTGCGCCTGAAAGGAAAATGTGCTCTCTGAATGTGTATTATTGATTTATTATGTATATCAGCTTTTGTTGGAAAAATATAAGATAAAAGTCATATCCAATGTTATTGTTGTGTTGTTTATAACTGGCATGTATGTGATTTACATGTACAATTTTCCCCCATGCTTATTATGAACTCATTTCTCCCTATGGCACCTGAAATAGGCCAGATATTTATTCTAGGGTTGTTTTTTTTTGGAAGGATTTTTTTGAAAATGTTATTTGAAATGGCAATGACACTACACGTTTCAGCTTTCCGTTTGATAATTTTAAGGTTATCAGTTGTAAAGTTCTAATTTTCTAATCTTCTCACCAAGAGAAACTTTTGTGATATGTGGCTGGATAGTTATATTTCAGGCCCTAAATCACAGGTCTTTCGACTGAAAATTTTTTGGATGCATTTTAACTAGTTCATCACTGTGGTTAAAATGTAGCTGAGTTAGCCTCTATCTGTAGCACTCATAATTCTACAAGATATATTTTCTTATCTCTGGTAGTATAACCAGAGAAATAAATAACCTTGATCCGCAACCCCGTAGGCACTGCATGCTAGCTCCGAGGGCATCTGCGCCTCGGGTTATGCGATGTAGCCTGGGGAAGTATTGGTCACATGATTTTTTTCAGAAAGAGGCTGTGAGTATTAGACAGAGAGTTGGCAATCCAGAGCCTTATCTCTTTTCGCTGCCTCTATCTAGGTCAGATAGGTTGCCAAGGAGATGGGGTCAGCAGGCAGCCAGGCTGGGGTACACAGGTTATCTATGACTCAATCTGGGAGGCAGCGAAATATGATGATGCATGCACAGTGCCCACTCCCTGTCTACTACTCTCTGGTAGTATAACATATATCAAGCTACTAGCTGAGGCTTGGGATTGATAGGAAGCCAGTAGATCTCACCGTGTGACCCTCGTCACAGGTCACAGCAGTTGATCGATTGATATACCCTACTTGCAACCAATGAGCATCCTCTATTCTCTTTAGGCTGTTAATTTATGACTGGAGTATAGCACTTAATATCCTGTAGGTGCTGAACAACCAGGGGCCTATTTCAAGAAAGTCGGATAAAAGTTTAACTAGCTAACTGATTATACAACTTTCGTGAAACAGACCCCAGCTGTATCACTGCAGCTGCACACCGGGCCTATAAGCCTAGGATATACATTATCTGCACCTGTGGCAACAATTAATGGTATTATCTGGATATACCCCTGGATCCAACAGGAATTTATTGAGATGCCTGCAGGCTTATAGATAAAAGGATATGTAGTGGTGATAACTATGTACTATCTATAGTAAAGCCTAGATGATGTACTGCTCTAGACTGGAAAGGCCTACTAGTCAAAAAAGTTCCCATATCAATCATTCAATCATCTGCCTTAGACCATTATAAAGTGGCTATAAATTGATGTGGCGACATAAAAAAAACTTAAAGGTAATATTGAGTCTGAGCCCCTTCTTTGTTTATTATTTCAGTCTTAATTTGTACATCCTTAACACATGTCATTAATAATACACAAATAAAAGCCCCTGCCCTTGCCTTACAAGAAATTAAAAATAAATTTCAGAGAATATACCCTTAGGTATTCATGGCTTCCAAACAAAACATTAATTTATGAAAAATACATTCTAAACATTCCATATAAATGGAGCTTGGCTCCATAATATTCATGTGAGTATTTGTAACATAATGTACAGGAATTATTGATTTTAGATAACAGTCAGTTACAAGCTAGGAGGAATATCTCAAATAAAACAACAAAAACAAAAATGTACAACTACTGCCATCTGGTGTTCAAATCAGATCTCTACTTTCGGCTGCAGACAGCACTACTTGTCACATTTCAAGTGGCGCCATCTATTGTCTCAGGTGCTTCACTAGCAGGTCACTCCTTGTTTGAGCGGATAGGAGGAATGTCCCATTATTTTCTCAGGCACGGGCTTCTAAGCATCTGGTAAGTGACAGTTCACAGATAAACTCTTTTTCGAAAATCGACAGTACAATCATTTCATAGTTGAACCAACCTCGTTGATGGTGATCGTGAAGTTGTTGTTCTGGAACTTTATTTTTGTTAACTTCTGAGTTCTTGTTTTTGTTTTCGAGTTCGAGTTCGATGAACTTCCATCGCTGACATTGACAATGGTAGATGCTGGAATACCTGAGGCTGGGCTCTATATGTCATCATCTCATACAGCCTTGTTCTAAACTCATAATTTTAACTCCTTGGCTGATTACGGCTACAGGATTCACAGATCACCATAGCGACCTGCCTGTTGCTTTTGATGACACATTTCTCTTTGATTAGAACGTTGACAGGACCACAAGCATCAGAACTTTCTCTGGGTAATAAATCCAGGCTCAGCAACCAGTAGATAACATGATTTTTGTGTCATTTCGACAGAGTTGTAGGGTAATTTTTTATCACTGAAATGCGCTATAATAGCCATTAATACCTGCCACTGACTGAGCATTGCCATTGGTGCAGATTTATAGCCTTGATGAGGGTGTTTGTTGCAAAGCTTCGGCCTTGGCAGCCTCAGCTTTGGCAACAAACACCTACGTCTCGGCTATAAATCTGCACCAGTGCTCAGCGGCAGATCTTAATCCCTATAACTAATTAGGTGTCAAGACAAACTCACAATAGCAATGTAAGAATGTTGGAATTTTTTATATACATGCAAGCACTGCCCTCTGTATCTTATTAATATATGTTGACAAACCTGATTAGAGCCCAAAATACTCTACATTACACATGATTGGGGGTATGAAACTTAGGTTTGTTCTGGCACTATAGTCTCTGCGAGCTTAGGCAGGTAATGTCATTGTGTAAAAATTTATTACAGTTAACATTGTCCAGGTTATATGGATGACTCAACATTCAACACTTATTTAGATACCAACTTCTTTTGTTAACTTCTTAGATTTGTGATTGTAGTTAAAGAAAGTGAAATTAGTCTACTTTGTTATACATGTTGCATGATCGGTTTTGATTAACCCTTGTGAGACCAAATTGTAGTTTCCCCACTAATGTCTGATGTCAAATTGTAACGGGGGTCATTGGTCAAAATCCAGTACTGGGTGGTTCATGTTTTGCAATCTTAAAATATTTTGGTCCACCATAGTCATGTGACATATCAAATTAAAGCTTGAATCAAGCACAACATTCTGACAGGCCATTGCCTATTGTTCAAGCTTTGTATGGGGTCTTTTAGATTGGCTCTTCTTTAAATGAATTTGATTATCTCGTACACATATACGAACATGGCTCTCTAGGATATGTTAGGCCTAAAAAAAGAAGTTGTTTGTTTCCTGTAACGGTCCGAAAAAAATAGGGTAGGTAGATCGGTAAAAAAAAATTTTTTGCATTATTCTTTTGGCCAAAAATGTGTGTTTTATGCATGTTTTTCGTTGATTGGGAGTAGGGAGGGTGAAAAAAACTTTAGGGTAGGGATTTTTTTAAATAAAAACTTGTTAGGGTAGGATTACAGGAAACAAACAACTTTTTTTAGGCCTTACAATAAATTGAAGTGTGCAAAACATGCAGTTAATGCATTCATGCATGTTTTGCAGTGTAAGGGTTAAGTATTGTCAGAGTTGAGCTTGATAGGCTGAGTCATTGGTTTTCCCAGATACATATCAAGTTTCCTCTACAATGAAAATCGTTTAGTCTTATTAGCCCCTAATAGCAGATAAAAAGGAAGTAACAAATAAACAAGTTTATTCTTATTGGAAATATACCTGTATTCACATTATAACAGGCACTTAGCCAGTACCTGTCCTGCCTATTCTTTGGACAGGTTGTTTCCTGAATCTCGTTTTGGACAGGCAAAAATGTCCATTAATTATTTTCAATTTTGAATTTTGGGGGGTGATAACCAGATATTTTCATGATAAACCATCTTCTAGGAACTAGCTGAAGTGTAAATTACCCTTTTTGACACAATAGGCTATTAACTGTAGGTGGTATAAGGATTTGAAGTAAATAAGTAGGTAAATCTGGATATATGCAGAAACTTAAATGTTTGATGCAGTCATACAGATATTCCTCCCCCAAATATTGTCAGAAAGATATTTGGAATAAAGATGTAGTCTAACCTTTTTTATGCCCTTTCAGGCATAACTGGGTTGACATTCAAGAGGTGTTGCACCTCGTCAGAGGTTGCCAAGTGCATCTGACTTCACATAAGCCAATGTAAAGATTGTAAAGTTCATGATACTCTGATATGACCAGTGCTCTTATTAAGTATTAACCTGTACATGCTTTTAGGACAATTGAGTGTAAAAAAATACATAAAGGTATGATACCACAGTGAATTGTAAGTACTGTACATATATGTATAGATCTTTCTTTACTGTGCATTGATATAAAGGCTCGAAATTAGGGGGTGCCAGGAGCCCAGGGCTCCCTTGAATTCTCCTGCAGCTCCCTCAAATTTCTGCAGGGAGCCCAAAGAGGTACTGTTTTCTATACAGAACATCTTTAGGTAGCTTTTGAAAATGCAGTTGGGCTCCCTGGAAAAACAGTTTAATTTCGAGCTCTATATAGAAATGGCATTTAGACTCAGTGAGGGACTACATTTTATCCTATACCTTCTTTACTTGGTTTATGGATTGGGACATTTCCATTGTGCACTTAGACAGCTTTCACCAAAGAAATGTATAGTGCAAAAGCTTACTGACCATAATGGACCATATATCAGCTCAACTAAGATTACTGAGATTCTTATACGGATGCTTCAGAGGAGTTTGCAAAAGTTTGGACTCCAGCCAAAATTTTGACATCAACAACTGATGCACTCAGTGTGCTTTCTCAATGCCTTATTCAAATTGCCTTGACCAACATTTTGGAAACTTGAATCCTTGAATGAATATATATATATATATATATATATATATATATATATATATATATATATATATATATATATATATATATATATATATATATATATATATATATATATATTAGTGTTTGGAATCGGTCAAGATTTTCCAAGTCGATCATATATATATATATATATATATATATATATATAAGGGGCTAGATATTAAGTTATTTTTCTAGAGAGCCCAATTGCATCTTCAAAAGCTACCTAAAGGTGTTGTGTTGTTTTGTATAGAAACCAGTACATCTTTGGGCTACCTGCAGAAATGTGAGGGAGCAGAACACCCGGGTCCCAGCACCCCCTGATTTCGAGCCCTGATATATATATATGTATATATATATATATATATATATATATATATATATATATAAATATATATATATATATATATATATATATATATATATATATATATATATATATATATATATATATATATATATATATATATATGTGTGTCTATGTATATATATGTATATGTATATATACATATATATATATATACATAAATAATAAATATATATAAATATATAAAATTATATTTATGTATATAAATCTATATATATATATATATATATATATATATATATATATATATGTATATATATATATATATATATATATATATATATATATATATATATATATATATATATATATACACATATATACACATATATGTGTGTGTGTATATGTAATTTTTCTAATTTTCTTTAATTCTACTAGCCCTATTAGTTTTACCCAGGCCTCATGTAGTAAGCTACTTTCTGTGTTGAGCCCTGTCTCCCATTTCCGGTTTTCGCTGTAAGTGACACTGATCATTATCCGGTGCTTGGCGCCTGTATGAGCATTGGTTATCTGTGATACACCACGCAGTGGCCTGTCAGTGCCACACGCAAGCTCTCAGTGTTATTTCCGATGGAGACCTGCCAACAGAGCCTGGGTTTGACCTGAGAAACTTTGCCTGTCATTAAGTCATTAACCCTTCACTGGCCTTCAGTATTTATTTTATCAAGAATTTGGGAATTAATTATCGTCACCAGGCCTCCTGAGGGACCAGTAACACCAAGGATCTACTGGTCCTGTAAAAGTTCTACTGGTCCTACAAATTTTTCTTTAACATAACAAAGAGATATATCCACAACATTTACATTGTCATTTCATTGTCATTGATTTCAAAAACATTTGGGGACATTCTTGAGGGGAAACTTGTTTTAAAACAAGAATGTCCCCAAATGTTTACTGGCCCTGTAGGACCAGTTGAGGTCTTTTTTACTGGCCAAAGCCGTTTTTGGTAATTTTCACTGGTCCGGGGCCAGGGGTTCACAGTTACCAGACCCCTGGTCACTTTTTGTGCCATTTCTTTAAGGCTGAATTTTGACGAGCCATTTTCAAGTATTGGAGGAAACCCTAGAACCCAAAGAAAATCCCCGACTAACACCATTTATGCCTATAGATCGTCTTGATGATTGTCATCTAGTTTTATTATCAAAGGCGGATGATACTAACTTTAGTATTATCCACCTTTGGATACATTGAAATTAGCTTAAGAAAAAATTATCAAAGCATGCAGAACATTTTTGGTGCTGCAGGGATCATTGGGTAAACAGTAATAGGCTAATAGCATATACTTTCTATCAAAACAGGTCTTTGTTGTTGATGTGTGCTAATGTTATGGATTAAGCCTTTTGTAATAAAGGAATAGTGTCACATAGAGTTTTTTCTAGTATCATTATGTTAGTTTGCTCATCTCTCAATAAAGCCTCTTGTATTAACCCTTATGCTACGGGAGTCTCATTTGGCCAATACGAAATCATGCAAAAAACCTGAAAATGACTGAAACCTGGTACTCAGTGAGAGCTATCCAATGAATACCAAAACAACAGTGTTTAGATAGTTTTCAAATATCTTTGTGTCCTTTTGCTCTGGACAAAAGAAGCCTCAGCATTGTAAGGGTCAAGGGGATGGTGTTATATAGACAATTCTTGAATCATAATGTCAACCTGTTGATCTCTTTTAAACCACCCAGTGAGGTTGTATTAATTAGGAGGTATTTTTCTAATAAAAGAGCCTTTTAAAAACCTTTAACGAAGAAATGCTCATCTAAAGTCAGCTAATAATGTATCTTTCCAAAAATTTGCAAAATTAAACTTAATCATTTATATTCAAAAATGCAGTAAATACAAACAATACTTTCTAATGTTAATTCTCAGTAATTTATTATAAAAGGTCTTAACCAAAATGGTGCTAGAATCATGGATATATTCTAAAAATAGACAGGTATTTTATGCCTCGGCAGAGATGAGTGGTCAGATCAATCAAAGAATTCTCGCCTCATCTGAGAAAGAGTTGCCTGGTGCACAGATATTGATAATATTTCAAAGAATTGCATGAAGTCACGCAACATTTGATTGAGAAAAATTAGTTGGGTTCCGGGTAATGATATCTTTTTGAATATCTAGAAAAAAGATAGTTCTAAGGGGAGGATTTCACCAAATTAGGTTAGGCATTTGGTTACAAGTACAGGGCTTGAAATTAGCTGGAGCCAGGAGCCCAGGGGACCGTGCACTCTCCTTGGCTCCCTCTAATTTCTGCAGGGAGCCCAAAGATGTACTGTTTGATATTCACAGCACCTTTATGAAGCTTATGTAGAGGCAATTGGGCTGAATGGGAGAATATTTAATTTCAAGCCAGGGTCTAAGCCAGGATCTTGAAACTGTGTGCCCAAAATTGGCAAATGGCATTTTTTGAGCATCCCAATTTTTAAGGAAGACCACAATATACTCAGATTACAACCATACACAAGTATTTACTTATTGAAATAAGGCATGGTATCCTTATACAATGTCTTGGGAATTATGTATATTGACGTTGAGAAACTTCAATTTCATGCTTGAAATTGAAAACTTACGAAATTACTTACTAAAAATTGGATGTCCTGAGTGTGATTTTTGACGGTTTGTGCGTCCAAATGATGCATGGAAGCCCTGCTGGCTAAGACTTAGTTTCAAGCCCTGTAGCAATTCAGTGAGGAATATGTTAACCATGATTTATCATTCATTGCCCGTTGCTGATTTGATTCTCACACAAACTAGCTGGGTGGGAAGACTGCCAATTTATTCTGTAAGCCGGTGTTTTTGAAAAGATCTCAGGTTTTGGGCGCCAATGTAATCAGTTATTCAGCCATGACCTTGAATGGCAGAGAGAGAGCGCACAGAACTGAAAATCAGATTCACAGCCTGCATGCTCTGATAGTCCAGTGGTCTAAGGTATGCCACTTACTGCTGCTTGCTTTCTCCAACCACTTCATGAGCTTAGGGGCACAGGGTCTGACAGATACATTTCAGGGCCCGAAGAGGACTTTCGATAAAAAAAAATAAGTGGTCAAAAACAGGATTTCTGGTTATTATAATACTATTTTGGACCCCTAGTCTGAAAAATCTAGGGGCCCACAGCAAAATCTAGGGCAAATCATATGCCCCTGGGCCAGGGTCTTAGCCAGGATTTCAAAAATGCCTGTCCAAAACAGCAATTTCAAAATCTTTGCCCGTCCAGATTTGGTTACTTATCTACTTCAAATCCTTATACCAGCTACATGTAATAGCTTAATGTGTCAAAAAGGGCAATTTACACTTCAGCTACGACCTAGAGGATGGTTTGTTAGGAAAATGTTTGATTATTACACCCCAAAAGTCAAAATTTAAAAATCATCATAGAAAATTTTGCCTGTCCAAACAGGAGGTTTTTAGGAAACTACCTGTCCAAAAGACAGGTAGGACGGGTCCTGGCTAAGTCCCTGCCTGGGCCCCTGAGAAAGTTGAAACCTGGGGCATGTTAGAGAGTTGCCATTGACTTGGGGTTAGGCGTTGTTATTCCCAGGTACTCTTCTTTGCTCCACGTCTTGCAACTGGCTAAGTCAAAACAGTCTGATATGGCAGAAAACAATAAATATGACAATAAATGAAGAATTAAATCAATATGTATATGTATATATATATATATATATATATATATATATATATATATATATATATATATATATATATATATATATATATATATATATATATATATATATATATATAGTTTTAATGTGTGTATATGTACTGGATGGCTCTAGTAGGACGATATATTTAGCATGTCTTAATAGGAACATTCATTGACCAATATCATCAACCACTTGCTGAAACAGAGAAGGGGCTTTGTTTTATGGTTGGCATATTTGCATATTTATCAGATTCTGTGTAAGTATATGCATTGGTTGCCAACAACAAACTTAACCCTTTCATATCTGGAGAGCTCCGGGGACAATTCACCTTTGGAACTCTGATACTTAACGATAACCCTAGCAATGCTGAGTCTACTTTTATCCAAAGCACAACATGGCAAAAATGTTTGATAATTATCTAAATCCTGTCATGTTGGTATTCATTTGAAAGCTCTCACTAAGCTCTTTCGGATGAGTGCCAGGGTTCCGCTAATTTTTTACCATTTTTCAAATATGATTTTATTTTGTTCAAATGAGCCACCACCAGCGAAAGAGTTAAGAGAATGATTTTAGAAATAAGCATAGATAAGCAAAATATTTGAAGGAGAGTTGTTGGTTAGGTTCTGATAAACTTCTCCTTCAAATGTTTTTAGAAAAAATGCTGAGGTCGCATAGATAGTATCGAGAAAGTCAGGTAGTTTTCTTTTATGGACTTCAGACAGGACTGGGTTCACCTATTTATGCCTGTAGCAGCCAAAACCGACTGACAATTTTGGTGATATCTCTCTAACAAGAGCAATATTTAGAAAATATTTGAAGGAGATTTGTTCATCATAAATCTGTCTACAACTCTCCTTCAAAATTTCTGAAAAATTATGCTTCATTTCAAAGTTATTTTCAAAAGTATGACAGGTCCAGACGACACTGGTCAAGTAGACCTGCAGGCATGAGGCCTAAAAAAAAAGTTGTTTGTGTCCTATAACCCTACCCTAGCAAGTTTTTATTCAAAAAAATCCCTACTCTAAAGTTTTTTCGGCCCTCCCAACTCCTAATGAACGTAAAACATGCATAAACACACATTTTTGACCAAAAGAATAATGCAAAAAAAATGTTTTCACCGACCTACGTATCCTATTTTTTTTCAGACCGTTACAGGAAACAAACAATATTTTTTTCTTGGCCTGAGTGGGTTAACCAACAGCTTCAATCACTTCGGAACACTCCTTTCCTGTTAACACCCTTATCATCATCATTGATTTCTCTGAACAAAGACAAGGCTTTGTTTAAGCTTGGCAATCCTTCATGTTTATATGAATGAGGTCCTTAACCCATTTATGCCGGTAGCATGCAGCCAAGGAAGGCCTAAATATTTTTTTCTAAAAAAGAATAATTTGAGAAGTCAGTATAAGCAGGAATACTGATCATAACCTTACCTACAACTCTCCTTTAAATATTTTGTCAATTCATGCTTTCATTTCAGTTATTTTCACAAGTATTGTAGGTTCAAACAAATTTTAAAAATCTTCAGGCATGCATAGGTTAAGCTGGGTTAGTGTAATTGTATATATGTGTTTGAGTGTACTGCGCTGTACTTTGGCCCCTCTGAGTAAACATACTTCAATCACCTACCTCCTTCTAGTGAGCACTCCAGACAAAGAGACATCCCCTCAATTCATTGCATCAGAATACTGATCACCCTTACTAAATAATATACATGGGAATACCGAGGAAACCCTAGGATATTCCTAGGAAAATCCCAGATAGGAAAATCCCAGGATTTCGAGGAAGTCTCAGCTACATTTGGTAAGGGCTGATCAATGCAGTTGTTTTGCAACTTATGGAGATATCTTGTAAATAAAGGAATTTTGAAAATACACCAGAAATTATATGGTATATTAAAAGAGGAATCACAACTTTCCTTTAAATCTTTAAGTTAATTTGGGATGTATTCCAGATATTTCTATGTGTGTCAAGCTGTCTAGACATTGGAATACATTTGTTAAGTTTTTATCAGTTTGAAAAACCCATGCCAGTGGCTGCCCCAATAAAGCTGAACTCCTTTGTCAGTATCTTTATTAACCCAATAACACTATTAGTGACCAGAAGCAAGTCTCTTTAGGTAAAAGCAAAGGTAGTTGAGTTTTTTTAGAAATCTAAGCCATTCTTAGTGTGCTTTGTAGGTAATTTCAGAAAACATGGGCCATCCTGAACCCATGTAAATTGTAATTAATAAAAAGTGTCCCAAATTACCAGGAATTAGCGGTACTTTTTGGTTGTGATAGTTTTCATTATGAGTCATCACATATATAGTGTCATCAGGTGCATAACCTAAGGATCAGCGGTTATTTGGAATATCTATTTAACCACAATATAAATATATATTTCAAATGGCGTATTTATTACTTTAAGACACATCCTTTTGCATACGGAAAAGCTGATGTTGATTGCTTAAATACTAATTACCGGTGATGTACTATACACATCCTGTCTAGTTCAGACTTAGTCATCTTGTCACGTCTGTACAGTGAAATGGGATACTAGATATGTTAACCCTTATGCGGCTGGCGGCTAATGTGACCAATACAAAATGATGTAAAAAACCTGAAAAATGACTGAAACCCTGTCACATGGGTACTCATCTGAGAGTACTCAGTGAGAGCTATCTAATGAATACCAACATGACAGGTTTTAGATTGTTTTCAAAAATCTTTGCATACTTGTGCTTCGGTTGAAAGTAGCCCCTGCATTGGAAGGGTTAATAGCTTGGCCAGTCATCAGTTGATGAAATCCAGTTAATGAGTATAAAGCATAGAGAGAAGTAGGAATCAGGTATAAGAAGAAGAGCATCAACGGAGTAGTGTGTGTGTGATTTAGTTCTGGGGACTAGAGACTAACTTTATCTACTTCGAACATTTCTGGAGAGTTACACAGGAGAGAAAAAGGGTTGAATTGAACTTGTTCACTTAGTATCATATTTTAACAAGATTGTGACGATCAATACAAAGAAAAAGATATGGGTGAGGATGTGTTTTGTTTTATGTCCAATTGATGATATGTTTCATAGGCAGCAGTAAGCTTATACAGTGGAAAAATGTCAGCTTCTGATGAACATTATAAAGAAAGATTTCTGTTTTAAACAGTAATTTGTTTTCTTTACAGATGATGGAGTGTCGAATGTTCTATGGTCAAGCTTATGCACTTGAATTAAATGACAGATTTGGAAGACAGAATTTCATGTGAAATAACATTTATTTTCGATTTTTTTGTAGTTTATGACATGTCCCATGGCTGACCTTGAGATAGACGTCGGCGACCTTGAGAGAGCAGCAGTGACAGCATTAGGGTATCTAGTGGTCCAGGCAGTGGCAGGGTATCTACGGGTACGGCCAACAGTGGGGTATCTAAAGGTCCAGGCGGTGGCGAGAGGTTCTGGGATCACGTCATGTGGACGAGATTTGGAGACTGCTACATTGTGACTATTGTAGCCGTCTCCCTCTGGTGGCAGTATGCTGAATCACTGCCTAACTCCATTGGTAAGTATTATGTGAGAACGTTGCCAGTGATTTGGGGTTATGCAGTGGTTTTTACTTGGTACTCCACCAGTTACAACTGGCTAGTCACATAGCTGCAATATGGTAGAAAAAGTGATGAAAAATCAAAATTCAAAATTATATTATAGGAATGGATCCTAGCAGAGCAGTATATGTTGAGTAACCCTTCATGACAGCCGGTGTAGGGCAAAGTCAAAACCCAAGTGGGAGGATCATACCTAATATATTATTATACCATTTTCAACTTTTCAATTTAATTTCTGTGAGGCAAGCAGTATTGTTAGAAATATTGTTAAGGTATCTTATCAAGGAAATATCAGTACTGTGTTATATTGCAAAAATGTTAATGTTGGCAATTCCTACTTATTATATATATATATATATATATATATTTATATATATATATATATATATATATATGTATATATATATATATATATATATATATATATATATATATATATATACATATATACATATATATATATATTTATAAGTCCATATTTATAAGATTTTTCATCACTTATAAGTCCAAGAAAAATTCTAAAATCTTTAGTATACATTTTCTGTTGTACTTTCATTTAGGTAAATATTTTAAAAAAAACAGCATAAATAGGTCACATCAGGACTGACTTTGTCTTTCAGTGTCATTCTCGCCTCCCATGTGTGGGAGTAACCAGACCATAGATGGCGCTCTAGTCCACTCCCAAGACGCACAGTTTTATACGCAGCAGAACTATTCCTGCTCCCTTATATTACAGGTAAGATTTATGATATTACAGGTAAGACCTATGATAGTACAGGTAAAACTTTTGATATACAGGTAAGTTCTATGATATTACAGTTAAAACTTTTGATATACAGGTAAGTTCTATGATATTACAGGTAAAATTTAAAATATTACAGGTGAGACTTGATATTACAGGTAAAATTGCAGATTTTAAAGATATTTCAAAAAACACTACTAGATGACACATGCACCTAGATCTCAAGGCTTGATTTGGTCAAAGCTGGAATTATCTACAATTGTCAATGATTTCTATAGTATCCATGGTAGCAGTATCTCCATAGCAACAATTTCGAATATTTATTATGGTCGTTAAGTTTGCATACAAAGAGTTTAATTATATAATTACAGTTGGTCATTATAAGCTTTAAATAATGATTTAATTAAATGAAAAATTCTCGTTGATTATTATTATTTTTTTCTTAATCCTTATCCTTGATGTGTTGCCATGGTGATCTAAGTACTGTAATTGATACTAACCCTCCTCATTGCTGTTTTTCAGGCTTCCCCTTACTATGATAATTTCATGCTGCAGTTTTTACTGGTGGATATAAATTGTGAGGATGCAAGCCTGTCAGTCTATGATGTTGATCAGCAAGTATTTGTGAGTATGCCCTTTTCCTGTTCTCAATGGTATCAAGGGGGCACTGTATCAAACTTTGAAAAAAACTTGAATTTGAATATTTTCAACCACACCGATCTGCATCTTTGTTACACCTTTTTTTGTGAGTATTCCACTTACGTTGTATCAAACTTTGAAAATAATAAGGAGATGAAAAAATTCAATTATAAGCTTGAGATTGGGACTTTTAGAAATTCCACACAAAAATATTTGGGTGTCCTGAGGGATTCTTTTTAAGGGTTTGGGTGTCTAAAAAGGCACCCAGACGCCCTGCTGGCTAAGACCATGGTACTAACCCCTTCTGTGTCCTTCCTGTGTTTTCAGATCCTAGAAGGACTGTGTGGTCAGATTCAGCAGGTGCCAGACAAAGGATTTCATTCTCTGGGGAAGCGGCTCAATTTCACCTGGACGACACATTCCAGCAATGCCATTCAGAGCAAAGGCTTTCGTTTCACCATAACGGCATATAGACCCAAGCATTGTAAGTCTGTCATGATCAGAGCAAAGGCTTTCGTTTCACCATACCAGCATATAGACCCAAGCATTGTAAGTCTGTCATATTCAGAGCAAAGGCTTTCGTTTCACCATAACAGCATATAGACCCAAGCATTGTAAGTCTGTCATAATCAGAGCAAAGGCTTTCGTTTCACCATAACGGCATATATACCCAAGCATTGTAAGTCTGTCATAATCAGAGCAAAGGCTTTCGTTTCACTATAACAGCATATAGACACAAGCATTGTAAGTAGAGTTTGACACTGGTACATGGTACTATTTCTGTATCATGAACCTTTTCAAAATTAATCAGTAAATATCATGTTATGTTCCATTTTTTAAAATTGATAAATGCTGTTATTAAAATGTGGCTACAATTTGTGTAGGTGGTACAGTTGACAGTAACATTTTAACCTTTTATCATTTCATTGGTACCGCAATACTGATACCGTACCATTTCATTCTTAATGGTGTGCAACCCTAATTGTAAGTCTTTCATATATAGAGCAAGGGTTTCCATTTTCTCAATGACAGCATATAGACCCAAGTATTGTGAGTCTTTCATATTAAGGGAAAGGCTTTTATTTTGCCATTAAACCACTTATTAACAGTTCATAGTACCAATAAGACAAAAGAAAAAACAAGTTACCTGTACTAGGAATAATATGAATCTAAATATACCATGGATTTGATTTGATTTGGAATTTCGAATATCGTTACTTTTTCTGCCATATATAAACTAAATCATAACTAGCCAGCCGTAAGTGGTGGAGGAAACTAGAGTACCTGGACGAAAACGCTACACAACCCCAAGTAAATGGCAACTTTGATACATGCCATGTATATAATTTCTATAGTTTCTCTACCTCAATGTAATTCCCATGACATTGTATAATGATGTCATGCCTGATTTTAACGATTAAATACATGTTTATACTTGTTACCTCAGCATATTGTTTTCTCCTCAAAATTTTATTATTGTCAATTTTGGACACCCTTTTTTCATGGAGTTGTAGGAAAACATCCATTGTCAACATTTAGCTAGCTGATCAATGTACAACCAGATTATTGTAAAATAATAGAAAACTGAGGCAAAAGAAGAGCAATCAGTTTTTTTTTCGGTGTTGATGTTTTGAAGTCCTAATCTCTACTGACACACATGCGTCAGTCTGCTCATCTGCATCCCAGCCCCTAGTAATGTTTTTATTCGTGCTGTTGCCCAGATAACAGATCATTGCAGACTAGTTCCCATATTTGCAATACTGGAAAATCATTTATATTGCTCACAGTTGTTTTATTTATCTTTTCCCAGTGGAGTGTAACTTCCTTAGCCTGCACATGCCTGTGAAACTGAATTTACACAATAATGGAGATCTACGAAAAACTTTTATGGTCAACATTTAGCCAGCTAATTAATGTATAGCCATATTATAGTAAAATAGTTCCCATATTGGCAATACTTTAATGCAATCATTGATATTGCTCACAGTTGTTTTGTTTGTCTTTTCTCAGTGGAGTGTTTACATGACAAGAACTACGTATGTCAGAGCGACGGTCGCTGTATTAATATTAATCTACTCTGTGACGGGGTGTCACATTGTCTTGATCTCTCCGACGAATCTGTATGTAACATGGCCACAAAAACAGCATCAACAACAGCTCCGCCTGGTGAGTAAACCACAAACTACCTACTATCTGTATGTAACATGATCACAAAAACAGCATCAACAACAGCACCACCTGGTGAGTAAACCACAAATTACCCATGTCATCAATGTTTCGGGATAAATGCACAGATTTCATAAACAACACAATCATCCAACCCCATATAACCATTCGTAGTTGGCATAACAAGAATTATTAGATGAAATTTAGTCACTGATCAAGATTGCCGTTTAGCCTACATTGGCATTGTCTCCGATGGACCCTTGATCAGGATGCATCACTCAGTCGGAAGTGCAAGTGCATCTTCCAAAATCCTGGTCAAGAATATGTGTTGCATTTCTGTGAAACCTGATTTTATAGACATTCTTTTCCAACAATCTTGCAGTTGCGACCAACCCTGTGCCGTCGGATAAAGTGGAGGAGGATATCTACATGTGGGTCCCCCTATTGGCAGTCGTGGTAGTCGCTCTCTTCATAATTCTCGTCATGGTGCTCACTGAAAGAAAGAGGACACCGCAAGATGGTGAGTATGATGCATTGTGGGATTTCTTTTTGTAAGAAGTTCCTGCGACTCCTCTAACCTATGTCAGGGTAGACACCCTCTGCTATGAGGTATTTTCTTTCTCTTGAGGTATGGTCGCAAAGGGGTCTTGCCTTCTCTCCTTTCACAGAAACCACAATTTCAGAGGGACCACCTGTCTATAAAAATGAATCCTCCTTGTGGCAACACCAGCAAAAACCTTGTCATACGAAAATAACATCCAATGGCAAAAAATACCTAAAAATGAGATCACCTCTCTTTTAAAAGTTCATTTGAATCATCTCTCTTATTACCAATTCTCTTGCAAATTTCATCCAAACGATAATTGAATGATACTTAAATAAATCACACTTAGAGGTGTTTATGTTGTACGGTTTTGCTGCATCTTATGGTTCTACTACAAGTTGCTGCTGCCTTTCGAACCTTAAGGAGGTGTTTTTTATGAATTTCAAATACATTTTTGTCTTCAACCTCTTCATAAGTCATAGTTCCGAGAAAAAAAAGATTAAGTTTTTAATCACCATGGATACTTATATTGTCACAATGTGACATTTTATTCCGAATGCTGCAAAAGGAAGGCGAATTTCTAGAAGGAATAGGGACAGGGCATCACAGAGAAGTGAGGCAGAAACTATCCCTATAGCCAATGCAGAGAGTAATGGGAATATGACAGGTAGCAACACAAACAACTTTTCAAACTTACATGCTTTACCCATTAATTCTTATGCTGCTGGTAGCTAATTTGGCCAATACAAAATAATGCAAAAAAAACCTGAAGAGTGACTGAAACACTGGCACATGGGCACTGATCTGAGAGTACTCAGCGAGAGCTATCCAATGAATACCAACATGACAGGGTTTACATGCTTTTTGAAAATCGTTGGGTTCTTGTGCTTTGGAGGAAACTTAACTTTAGCATTGGAAGGGTCTATTATAGCCCTTCCAATGCTTACTTCCTACTTTCATACCAAGGACAAGGATGCAAAGATCTGTGAAAACCGTCTAAACCCTCTCATGTTAATATTCCTTGGATAGCTCTTGCTGAGTACTCTCAGATGAGTACTCATGTGTCTGGTTTTTAATCATTTTTATCAGGTTTTTTACATCATTTTGCATTGGCCAAATTAGCCATCAGCAGCAAAAGGGTTAAAATCTGGAGTGCACACTTGGTCTTGGACACCAGGGAATATCTTGAAAACAGAGAAATATTTTGAGAAATATTTGAACATAAACTGTTATTCTTGTTCATTTGAGCGATGCTAGGTTCTTCAGATATTTTTCAAATATTACTCTGTTCGATGAATTTCATTCAAAGTTGTTAGACTATGTGTGCATTCTGGATGTTAAACCTTCAAATGCTGAGGCGACTTTCATCAAAAGCACAAGGATGCAAAGATTTTTGAAAAACATCTCAACCCTGTCATGTTGGTATTCATATGAAAGCTCTCGCTGAGTACTCTCATATGAGTACCCATTTGCCACGGTTTCGGTCATTTTATCAGTTTTTTTGCAAGATTTTGTATTGGCCGCCAAATTAGCCACCAGCAGCGTAAGGGTTAATGGGTTAACCCACTCTTGCCTAGAGTTTACCATAGGTTCTATAGTGCAATAAGCTTTTCAGAATAACACTAGGATAACTTACAAACTAGATAAATATCTTAAGAAGTATTGGTCTATTTGATCAACAGTTCTCCCACAAGCAATATCATAACAGATTCTTCTATCAGAAAGATATCTCTAAAATAGTCAGGCAGGTTTATGGGATTGTTTCATTAAGATCTAAAAAGGGAAGGGAACATTTTTTGCAAATATTTAAAAGTACTGTTGATTTAGAATTTAATTATGTTCAAATATTTTTTAGAGGTCTCATCATTTTGCATGCTTACATGCTTTATAACCCTGACACCTTGTGCACACATTATTTAAGCCATTAATGCTTAAGAAGTTCCTTGAGAAATTGGTGTCTGGACCAATAACACTTTTGACATTAACTTGAAAATTCAGAATCATTTTACAAAATATTTCAAGAAGAATTGTTGATAGTGTCCTGATTAACATTTCTCCTTCAAATATTATACTAACTCTGCCTTTGCCTCAAAGATTTTACCAAAATTGTCAGACTGCTTCTGGCCGCTGCAAGCATTAATGGGTTAAATATTCATACTTCAGAGTTAGTGGCAGGACGATTACTTATAAACTCGCGTAATCGACAATGGGCAACTTCTGAATGCTTGAGCTTGAAATGTTACAGCTTTTTTACAGGCATTTAACTTTCGCTATTTTCACGCTTCCCATAATAGTGCCAAAGTAATTACTTTCAAATAAATATCCTGCTTTGTCTCTGTTTTGTTTGAGTGCTTAAATGTGCAAATTTAAAGTAGCACAAATATCGTAAATTTGCGTGTATAAGACGCACCCGTATATAAGACGCGCCCCTTGTTCAGGCCTTTAAAATGATGTAAGGGTAGACCTTAGCTTTGTGTATAGTGCGCAACCCCTTTTTGGAAATATTATGGGTCATCAACTCCTCATGAATAACGCTAGAAAACCAGTAACCCGCATTTGGTAATGAGTGAAGTACATCAATGTAACATCAACGTGACATCAATGCTCATCACTCTGTGTCAGTTCCTGATACCCATTGTCCTGCGCATTATATTGAGTGTAATTAATAGATTCCAAAGGAGAGTGGTACGTTAATTTCAATTTGTAAATGCCGTGGCAAGCATCAATAGGCATCGTCTTGGCCCCATTATAATTATAATTAGGCGATCTCGGAGTGGCCTGGGGACTCGATGTAAAACACCCTAGATCTCTAGCTTTGTGTATAAGACACACCCCCGATTTGAGTGTAATGATTTGTGTAAAAAAGTGTGTCTTATACACACAAAATTACGTTACCCTCCAGAATGACTGTAAAGCAAAACTTTTAGCACTCCAAATTAAAATTGTATCTAGTAGTTCAGATTGTGAATGAATTACCCCCTAAATAGCTTCAAACCTGCAAAAATAAGTTATCTGATTACTGACCACTCGATCCCGCACCACCTTGTCTTGTACCCAGCTCAACCTGTCACTGTCATAATATAGTAATTCATCACATGAATAATGGATGATATGACAGTGGTCAGGGTGCAACATAGGTTGTAAAACATTATTCGCTGAGCAGGGCAAGCTGCCCCTAAAGTTGACCTGCCCCGCCCGCACTTCCACTTGCCCCACCACTCTGTTAAACAAAGGTGAGATTGCACTTAGTGCAAAAAATTACTTGCCGAGCGGGTCAAGTCAGGTTCTTGTTCAGCTTGCCCCATTGCCGTTTTTTGCCAAATTCACTTGCAACGGGGCAAGTGGTTATGTTGCACACTGGTAGTGTTGAATGATTCAGCCATCTTATCACATGTTCTTTGTGCAATAATTAGGAGTACAAGTTACTTTAGCATTGGTTGTAAGTTTTAATCGAGTCCCAACACTACGAATAGTTTATCTTAACATTGTGCTGTTGATATAAGTAACAGCTTTCAATTTTTGCTTGAAAGTTTTCGCACACTGCATATTTCAAAACTGATTGTGCAGCTAATCATTTGTGCCTTCCATCCATGAAGATATAGCTGACTTGCTCTGCTTATTTGTTTAGGCCTAAAAATAGTTGTTTGTTTTCTATTAACAAAAAAAATCTTCCCTAACGTTTTTTCTGTCCTTCTAACTCCCAATCAACATAGAATATGCATGAAATACATATTTTTTGAAAAAAAATAATCCCCCCCCCCCAAAAAAAAAGTATTTTCACTGACCTACCTACCCTATTTTTTTCTAACCATTACAGGAAACAAACACTTTTTAGGCCATATGTAGGTGTGTTTTTGCACATCTTTGTAGAGCGCAAATTGTGAGAAATTCAACCTGATACAATAAATAATTGACACTTGTGCCTGGAGATATTCGCTACAAAAGTCATCTGAACTTAAACCTTCCAATGCTGAGGTTACTTTCCTCCAAAGCACAAGGACGCAAAGATGTTTGAAAACCACCTAAACCCTGTCATGTTGATACTCATTGGATAGCTCTCGTGGTATATTCAAAAGTTAAGGGACATCAGTTAGCCTGCCTGTAATGTATAGGTTATATTTCATTCACTTTTTATCCATTCTATCTTCATTTATTTCAAAAACATTGGGACATTTTTAGGGAAACTTGTTAACAAGAATGTCCCAAGTGTTTACTGGCCCTGTAGGACCAGTTGAGGTCTTTTCTTACTGGCCCGAAGCTGTTGTGGGGAATTTCTACTGGCCTGGTGTTAGCGGACCACTGTTAGCGTTGAGCCCTGCCTGTCAGTTTTTGTTATGATTATTACTATTCTCCTACGCTTGTACATTTTGCTTATTCTTCTTTATCAGTTTTCTGTATGTTGCCCAAAAATATTTTGTATGTTGTTATCTGTACTCTGTACAAAATAATAAGGATATATATATATATTTATATATATGTATATATATATATATATATATATATATATATATATATATATATATATATATATATATATATATATATATATATATATATATATATATATATATATAATTATATATGTAATCAAATATATATGTAATTAAATATGTATATATATATATATATATATATATATACATATATATATATATATATATATATATATATATATATATATATATATATATATATATATATATATATATATATATATATATATATATATATATATATATATATATATATATATATACATATATATATATATCATATTTTCATTTCATTGCAGTTGTGGGTACGGAAGAAATGACAACACAGTTTGTAAATGAAGGGGATCGAGTAAGCATGACATCACAACCTCCTAATTATTCCTCGCTGGGTTTCGATCGTCAGATCAGTAACATGAGTACGATCACACAGACCAGTGACCAGAGTAAGTTCTTATTCCTATAATGCTGATAGGGGCTACTTTCGTCTAAATCACAAGAATGCAAAGATTTTTTAAAACCATCTAAATTAGCCCTAGTCATGCCAGTTTTCCAGGATTACTGTACTTTAAGACCAGGCCTGCCTGGTCACGGCACTACCAGGCCTGCCTGGTCACGGCACTACCAGGGCTACACCCTCTCATTTTGGTATTCATTGGATATCTCTCTCTGAACACTCTCAAACGAGTACTCATGTGCCAGGGTTTAAGTAATTTTTCAGATTTTTTGCATCATTCTGTATTGGCCAAATTAGCCACCAGCAGCATAAGGGTTAACCCATTCATGCCTGGAGATACACTTGACAAGTGTTGTATGGACTTTACGAAGTAACTAAGGAATGTTATTTTATTTTTCAAACTGTTTGAAGAACTGTTGATAGAGTTTTGATGAACAACTCTTCAAATATTTTCTAAATACTGCTTTTGAGGGAGATCACCAAAACATTCAGGTGGAATGAATGCTAGAATATTGTTTTACTTCATTTTCTTTCTTCTACCTTGCTTTTATTTGACTATTTAGCATAAACAAAGTATATATTGTCTGAAAAGTCTTCTGATAAGAAAATTACCCTCCGAGGGTGTGAGATGTGAGGGACAAAAATCTGAAAAAAACAAAACAAAACATGCATAGTATTTGTCAACAGGGCACTGTATTGACTTTGGGCTGTACAAATTTGCAAATGTAGAGAAAAGATCAAAATGGAAGAAAGTTCAGAAAAGTTTGAGTCTAGGTTGAACTTAATTTCTTTATTTTTTTCTTACCATAAAGGCAAAAAAGTATTTTGATTTTGTACAAGCATTTTATTCATTGGAAAACCCACAGATGATTTTGCTCCAAGAATTATTTAAAGATGAACTACCGTAAAAGATTATATGACCTACTTTATTATCTTGTATTGGACATGACCTACTTTACTTTAATATATTTTGATTGAAACTTGACCTATTTTATGCTTTTTTTTCTATTTTTAGTTTCAATGCCTCCTGGGTATGAGGAAGCAATATATTTTGGCGAGAACCCGCCGGGTAGCCCCACTAGTCCCACAGCTATTGTGATAGATGGCGCCACGATACAGAATCCCACCTCCCCACGTTCGCTCCAACCCCCCAGTCGTCCACCGTATCTGAGATCAGTATCGCAACCGCACCAATCTCGACAATCCCGCCATTCTCGTGTGCGGGTGCCTTCTCGTAATCACTCATTTTCATTGGAACAATCACGGCGGCGAAATGCCTCGACCGATACGACACACTCGCAGAGGTACTCCCCGCATGAGTCGACAACTAGTGTGGAGCATGATGATATTGATAGGCCAGTATTCTATTGACACCTGAGATGAGGATCTTGAAACTTTCACCAAGGAAATCTTGAAACTTCCCCAATGAAGATCTCTAAATATGCAACCAGAAGGATCTGGAGATATTTACAATGATGGATTTTGAAACATCCACTATGAGGTTCTTTAACCTAAATATTCATGCCTGGAGATCTACTTTTCAAGTGACATCTGGATGTGTCATACTGTTAAAGATAAGTTTGTAATGAAGCAAAAATATGAAAAATATTTGAAGGAGAGTTGTAGATAGAGTTCCGATGAATAACTCTCTTTCAAACATTTTCTAAATATTGCCTTTGTTAGAAACATATCACCAAAATAATCAGGCCATTTGTGCTGGTACAGGCATGAACAGGTTAAATATGCACCCAGGAGTATCTTTGTCTAAGGATAGATTTTGATTTATACCCATATGGGCATCTTGAAACATCCATCTGGAGAATCTTGAAACATCCACCTTGTGAATCCTGAGACTATCTTGAGAAAGAGCGGGAATATCCCCCTTAAGGATCTTGAAACATCTATCTACTGGATTTTGGAACTTTTATCTGGGGAATCTTGAAACGTCTTCCTAGGGGGATCCTGAAACATCTATCTAGGGTTCCTTGAAACATCCACCCAATGGGGATCTTGAAACATCTATGTTTGGAGATTTTGAAACAGTCACTTGGAGTATCATAACCAGGAATATACTAACTTGTGAGAGCTCCGGGAATTTAGCTACCATCTTTACAGCTTCTATACATAATGAAGCATTATTGTGCCTGTACTGGAAGAATTCATACTGACTAAGAATGAACATATCTGACTAAAAATCCAGGTAGCTGGGTTGTAAAACTCTGCACTGTGTGTGGGTATGGAAAAGTGGCACAGAAAAAGGAATAAGATGGGTTCTGTGTAGGAATCAGGGACCTGAACTCATACAATTCCTGAGCGTACACATTGTCTGACTCGCAAGAGATAGTTGCTGTCAAAGGAGATAGATTCTGACTTGAAAAAAGACTTCTTATCAGCATAATACCTCTTTATGTTTGTGCTCACGTGTTTTTCTGATAAAAGAATCGTCATAACCTGGCAGTGGTGCTTATGCAGTGCAGACATTTAATTCCTGCACCAGTCAACCCCACATCTACATTGTATCTGGTTGCACAAACACCCATGTATAGCATGTCAAAAAAAGAAGCCAAGCACATCAATGACCAACATAGCTTGCATGTCAAAGCTGTGTCCAGTTTTGAGGACATCCATGCCCAGGAAACTGGGTGGCAATCAAATGTGCGGTTGTGTATTATGTCAGGGCTGTACACGTATTTAGTGCAGGAATTAAAAGTTGGCACTGCATGTTGAAATTGTTTGTTTGAGAGTTGTAGGTTGTGTTAGGATTAACATTTCTCCCCAGCTTATCTTAATAAAATGCTTTTGTCTGAAAAATATTTCCATAGTAGCCAGGCAACTGCTACTATGGAAATAGTAACTCTGCTGCTGAAGAGATGAATGGAGGAATGAGGATGTAAAATATTGTATTGCCTAAAATTTGTTTATTTCCTGTAACTTTACCTACTTTGGTTCGGGATGGTCTACTATCAAAGTTTTTATATGTATTGTCCTCACAACATGAAATTCTCTAAACAGCCAGTTTAGAGGCTGTTAACAGGCTAAAATGGCCGCCCCCAGTGCCTCTATTTTGTGTCTGTTAGGAGGTGTTTAAACAGCAATATACTTCTTGTATGAAGGTTGGCACTGGGTTTCAGTAGAGAATACCATAAGAAACTATTTGGGCCTCTGTTTTATCCATGGTGGAATTGTCCTTTAACTTTAAGTGCTAATCAAACTACTTTTGGGATATTTATAGCAGTAGCCTGCAAAAAAAATAAAAAAATTACCTACTCTTTTATTTACAGGACTGTTACAGTAAACAAGCAATTATTTTTTCAGGCATAAGAAATCCATATCAGTTGTTGATTTATATTATAATGAAATTATTGTACATTGCATTGTTACTATTTATATGCTTTACGATAGGATAATTGGGCCACACTAATGTTGTATTTGTATTTTTTGTACCATATAAGTATTGAAATCTTTGTCTCATTTATATATATATATATATATATATATATATATATATATATATATATATATATATATATATATATATATATATATATATATATATATATTCTGTATACTGTGTAAATATTGCGCATATAAAATAATGCGCCCAGCAAATAACTGCCTTTGATGCGCAGTTTAATTATTGCGCATTGATAAACTGCAGCTCAAGCTGTGCGAGGGGGCCAAGGGTATGCAACCTACCCGGCTTTTGGGAAGGGTTGTGCCGCTATACTCAAGCTGGCCAGCCCCTTAGGATTGCCAGATGCTGCCAGTATTATAGGCAAGTGCAATCTTTATTTCGTCACCAGCCACGAACAGTGTTATCTTGGTTGCAATCAGTAACTCTGATCTGTGCTAACCGGCATGTTTGACATATATATCATGTATAAAGAAATGAACAAAATTATTCTGATAACAATTGCTATTTCTGTTGAAAATGTTTCTGTGGTTCTAGTTAATCATGATAAAATCAATTTTCCATGACATATTATCATGTGAATGGGATTGGAAGAAATATTATCCTGATCACCGTTTTACATCAGTGTAGGGTTAAGAACATACTGTATACCATGTTAATTTTGCGCATGTTAATTAACCCTTCCAATGCTGAAGGCTACTTTCATCCAAAGCACAAGGACGGAAAGATTTCTGAAAAACATCGAAACCCTATCATGTTGGTATTCATTGCAAAGCTCTCGCAGAGTACTCTCAGATGAGTACCTATTTGCCAGGGTTTCAGTCATTTTTCAGGTTTTTTGCCTCATTTTGAATTGACCAAATTAGCCACCAGCAGCATAAGGGTTAAGTAATGCACTCGGCAGGCAGTAGCCTTTGGTGCACAGTTTTAATTTTTGCATGCACGTGTTGAATGAGAAACTATCATTTAAGCATGTTGTTCGATACTAGCATAGGGATCGGATATCCAAATAATGGTGTGCAGTTTAATACATGCTGACTCCAGGGCTGTGCAAAGTATGCATTTATCAACATGGTATACAGTATTAACACAGTATACGGGATTAAAAGTTAACTCAATCATGTTTTATTTTCATTTAATTCAATCATTAACAGTTTATCATGTTAAAAAATGCTTGAAAGAAAACATATCCTGATGAACCATTTTTATCACAATAGAAGGTTGGTGTGTAGTTATTGTTATTTGCTGTTATAGTGTTATTTTTTATGAACCTGACTTGTTTAAAAAAAGGCTCAAAATAATTAATATTCTCCTAACGTTAACTTCAATATCCATGATTATAAATATATTTAGGTTTGGGTGCCTTATCCGATGAAATGAACTGGAATTTGTATATACTGAAGAAAGAATGGGAAGTTAAAGCTATTGCATAATTTTAGTAATAGCAACTTTTAAGTGATGGCGCAGATTTGCTAATGTTGAATTTTTCCTTTTTTTGAAAATGATTCTCTAACAATGATTACCAAGTAGAATGGCTGGGTCACTCTTCAAATCCTTCATGCCTGTAGCGCCCCCACTATTTTTGTGATATCGTTTCCATTAAAAAATTATTCTGTAAATATTTCATGGATGACTGCTGACTAGAACCTAAACAACAACTCTACTTTAAGTATTTTGTAAATTTATTCTCAATTCAAAAGTTATTTCTAGAAG
>OZ012700.1:14757804-14986738 GCA_963942565.1 Maea johnstoni | reverse complement strand
TACATGCAAATGAACACGCACACACACACACTCACATGCATACACACAGTATAAGTGAGTTTCATTTGCTTTTTTTTAATGGTAACGGATTGTGATACACCTCTATCAGTGACATCTATTGAGTGTTGGATAAACTAAAATAATATTTCACAATTTATCTGACACGCCTATCCATTGGGAATAAAAAATTGGTACAAAAATACTTTTTCACTGAATTAAATAGGTACAATTATGACCATACCTGCCTATTCCCGAATAGTGTCTTACTAGGGCTTTGGTCATTGTATGATTTGGGTATAGTGATTTTCATACATATTGAAATTTGATACACATATTTAAAGAAAACAAGTACATGTATGACCTAACATTTGCGTATGAAAGCTTTAGGGATTCCCTTGCTTAACAATCAGCAGTAAAAAATTTAAAAAAATACTTTTTATTGGGCATACTAAATGATATCCCTAAAGTAACCATCACCTGCGTAATAAATGAGAATATGTCACTTGAAAGAAAAGTTGTAAATTTTGAAATAAAACATGGATTGAATAATGACAGGTGCACGTGGCGATGATATTCTCTACCTGATAACACTCAGGAACCTGGAGATACACCTAGTTATAGGATTATGCTGCTTTGATGTGTGTTTTGGAACAGGGCTTTTAACTGGCTTGCAATGGTACTCATCACCTTAATCAGTGCTGCATTCAGGTCATTTAAGGACTGGCCTGAAGAAAATAGAGCACAGCTATTGGTTAAAAGCAGGGTATATCAGTTGGTTCTCTACCCTGACCCGTAAATTTCCCAGTTATGCGAGATCTGCTCACTTCATATTTATCATATTTATCTAAGGCCTATATAATGATAATAAAAAAAAAGCTTAGGAGAAATAATATTTATCAAAAAATATTTGCAGTCATGTGTAAGACAAACTGATGAATTTGCTTTCCTGATGAGTAGGCTAAGCCCAATTTAATGAAGTTTCAGTTCTACAAGCTAAGATGGTTTACCACTTTCCCAGTGCAAGCTCTCAGACTCAAGTGACTATTCTGTAAGGTGCTGCTGCCTATTGGATAAACAACAAACTAACTTCTGACAGGAATCTCCTGTGTGGTAAGTTAGAAAACTCATGTTGTGCCGCCATCTTGCTTTCGGCTGACACGTTACTCCAACTGATTTGTTGTCTTATTGCAGCCCCAAAGTCGGCCCCAAATTCATGAAATCCGCAATATCCTCATAATACAAACATGCAGACTAAAGAACTCTTCAACAGGCTCCGCCAGTTTGATGCCTACCCCAAAACTCTGGAAGATTTCCGGGTGAAAACAGTCGGTGGTGCAGCCGGTAAGTTGAACCAAGTTGAAGTTGGCTGGGGCAGAGGGGGGAGGGTTGAGTTTCAGGGGGTGGGATGTGGTAGGTGTTGTATGTGGTGCCCCTTTGTATTGGCTATGCCTAAATTTAAGGTATTTAAGTCGGGAACATGGCTTGGAGGAATTTTTCAGGTGTCAAATATATTTTGAGAAATTAATGACTTTGTAAACAAATGCCTAAAATAACAGTCAGACTCCATGAGAGATACATATTATGATATTTATATTATCATTAGCGGTCCACACCGGTACCGCCGTACCGTGAGGGTACCGATACTCCACCCGAAAATACCGGTAAAAAACTGTATAATTAGTAGCTGGTATTTTGGTACCGGTACTATGAATAAGCCGCCTCGCTGCTGATATAGCAGGCAAGGCGGAAAAGAGTGCAGAGACGCGGGATCGGCGGGAAAATACATCGCGAATTCGCGATCGCGTCATCCAGTGCCGGCCGCCATTGAAACTGCACTACGATAGATACTAACACGCGAGGTAGTACTTGGAAAAGTGTGGAGAGGGCCACGCTATGTATTTTATATGGTGCTAGTCCAGCCCCCACCACACTTTTCCAAGCACTAACGCACGCGACAAAGTAAAGAAAGTAACCAGTATCAGTACCGGTAGAATACCGGAACCATATAAAAAATACCGGAACTGTACCATACTGTATAATTTTAAAGGTATGGACCCCTAATTATCATAACATATGGTATTATTATCATTTATGGGGGAGTACCTGCCAGTGACCAATTACCAAGACGCCTAGAGTGAATAAGTGTCATTTATTAATGAATGCCCAGTTGATTAAAATCTAGCATACTTCAGCACAGTGAGTGTGGCATTCGGATCATTAAGGACTGGAATGGCGAATATACAGCTCTCCTATTGGATGCAAACAGGATATTGGGTGACCCCTTGTAAGCCTTGTTGCAACTCGTAGCCCTGACTGGTGGCTTCAAGTAGGGATGTCATCGATAGTTGCCAAGTTGCACCGCTAAATGAGACCCTGTCGATAGTCGCATCGATAAGGCAACCATATCGCAACTGTATCAATGCGATAGAATCAAGAAAAATTATACCTAAACGCCGCTACTTTTAGGGGTTATGGTTTACTATATATACTAAGACTGTCAGCTGTAAGTACAGTGTAAGTAGTACACGCAGACAATCCTGAGTGGTCGATCGGTTGATCACACATCATGCTCGCATTATGTTCAGACTTCAGAGACACAATGTCTGAAACATTCCCTAAAGGTACTGCTCATGAATCAGGCCTAAAAAAAGATGTCTGGTTCTTGTCCCCTATACCCCAATGTTTTTTTTACCAACCCTACTGAAAAATGCACCTACCCAAAAATAGCCTCACTGTCCTAGATATCAATTCTCCAACCATTAAATCATCAATTTTCTGGATGAATAGAAGTACAATTACTGCATATAGAGACAATTAAAACAAGGCAAACTTTTATTGAAGCCATCCAACTCCAGGGAATCGTGAGTTTGCTCATTAGGTCCCATTGTAAAATTTGCCCATTGCCAACAATTGACAACAGTACAAACACGCGAGATCGTCATTGTTGGCAATGGACAATTTTTTTCTTTGTCTAAGAAACAATGAACTGAAAATATTTAGACCCAATTTCTTATTTACTGATCGTGTCTCTTTTATGACAAACCTGATAAAGGATAAAAGAAAAAAATCCTTGCTTTCTATGCTGTAAGGTTTTATTTTGCAAACCTTTTTTTAATGGTATTTCCAATTTTTCTCCATATTTTGGCACCACACAGCCATTTTGCCTCTTAAAATTTAAGCCAAGGATAGGGACTGTGAGCATTTAAAGCTCTGCTTTGTCATCATATTATACCCTGTTTGCATCCAATGGAAGAGCGGTATATATTCGCGTTGGCCTAGGGTGGGGGAGTCCTGATGTAGTGAAATATAAAATGAGTTAGATGGCCAAACTGTCAAGACTTATTTTAAAATTAGCGTTTTGCCTGCTGGCTTAATGCTGTAAATATATATATTTTCCTGCCATACCACCCTGACAGATTTTCCAGATAGCTGATACTGACGCTTGCCTGGTGATAAGACGGAATTAGTGATTACTAAAATTGATGTCTATTTTATCTTTTTTTATCTCTGCATTTTCTGCTTTCAGTGACAGTGATCAGTGGAGTCCTGATGTTCCTGCTCTTTGTCTCAGAGTTCAACTATTACCTCACCAAGGAAATAACGCCAGAACTGTTCGTGGATACGTCTCGAGGACAAAAGCTGCGCATCAACCTGGACGTCACCTTTCCCCGTATGGCATGCACTTGTGAGTAATCCCCTTTTTCATACTTAATTACAGGTATTTTTTCACGATTCCTTCCAGGGACTTAGCCAGGACCCATCCTACCTGTCTTTTGGACAGGTAGTTTCCTAAAAACCTCCTGTTTGGACAGGCAAAATTTTCTATGATGATTTTTCAATTTTGACTTTCTGGGTGCAATAACCAAACATTTTCCCAACAAACCAGCTGAAGTGTAAATTGCCCTTTTTGGGTATAAGGATTTGAAGTAGATTAGTAGCTAAATCTGGATGGGCAGAAATTTTGAAATTGGTGTTTTGGACAGGCATTTTAGAAATCCTGGCTAAGACCTATGTCTTAGGTAGCAGAAACCCCCATAACACACCAAGATAGCCAATTTTTGTGGGGAATTTCTACTATGTTCAATAAATGCCATGCATGATGGTCTTAGCCAGCAGGGAGTCTGGGTGTCTTTTTGGACACCAAAACCCTTAAAGAGCACCCCTCAGGACACCCAATTTTCTTTGATGAGGAATTTCTTAAAATGTCAATCTCTAGCATATAATTGAATTTATTCATCTCCATATAATTCCAATGCCATTCCATTAGGATATCATGCCTTATTTTGATAAATTCACACATGTTTATGGTTTAAATCTGAATATATTGTGGTCCTCCTTAAAAATCTGGAGGCCCCAAAATGTAACAATTGCCAATTTTGGGCACCCAGTTTCTAATTCCTGGCTAAGACCCTGGTTCAATATTAAGCTAACAATTTAATATTTTACCTCAACACAATTAATTGCAACAAAACAATGGAACCACATTTTTTAGATTTGGGAATCAAAGATATATATACTAAAGAATATTTCACAGCATTATCATTTTTTTCTGTCATTTTACTTCTCTGTAATTTCTTGATGAAAATCTGTGATTTTTGAACACCTGTCTGAAATACCCTAAAGGCGGCGCCCGTTTTGGGGGAATGGAAACCCCCCATCCCTTAAATTTTCATATATTTGAAGAGAGGGTGGTCTAACAAATCTCTGTACCAAGTTTCGAAGAAATTTGTTACTATTTGAGCGAATTGTTGTGTATGTACTTAAGACCCATATTCACTGCTATTTTGCAAGATTCCTGCCAGTACCGTTACTTTGCCAGGACCCATCAAGTCTGCATTTTGGACTGGCAGTTTCCTGAAAACCTCCTTTTCAGACAGGCTGAGATTTATATGAATCATCTTAATTATGCAGAATTATGAGTACCTTTATTTGATTTATTTATGTCATACCTCACTCACCTAGTAGATATTGCTTTAAAAGCATTTCAGTCCCACCATGATATGTGTCTATTGTTCTTTTTTTCAATACTTGGCAACGCTCGACAAATAGTATAGTCCCATCTCCTGAGAAACCTTACTTCAAAAAATGGCCCTTTGGGGCTACCTAAAGTTGGATTAATTGGACCACCTGAATCCTATGGAAGCTCCCCACTAAATCGCTACAAAATTGTAGCGAAAAACTAAGAAAAAAAGAAAAGTATAGCATCCCTTAAGCATGCAACCTAAAAAAAGAGAAGAAAAAGGCATGCTATAAGTACCATTACTAACATGAAAAGAACCTTTTCGGAAAAAAGGCGTGGCTAACTTAAGTGCTGGTTAGACTGCCTGATTTTGGGTTCAGGTAGCCCCGCCAGACTTCTTGGTCCTTCTGCCTTCTGGGGACCGTCAAGCTCTGAAAAGTCATTAAGAGTTGGTCAGGCTGTGCACAGAATATCAGGCACTATATCGGGACCACTTTTTAAGCATATCATTATCAATATCTATTATCGTTGTTTTTCAGTTTTGAGTTTGGATGCCATGGATGTGTCCGGGGAACAGCAGTCTGATGTGGACCATAACTTATTCAAAAAGAGGCTGGATTTAGATGGCAAAGAAATAGACGAGGCCAAGAAAGAAGGTAAGGTTATTTAGGCAGGGTCTTAGTTAGGAATGTCATCGATAGTCGATAAATCAATATCTTCACTTTGTCAATTAAATGGAATCGAAAGTGTAGGTATCGAACCGAAATAATCTATATTCTCAACCCCAATATTACCATATGATTATTAATAAAGAATATATTTTTTTCAGACATTTTCCTGTTTAACTAACGCAAAGTGAAACTGTGACTAAATATTGAGGTATTCATTATGGCTGTTTTAAGAGAAATTGGAAGGAATGTAATTACTCAGGCAAATGGCCGAATCGATATATAAGGAGTATAGCAATGAATAGAATCGAAAAAAAGGCATATCAATGACATCAATAATCTTAGCAGAAACCCTTATGGATAACCTCGAGCGCCAATCCTCTCTCAAAGATGTTATTCCTTGTGTGCACCCCACAGGGATGTCATATTTGTTTAATATATGCATACACAGAGATATGTTGTTACACAATTTTATTTCAATAACCTTTCAGATTTAGGCGACAAGTCTGAAAAAGTTGTAGAGGTGAGTAGCATTTCATCATTACCATGCAATCTTACAGATGATTAATCAAGTAACAAAAATGTAATGAATTATCAGGTATGAGCCTTGCGATAAATATGAACATTGCAGGAAAGGTTGGCCCTTAAACATTTTCAGAGAGAGCAGATATGGCTCCCACTCCCAGGAACAAAAATTCCGGAGGAAATCAGTTCCAGTGGGCCAGCAACAGTGTGGCGTTGTCCAGGCAAGGTCAGAGGTCATGCAGCCAGAGAAAAATTTGAAATGTGTTCTGAGAGGCATTATTGGGCATTGTTAGATAAAATAATTGGAGATGAAAATTAATGAATAGAAAATACATTCTCAAAGTGCTCCACTTTATAATTGATTTTTGCAGACTTGGCTCCAATAATTTAACATCTGGTCGCAAAATCATATGGTCTAGGGGCAAATGCACCTAAACAAGCATAGAGGTTATTCCCTAATACATCATTTATTCTCTGATTTCATCTGGCAATGGCATGTTCCTTTTTTATGTGTTTCACAAACTAAATAGATTGTGGCTTGTCCAAAATCATTATTTTCACTGTTATTCCTGTTGTTTTATTTTAGGCTGTCAAGAAACCACTGGATCCTAATCGCTGTGAGAGCTGCTATGGAGCTGAAACTGCTGTACGCAAGTAAGTCATCCAAACCTTAAGACCCTTTCATGCCTGAGTTCCCTTGAAAATTGTTGTCTAGATTTAGGGTACTTTTGAAAATCACTTATTAAGATTAGTTTCTAATTCACAAAAAATGAAGGAGATTTGTGTTGAATTTTTTATCAACTTAACTTCTTGATGCCCTTAAAAATTAAGTGATAACTTCGCAAAAATGGATAGAATATTGGAAGGAGTGTTGTTCTTTTTTTTTCAATATGTATTATTGGGGTAGCTCTAGGCATACCTTTAACAATTATGGAATATTTCAGAAATGGAGGTCACATCTGTAGAATACTATTTTCAAAAAATACTGATAAGAAAATGAATCTAAAATTAAGTATCCAGAATTCATATGATTCATTTCAATTTCTACTCACTTTTTCTTTGAGGGTCATAGACTGGCTTCATGTTAGAGAGGATAGTGGGAACTAAAATGCTGTTGACCAGATCAGAACATGGTTGTTAATTTTGAACCACACTCTGTGCACTTAAATCAGAAGGAAAAATGGCACCTTATTTTATTTTATCATGTTTGTATATATATATATTTTTTTTGTACTTATGACCAGTACATGGTTGTTTAATTTGAACACTCTCAGTGCACTTAAATCAGAAGAAGAAAACGTCACCTAATTTCATTTCATCATGTTTGCATATATTTGGTGGTTTGTTTTGTACTTAGGTTCAGTACATGGGTTTTGAATTTGAACCCCTCTCAGTGTACTTAAATCAAAGGGAAAATGGCACTCAATTTCATTTCATCATTTTTGCCTATATTTGGGGTTTGTTTTGTACTACAGATGCTGTAATACATGTGAAGATGTGCGTGAAGCCTATAGACAGAAGGGCTGGGCCTTTACCAATGCTGAGTCTATAGAACAGTGCATGAGAGATGGCTGGTCAGACAAGGTTAAGCAAGGCGTCAACGAAGGCTGCCAGGTCTATGGCTACCTAGAGGTCAATAAGGTAGGTAATTGCTCAACACACAGTGAAAGAGGAAGTCTGCATATTGACATAGGCAGTAGAAATTATAGGTCAGTGGAAGAGATGGGGGCTTAACAGACAAGGTTAAACAGGGCGTCAACAAAGGGTGCCAGGTCTGTGGCTATCTAGAGTTCAATAAGGTAGGTAATTGCTCAAGAATTTGCAGTACATATTAACTGTGTATAAGGTCCAGGGTGTGAGATTGTGAGGCATGTCATTATGTGAGAAAGTTACAAGTGGCTTCGGGTGGCTTCATTTATCCTTCTGTTCACTTCTGCCTAGACACTGTTTTGCCTAAAAATAGCAGAGAAAGTGAAAATGACAAAAAATAGATCAGGTTCAGCAGATGTTAGACAAGTGTAACTGCTTGAGGGTCAAGCAATACGTCAAACACTGCTTTCATGATAGCTGCTAGGGCATCTGTGGCAATGACAAGTTTGTCATTACTCAAGATATCAAAAAAAATGGTGCTAGTGAGTGATCTGCTTCTGCAGGAATTCTGCATATTAACATTACTGACAACTGAACATAACTCCACGACCTGAATCATACTAGTATTTGACAAATACCTGCAGTGGGATTGATAAATCCTACAGCTGAAACTGTCATTCAAATATCTCTACAGTTATTAATCTGTTATCACAATGATTCCATACATGTCAGACCATTTGTGCGCACCAGATGTGAGCTTTTGATTAATTCTTAATCCACTTGCATATTGATTGCACATATGGTCTGCCATTTATGAACTTAACTTATCAAATAGATTACTATTTGAAACGTATTTGAGGGATTATTTAACCCAAATTGAAACAACAACTATCAGTCAAATATTTCTCAGTATTGTTATTCTTTTCCATTGGCTTCATAATCCAGGAAACTACAGTCTCTCACAGGTCACCATCCATTGTTCTTGTTGTGTCCTGTTTGTACAATTCTATAATGGGTGAGACTTTAAAAAAAATAGTCTTATCTTATCTTTCCTTACTACAGAATAGCACTGACATTGTATCATCCTCTTTGTAGGTGGCTGGTAATTTCCACTTTGCTCCTGGAAAGAGTTTCCAGCAACACCATGTGCATGGTAAGTTGATGAAGGCTTGAAGCTGAAGCTATATTCACTTTCACAACTTTTGCAAAAAGAGGGATGTCTGTGGCGCCATTGTGTAGACAGCAACGTTTTGTTGCTTGGCCTTAGCTTCATTTAATTTTTATATTTTTTACGACTTTAGATCTCTTATAAATGTTTTTTTCCTGTGTTTTTGTTCCTTTTTAAAACCCTTTTTTTTAGTTTTTAGCTTTGGAACAATCCTACAATGGTGCAGGTGTGAAAGGAAGAAAAGAAATGTTACAATTATTTCCCACTGTTTTTATGGGAAACGACTGAAACAAGATTAAATTTTTCCCAAAACAGCAGAATTAAAAAAAAATCCACTGTATACCAAAAACACCAGAGATAAAAATTCTGTCGTTTTCCAGGAAAACAGCTGAAAAAAAAAGATTTTCTGTCGTTCACACCTGCACCATCTTACAAACCTTAGTTCTTTTAAAATATTGTTCATTGTATAAAGTAACAAGAACACTACAACCATTCATGCCAGATGATCTCGTTGACAGGAGTCCACTGGGTCATAAATTGAAAGTGGATCATAAATAACTTTGAAACTAAGGTAGAATTCACAATCTCTTTGGAGGACAGTTGATTTGACCTACATATCTCTTCATGGTGGTTGTTTCTACAATTTTGGTGATATCTCTCATGTAAATGCATACATGAGGCCTAAAAAGTTGTTTGTTTCCTGTAACCCCACCCTAAGAAGTTATTATTCAAAAAAATCAATACCCCAAGTTTTTTACGCCCTCCAAACTCCCAATCAACGTAAAACATGCATAAACACACATTTTTGACCAAAAAAATAATAAGAAAATATTTTTATTACCAATCTACCTACCCTATTTTTTCCAAACATTACAGGAACAAACAATTTCTTTTTTTATTAGGCCTAAGAAAGTATTTGAAGGAGAGATGTTAATCGAAAGACAACAAATGTGATTAGGATAACAATGTTACTGATAGAAATAGGGATCATTTTTAATACCATTTGGTCCCATGGCTTCCATTCACTTGAATCATTAAATAATATTTCTATGTCTCACTTACACAGAGAGTAAGTAATGAATCCTAAATAAAGTACACATTGCTCCTCTTTTGATTTTTGTGCAGGTAATCCATAATCAAGTTATTTTAAAAGGTTTTTTGTATGAATTGATAATCAATGACAGTTCTTGAACATGAAAGAGGTCTGCTAAAATTTTAATTTCCCTTATTCGGGTCTCTCATCATTTAGGGTCCAGATTACATGGAAAGGATTGGTGAGAAAAACATTCAAAATAACATGATGATTCTTCTTTACTAAATTTCAACAATTTTGTTTTTTTCAGTTCATGACTTACAAGCGTTTGCAGGACAAAAGGTAATTCAAAATTTTATATCTTGCTTCTTTAATGAATTACCCAATATGAAATTTGCTAAAAAAAATAAGTTCATGATTCTGATTCTTGATTCCGTAAATGATATGCTACATATACTTTTAGTAATATGATATATAAAACAGGAATGAGAGTTAGTCTATAGACAAACCTGCATTAAACAGAAACATTACAGCCAGGATGTGGGTTGTAAGAAATCTGTTTAACACATGTGTGTTATTTCTTTTATACTACGGATGAAGGCATGAAGCTAAAGGTATATTCACTTTCACAACTTTTGCAAGCTTACACTGGTTTACACACATCTAACTCACAGTGGTTTGCATCTTGTGATCTATCTGTCTTTCAACAGGCTTTTTTTGGGGGGAGGGGGGGGGGGGCAGCACTCAATGGGGTCAGTTTTAGATTTTCTAAGTCCAAGTGAAGCCCTTGCATGGATACCCTTGAAGCGAACAGGAATATAGGGGACAGAGCTTGATAATAGTCCTGAATAGAGTACTGTCTAACAATATACACTGGACAAGTAATTCTCTCTGCCATTTGACTCTAATTCTCAATTCTTTCCATTTCAGTTTAATCTTACTCACAACATCAAGCATTTATCATTTGGAAAGGATTACCCTGGACAGGTCAATCCACTAGATAACACTCTAGTCGTCACAACACAAGGTGAGCATTTATTTTCCAAGTCCTCATCACCCATTTTCATCTAGAGTGCACACATCATAGTCTTAGTCTGCAGGGAGTCTGGGCTTCATTTGGATACCCAAACCCCCCAAAAAATCAGCCGTCAGGTCACCCAATATATTTTTTTATGGAAATTCTTAAAATGTCAATTTCAAGCACAAATTTGAAATTTTTTCACCTCAATATAATTGTTTGTAAACATTGTGCTTTATTTTAAGTAAATATATGTTTATGGTTGTGACGGAAGGAAGTGACTGCCACTGATATCTCTCGACCAATCAGAAGTGGTGCTTCAAATGTGCCCTGCCATGATAATGTCAGCCTCCATGCCCAGACCTGTTCTTACTCACTTTCATAAGCCATATCTGAGGAGTGCTGAGGAGGACAGACTTGCGGGTGGTCTTATTTGAAAGGTGACACGTATAGGCACATTTTAAACCTAAATCATCATAATGGTGCATTTGCCCTTTAATAACAGTTTATAATTGATCAGTATGTGTGATCCTTTAGTGTGCGAGTTTGAATAGGCCATAAGAGGTTCTGAAACTTATTCCAAGTGCATGTGCAGAAACCCTCGCTTATCTCAGACTTGCCTACATCGCATATCCAAGGCAAAAATTCTTTCCCAAATCATTCCCATCTACTTAAATGTAACTTGGATTTGGAACAGGACTTCAGTTACCTTATTTCGGACACGTATGGTTTGCCCTTATCTGTTTGTAGTAAGCAAGATCTACTGTATTTTATCTTTCTCAGATTCTTACTCTATTTTCAGCTGCAATTTGAATAAACACCATTTTCAAATTTTCCTGTGTCTGTGGTTATTTTCCAGTGCCATACTCAACCCTTTGTGTTACTATAGTGTAATGCACTATCTCTGTATTGGTTAATGTGAGAAATAGCAAATGATTTCTTTTGCTTCAGGCACCAACATAAATTTTAAAACTAACTTGCCATGCCGGGCAAGTAGTTAATGACTTTTACTTGCCCAACATAAGTTTTGGCCTGCCAGAAATAAGTTAAATAACATATGCTAGAATGGCATGTATTATTTATCAAGGAAATAATGATTTGAAAACCATTTTCTTTTTAATTGCGTTGCATTGTTTGCATATCTAGGTATTTGTGCCATTTCTATATAAAATATGTAGACTGCTCAGAAAATGAGCTTGCCTATTCGAGCAAGTGGTAACTAAAATGTAGTTGCCCAAAAGCCCTTTTTTAAAAAGAAATTACTGGTCAAGCGGGCTAGTACTTATGTTGCTTATGGATTTGTTCAGACAGTAAATTATTATGTAGGGCACAGTGGAACGAACTAAATTGAACAGCTATATCGAATGTAGGGCCAATATCTCTTTGCGTCAAGCATCTGCAGTTCTGTACACACTGAGAAATTTTCAGTTTCACAAGGAAATCAATATTTACAGGTTCAGCTTTACATCAGGCAGGTCTAGCTCACAATGGAAGCATCTGGGTTACCTTCAGTACAACCAACTCCTGAATTTACCAATACCCTAAGACGAAGCTTGGTGTATCTACAGCTTGAATAAACTTCTCTTCTCAAAAAAATCCGGAATCTTTTAAATCAGAACATGCATGAAGTAGTCCTTTTGATATCAAAGTGCTTCTAAGAGTTTTCCAAATTTTTAGGGTCAGATTCCAAAAAATGACATTAATTTTCCCACAAGAATGAGAAATTATTAAATATATTTGTGGGAGGGATCTACCCCCGAAATCATCTTAAACATTCATGACTGTATTGGTCATAAATGTCCAAACCATTTTGGTATGGTGATGGTGACGAGCATTTTCCAGTAGATATTTGAAAGAGAAATTTGGATCAGAATTAAACCAGCATTTTTTTCATCCGAATACTTTGTAAATGTATACTTATTTCTTAAGTTACTTCCACAGTTATCAGAGGTTCGGACAGCACTTGCCAATGAGAATTACAGACATGGATGGGTTAACTGGTTTAAAACTTTAACTTTACCCTATCTCTACCTGTAGAGTAAACCGAATCTTTTATTTAACCACCAAACCTTCATCTTTCATGTATAGAAAGTGCAATTTATAGGACAAATCTGAGTACTTGGAATAATTGTGTTAATATGCTATGAAAATAAAATAAAACAACAGTTCAGGTATTTTCAAATTTATTATGAAAGACACTTTTGAGTTTATTTTCCAATATGATATCAAGTTAAAACCTCAATACATGAAATTATCACGTGATTTGCAAATCAAACTTAATGCCAATAACAAATATTTGACATGTTTTTACTGAATTCATTGTTAAGGAAGAAACATCTTAAAAGTATTATCTCTTATATATAGATCCCATTTCACTAGGCTGACAAAAAAAATCCAACCTAACCGAAGCAGAAAGAAAATGTATCATGATGATGAAATGGCCTTTTTTTCACTATAGATGGCCATCTTGCTCTATATATGATGAATATGCTCTGCGGCTTCCTATCATTGTCAAGTTGTCCTTTATTCTTATCATATCTTGGCGTTAGCATCGGATTCCAGTTCCGATTGCCATAAATGTTCCGAAAGTTCCACCACCTTGAACCATTGTCTTGCCAACATTTGAGATCAACTCTCGCCCACGCATTCCAAATCTGCAAAATAAGATCAATGATTAGAATTTCTCCTCAAATTTCTTTCTAATGTCATTATAAATTCCCCTGCTTCAGTTATTGACAGCTAGGTCTTAGCCAGTACTTGGAAAGGGGGTGCCCAAAATTGGCATCAATTGGATATCAATGTCTCAGGAGCAAGTATCAGTAAAATATTACGCTCCCTCAAGTCATCAACTTCGGACCAACTACATGGAGCACGCATTTGGCCTAGGAGTGTATAGGGCTGTCATTAAGTAATATATTTTTTTCATAAGATTATTAATATAATTTTGTTTTGTTTGCAATGATATGATGCTATGCCATTTCACGTTTGTAGGAAGAGAGAGGGGTGTCATGAGACAAAATATTAGAAATCACTATGACAGCAATGAACTATAGAGGACATAGTAGCTCAGTTGGTTAGGTGTCGGACTAGTAATCAGAGGGTCGCTGGTTCGATTCCCGGCCACTCCGGGCACTTTGGTGGTTCTTGGGCAAAACAGTTTATTCCATATTGCTTCAGTCTACCCAGCTGCAAAATGGGTACCTAGCATAAATAAGGCAGTGCTTAGAGTGTGTGCGCTATATGCTGCCAGTTACTCTGGAATATCCCCCGGGGGATTGAAATGGTTTCTGTATGTACATTGCCTGCTAGGGGTCGTGTGAGCACTTCGGTGGATACAAGACTATAAACTGAATACCTTTACCTTTAGAAAATGATTAAAGATTTACAAAGCTTGCTTGTTCTTGGGGTGCTTATTTAATGCTCAAAGTTTTGGGCCTATTTGGGCACTACCAAATAGATTAATTTGTAATTCAAATATTAGTGGCTACTATTGATGAGTTTGATTCTCTATCAGTGACTGACTTACTAAAGTAACCAAGGTCTGTTCAAACCTTGAATACAAGTGTCAAGAATAACCAAGTGGTTTGCTCTTTAAATAATAATAATAATAATAATTATAAGAACTCCACAGCAATAGTTGGATATTGCTCCCTTTTCACCAATAATGTTTAAAAGCAACCTTAAGAAAACCTGCCACTCCCTCAATGTTATTGTCCCATGATAATAAATTACCTTAGTGCAGAGAATCCTCCAAAGAGGGCGCCAGATGCCATTCCCACTGAGAATCCGATCAAGAACCCCATTTTCATCTTGTCAAAACAGCTCGGCCCTTGGCCGTGGCCCATGCCATAAGCACTAGGAGGTGGAGCTGGCATCTACAAAATCAAAATAAATAAATTCAGTTAGTCCAACTAATTCTTGTTTATTCAAGAAAAAAAATCCATAAAGAAAATGCTTAAATAGTTGCTCAAGCACTTGATAAGTTGATATGATCCAATATTTATACAATCTTTGGGCTTGACAAAAATCTGGGATGTGGCACATCAGCACAAAATAACTTTATTAAAAGATGTGACCCATCCATACACTAAGAATCCTTGACCAGCAGGTGGCCTGATGGTTTGGGTGTCCAAATGAGATATGACACACGTGTCCTGCTGGCTAAGACTTAGCCGGGCCGACTCTAATACTCATTTTATATACTGATGCTATTTGGTATTAGAGTCGGGGAACACGCCTATACCCTGCTGTGGTACAGTGGTTGTATTCGTCCTTCCCAAATTTCTCTGTCGGTGCCAAATTAACTTCATACCTGACTGCTCCAGGATGACTAATATAAGCTAGAAATGGGTGCCGCTAACTTCATGTGTTGATAAAATCACTTTTAATGGAACGGTAGTCCAAAGATTTCTTGAGAAGGTTTGTTGATCAAATGGTGACCACCATCTTGCCGAGATTGTGAGAGGTCAGCGCAAGCTTTCATCAAAGAGCGACTTCTATTTGTAATTCGGCACATGCTGCCTATTGTTTATGAAAATGGTCTTGGGCCTGCCACAGGTGCCGAATTGGGCGGCAGGCCCAAGACCATTTTCATAAACAATAAGACTAAGCCTGGGTATCATTTGGATGATACTCACCATTCATCATCATGACCACAAAGAAAAACACATATCTATATGTTGAAAAACACATATCTGTCATAACACCAGATTTGATTATTTTAGCTAGGAATGTCTAGATGTCAATGTCAAGTAGTGGTGGGTCGATTAATCGCAAACTCGATTGCTCGGCTCGCTTTGGGCCGAGTTCCGATCAATCGAGCTTGCCTTCCATCGCTCGATCTTTGCCAAGCGATAATAACAATAAACACAACCAGATGGCCGCCATCTTGAAACGTACGTGCGATCGGCAGGATACACTGTTTCTCACTTCTGGAGTGAATTACAGTGTATAATCTAACAGAAAGAGCGGAATCGGTAAGTTACAAAGTTTATACGATTCTGTTTCATTGTATGCATTACATAGATACTTTATTTCAGGTTCAAATTGATGCGTAGATAGTCTTCCAATCCGTGGTATTCACTTTCAGTTTCATATGTTCCATAATTCGCATACATTTCGCGATCTCGCACATCAATTTCTATCCTTGTTTCAGCTTTAATTTTCATTGTTTTTAATGATTATTACCACGGATTGCAAGTTCAGAATGTTTTATGTTTTATAAATGCGCAGTATTGCCGTGATGAGTAGCTTGCCGTGATGAGTTTGCTATCCGTTGTCATGGCTACTTTTCGAATTTTCTGCGTCCTCGCACATACCTTTCTATTCTTGTTAGGGCTTGTTTATTCGTTATAATTCTTAATTAGTATCACAGATTGTTAGTCCGAATTGTCTTGTCATTAGCAACATTGATTTGGGGCGGTAAAATTGTATTTTTCTTCGAGTTTTGGGGGGCTATAAAACTAGTGGAAATTTAGCTTAGTAAACTACTAAATAATCGATTATAATCGATCAATCGCTCGTCGAAATTGATGATTAATCGAGCCTGAAATTTTTAACAATTCCCAACACTAATGTCAAGCAAAAATCCTGAACTTGTTGATAGTAGATAGAATATTGCAAATAAGTAGATTAATGAAAATAATTATTATCTGGATATTTTGATGTCCAGTTTTTTTTTTTAGCTTCAGAGTATATATTAGCATTAGAATGTTTCTGAAAGGGTGCCTGGTCGTTCCTGCCTACATTTCACACGAACTGTCAATAATTAGCCCCTTAAGCTTTAGAGCTGATAAAATACATGCAGTTTGACATGTCAAACTTGAGTCAGGGTTCAATACTTGTTATAAGAAGTAGGTCGTCAAGGTCGTCTCATGAAAGAACTCCTTGTCGCGTCAAGCTCACTCTTTGACACCATATCATCACATTTCTAGCTATTTACCTTTTAGTTCTTGAAACACGCCTTGTCAAAATTGTTTTAATCTCTTTGGTTCCGCAGCAGTTAACACAAATCTCTCTCGGCGCAAGACATTTAAATCACATGGAAGCCATGTTGTAATTTCAGAGATCCCACAATGCCGTGCGCACGGAGAATTTCCGGCCCGGTCAAAGGTCAGCTCAGTGCTAGAGCGCGTTTATTTTATATACCGGCTACAGCCTCTCGTCTTCTAACAACATAATATGCATTGTTTTCGATCTTAAACGAAGTTATGAGGTTTTGTTTACATTTTTATTTGTAATAAAAGTGTCATGATGTTACCGATCGTTTTATAAGAGAGAAATTGATCTCAATAGAATCGCTTAATATCTACCCGTATCATAAAATGAATGCGTGCTTTGTTTTGTTGTTATCAAGATATTTTTTTCAGAAAAACAACGACAAAGTGAATGTCAGAACTTGAAAACTTTCTAAATGAAAATTTCTGATGTTGAAGTGACCGAAAATACTCTTCTAGACACAATTATCCATTCTGGTACTTTAAATCATATTTTTTTCTCTGAGGGCGCGCGGGAGGCCAAGTGGTCTAGTGGTATGATTCTCGCTTCGGGTTCGTACAGCGAAATTGCGAGAGGTCCCGGGTTCAACTCCCGGCTTGGCCCCGTTATTTTATATAGCCCTGGAGATTATTTGTCTCATTTCCGCCTTTAAATGGATTTCTACGTATCTATTTTTAGTTCATATGTTTTTTTCCTTACAAGTTGAACACATAATATGTTGGAAAGAAAATTATCTCTGTGGATCTACAGACAAGTTCCTTAATCATATTCTTCCTTTTTCAGAATCAATGATGTATCAATATTTTGTAAAGATAGTTCCAACAACCTATGTCAAGGTGGATGGAAAGGTACGTTCATTCAGGCATTTCCATTTATATAAAATCTTGGTTAATTTTTTCACAAATTAGGATATTTATTACACTATCACAATTGGTTAGAAATATATAAAATCTGTTTTAAAATGGAAATTGTATAAATTGTTTATTATGACTCAGTGAATATATTAATAACAGACATAACAGATTAATAGCAATTTTTTTTAAAGTGGAAAAAGTATCTTTTGAATTCTGCTTAAATTGATTTTACCTTATTTATCTATTTCACTTTTGTTATGTCAATGCATTTTGTCTGTATATTTATTCACCTATACATCAATGTATACACTATTTCTTAGATATTCATAAATTATGTTGGTTGACCACTCCCCTGTTTAATTTATAGTATGATTGATCAAAAGTGGATTTTAACTCATGTGGACTTAAATATCAGAGAAGTAGCTCTGACTTCTATTTTAGGAAAGGTGACATTCTTTACTGTCACTGTTTTTTTATGAGAAAGGGAGATTGTTAATCTCGCAAACCTGTTTCTTTAATGTTTGTAATGGAATCTGTGAGGGACTTATATATGTTATGTTATATTCAACCATTATTTTTTACAAATGTTATATACCAATCAGTACTCGATGACTAAGCATTATAAGGTATCTGCAAGCGGGATAGGGGAGCATTATATGTTATGTTTGGACCAATATTTTTTTCAGATGTTATATACCAATCAGTACTCTGTGACTAAGCATTCTAAGATGTCTAAAAGCAGCATGGGGGAGCAGTCATTACCTGGTGTCTTTGTCATGTATGAACTCTCACCAATGATGGTCAAATATACAGAAAAACAAAGGTAAAGTCACATACACTAGTTTTAACTCTTTTGGTTGTTATTATACTTTTATATATATAGAGGGATAGTCAAACACCTTTCTGAGTTTGAAATCGGCCCCCTTGCAGTTTTTCATTTGGTCTCCCTAGAATTTGTGCAATAAGTGAAAAGGGAGTCCTTTCTAAGAAAATCACAGAAGCAGTCTATTATCACATGAAAATATGATGCTTCTTACAAATCCTCCTATATCTGCATTTAAAATGGAAAATGAAATTTTATTTTTAATAACATTTTCTACAATATTAAGGCTAAATTATGACCAATCAGTGGTTAATGATGGAGGAACGAGTAAAAAATAGCCCCCAAATTACTGGCAACTTTTTCACATGCCTCAAGTCATATTAAGGAGGAACCTTTGGCAGTGGTGAGAGTTGGCAATCAGCACAACGTGCCTTGGACCATTTAGCTATAGGAAAACCACTTGATCTATTAGATTCACTGCACCTTTGATATACTTAGCCAGACAGGCACATTATTAAGAAATATATTTTTCTACCCCTCTTATGCTGTAGGGTCAAATGTATTTTATGAAGATTTTGTATCCGTTTGGATCTTGGCTACTTCATAGCATTCACAAAGATAGAAATGAGATGAAGGATCCCTTCATGTGTGCAATTTTACTACATTATAATATTTTAGTTATATATTCATATATGAAAATATTTTCTCAATATATATAATTGACATTTGATTATAAATTTGATTATAAATTTGATTATAAATTTGATTATAAATGTTGGGTACTTATTGTTTCTTTTTTTTCATTTTTCAGATCTTTTATGCACTTTTTAACTGGAGTATGTGCAATAGTAGGAGGCATTTTCACAGGTATGGAGCGTTGGTATATACAGCCACATTTGAGTTCTTTTGAATTATTTTTTTTGCGAGAAATTAGTTCGCTCCTTATGTGATAGAGCTCTAAGATTGCTTGCATGACAACAACAGAAGTTTTTCATTTGAATTAAATCTCGATCATGGTTAACAGAGCAAAATTAGGTTGGAGGATATTGTAATATAATCTGTTGCCTTGGTATTTGCACAAAATATGGTTCTCCCATCACAATGCTGACTGAAAACCAGCAGTAGAAAGATTCCAGGGCTGTTGCAAACTCAGCAGTATGACATATTTTTCTTAACCTTTCCAATGCTGAGGTTACATTCAGCAAAAGCACTTCATTTTGAATTGGCAAAATTAGCCACTAACAGCAGAAGGGTTAATTAGAACACAGCATTGCCTATTTTTTTCATTGCTCTTTAATACTTTGAAGCACTGAAAAAAATATATTTTCTCAGACATTCGTTCAAAATCATCTTATCTATTGTGTATCAAACAATTGACAATACCCCATTGTTACCCTGTATTGTTGACCGTTTTCTTTCTTGTCTTGTTGCAGTTGCTGGTCTCATTGACTCCATGATCTACCACTCTGCCAAAGCTATACAGAAGAAGATAGAGCTGGGAAAAGCATCATAATACTCGTACTGTCATTTATAGGAGATTTTTACTCAACTGTGATATTTCTATGCAACTCTGGGACCAACAAGTCATAACTCTCTAAGGGTTATAAGTGTTTTTTTTCTGTACTGTTTCTTTTCTTCAAATTTATCTCTTTCTCTCACTGGTGACAAAAGGAGAATTTGTTTTCCATAGTATTGTTTTTTTTCTATCAATTGTTTTAAGAGATGTGTATCATAAGAGAAGAACGTAAACAATAAATGTTCACTTTTCCCTGAATACCTTGAAAAACTTTTCTTTTATTCATGGTATCAAAACTGTGCAAAGCATTTCAGAAATGATTACCACATGGTTATTTTCACTTTAAAATTTGACAAACCTCATATTATCTTCGAAAGTGAAACAATAACAGCCTAATATAGAACAAATAGTCAAACATGACATTGGACCGTTTTCAGACAGAACAGTCTGATACAGGGATATGTTATACAAATGGTTAACAATTCAGAAATTGGCATAGATATGTGAAATAATGATAACAATGATCTGAAATTAAATGGCTTACAAGTTCATATCTTTTATAAGTTCATAGAGCAAATATTAGCATCTACGGGCTAGGAGACTTAAATTTTTAATTGGTATTCCATTCCACAATTATTTATATGCATGAATGGGCAAACGTTTATGATATACAACACATAGGTAATCACTTTCATTCTGGATGTGGAGAATCCTTTCTAAGATGGTTCGAAAACCTCATCTGTCATGATAATTTTGTGTTTGTTAGATCCGATTTTTGATAACGAGAATGGAGTGTTTCTGAATGTGTACTTTAACTTAATTTCATATCTAGAGGCAATGTCTCATTGGGTTTATACTGGAATTATTTTTTCATCCTACTTGTGAATATCATGAGATTCATGACTTGAAGCACTTTTTGAAAATAGCACAGTTTGCATTTGAATAGTCATGAAGTTTGTGTACAAGATATGGTAGCCATTGATTTTCTAATGATTCTGTCTATCAGAGTGTATGTAAGTCAAATAATACCTATGGGTTGGGGGTTTGTAGAAGTGTTCAGTTTCACTAATATGGGTGCCTCCATGTTAATATGATTATTTTATGATGCTTATTTTCATTATGTTTCATTTATTTCAATTATTTATTGTTTTTATTATTTTATTTTACTATTATTAGTAATATCATTATTTTATTATCATTATCAATATTAACAGAAAGTATGAAATTAAATATTGTACCTGTTATTAATAATAATTTTTATTATAGTTATTTCTATTATTATTGTCTATTTTATTTTTTTATTTTTCATTATTTCCATTATTTTTTACTTATAGAATTTGAATCATTCTGTTGTAGCAATGTTTTGAGAGGAAGATATAAAGTACAGTTTGGAATTTTGCTTTCACAAATCCATTGTTGATCTGCTTTTTGATGATGCATCTTGACATGAAAGATTGTACATAATGTATGACAGTTAAGGTATTTATGAAAAGAATAGTGTTGTAGCTTGTTTTGGTGATGTTTCGGTCAAGGTCAATAATAGGTCAGTCTTGTAGTAGAATTAGGATTGTTCTAAAGCTGAATTAGAAACAAGTTTTCTTTGGTGAAATGTGAGAGTAGCTGGTTTTACAAAATAAAGGAAAGACGAAAAGTCACATGACGAGTCCTTAGAGTTAAACCCATTAATGCTAAGAGTCCCTATGAAGTCTAAACTACTTTTCGCAATATCATGATTTCAATTAATCTAAATTTTTCAGAAAATAAGGACAGTTGTATGACATATCTCCTTCAAAAATTTCCCTAAATCTATCAATAGAATAGGGCGGTCATTAATGATAAATGTTTATAGATCCGATAACCGATTACATTATTACCGATAGCCTATTTGTATTCGATTCTGCAAGATATTCGGCAAGGATTTCGTGCTGGTTCATCGATATGGGCAGTATCAATAACAGCCCTAGATTCAAACAACAAAATATCAGGGCCCTACACGCATGAATGGGTTAACCTAACTCAGGTTTGGACGGAGGGTAATTCCTCAGCACTTCTGGGGCCAGTTGCACCAACGTGACTCAGGCTCAAGGCTCAACTTGATTGTCTACAACAATACATGCTATCGTTGTAGACAATCAAGTTGAGCCCGAGTCAACTGGCCCCTGCTGTGAGATTGCCTAACAAAATATCAAGTCATACCCTGTACCTTGTCTTGATTACAGGTGTATTTAAGTGTATTATTTACCTGCGTAAAGACAGGGAATGGTCTTAACCCTTATGCTGCTGGTGGAAGTGGTGGCTAATTTTGCCAATACATAATGATGCAAAGATGCAAAACAAAATGACTGGAACCCTGGCAAATGGGTACTCATCTGAGAGTACTTGGCGAGAGCTTTCTAATGAGTACCAACATGACAGGGTTTGGATGGATTTCAAAAATATCTGCGTCCTTGTACTTTGGACGAATGTAGCCTCAGCATTGGAAGGGTCAATGGACAGGTGGTCTGACCATACCATTGAATGGGCATGTAACATGTATACAACTTACATAAATAAAAATAAAAATAATGAATTGTTCAAATATGAATAGTAATTGTAATACAATTGTAAGTAATTTAAAGGTAGCTCCTTTTTCTGGGATACTGAGCAAACATGTACTGTACAAATTTTCAGGTGTGAGGCTGTAAGGGTTAGGTACTATATTATAAGAAGCCTTATACCATTAAATGTGTACGCCATGTCATGATGCTCTGGTTCAGTTTGGTAAAAAATCAGATTTAATATGAAATGTAGAAACCAGATTTTGGTCTATATGCTTTGATCACATGTTTTTGGTCTAAGTCCAACTCGTGTTGGAGGTCAGTTTTGCAGAATCATGTTTAAATAGGAAATTGATATCATTTAGAACTTCTTTTAAAGTATTATGTTTTAGAATTACAAAACGGAGCATGTGCAGTCAAAATAGAATGTGCAATCTCTATCATCAGATCATAGAATGAGGCATACTGTATATTTTTCATTGAGACCATCAAGTACAGTTTTGGGTGTGTGTGCATTTTACCATGTTCGACTAAGCTAGACTGGTTTTATTTATCCATGCAACTTTGACATGGATGGAAAACCAAAACAAGCGGATTATACCAACTGAACTGTATGTGTCTTTTTTCTAACCATGTGTCTTTAAGTAGATACAATGTTACACTGTGGGCTTATTTGTAAAGTATCTTTAAGTAGAAACAATTTTACACTGTGGGCTTATTTGATTAGTATTGTGAAATTGGACTGGAAACTGTTAGCCCCTGCTTTTCTATGAGCCAAATACGTCTATGTATACTTTGTAACGGAGATGTTTCCCTGTTATTTCTGCTGATAAAGATCTCATGTTACAAGTCAAATGGATTCTCTCTATCAATATGGAAATCGATTGACTAAATATGCCTAAAATCAGAAAATTGTTAGTTCAAACACCCATATTTTTAGATATGGTAAATCAGTTACAGGCAACCTTGATTTAGCTGGTTAATCATTATCTGTACTAATGGCATGTATACTTTTGATTTGCTTTCGTCAAGACTGATAACTCAGATGCCAACGAATTTAGTAGCCAACAGAACAGTCTATAGTGTCCAATTCTTATTTTGCCAAACCTACTGCTTTCAACAAATACATTTGAAAATATTTTCCATTCTATGGCAATATATGTATATGTATCTATATATGTATATATATATATATATATATATAAAATATATATATATATATATATATATATATACATACACACGTCCCTGGTTATAGGTCAGTTAAATGACAGTAGACAGTCATTCTATTATTTTTTTTGCAAGATGTGACAGTTTGCCAATTGTGTTTGTGGTCATTTTGCATATAAGATGTAAAAAATGATGAATAATAAACAGATATTCACAATAAATGAGTCATATACATGTTATTATACCTAGAAGTGTTCTCAGACCACTGCAATGTGCTCTAGAAAAAAGAGCCATTCGGATTCCACACTTTTAAGATTAAGAATAACTTATACATAAAAAGTTAATTTACAAAATATGGTAAGGAGAGTTACAGATTAATTTGAGATAAAGTATTCTTCACACAATTTTCCAAAATACTGCCTTCGGGAAAATTCAGCCATTTTGGCCTGTCACAGATTTTATTAATTAGTTTAAATTCACTCAATCTCTAATTCTCCCCCAAAAGACCCAGCTACTTGGGCAATAACTTCTTGGGAAAGCATCAGTTCAATATATTTTCTACCTAGTTAAATAAGCCCAAAATTCCAAATTTGTAATTGCAAACTTGCAAGACCACAATAAATTAAAAGCTGTAATATCTAACTCTTTTTTTCCATTTCCACCTCTGTATAAATATAAACTGACCATATAAATATAACAAGTATATTTTTCGATATGCACAATAATGCTTCAAGTAAAGATTTTGGTGACCGAACAGTCGTCCACTGAAAGACGCTTGAATACTGAAAATAATTGAAATATTAAGTAACATAGCTAAATTGAGAAATATAAGTATGCTACGATGCTTGTTTTTGAATCATCCAACATCAAATGCAGAAGAAATATTAGAATGTCAGTATTTGCCCGCAAATACAAATATCTCCCCTGCTGGGAAAATGAAAAGTTAGGAATGGAAGGAACAACATTCAGTATGCTAGACTAGAAACTACCTTACAAGCAGGGGCTCCAAGAATAAAACTTAACACACCGAATGTTGTGGTTAAAAATACAAATGGAGAACAGTGGACTTGCTTGAAACTGCAACAGGTTATCTATAAGATATCCTTCTATTTAACCATGAAGTCATTTTAGATGTTACTTCAGCTGTTTTGAAAATATATTGGGAAATGGGGAGGATTGAATTTTCTTTTCGGACACCCTGTAGTAGCACTTAAATCAACCTAGTGACCTCGCCAATGGATTAATTTTCCTCCATTAAGTCCAGCAGCAGCTGTCTATTAATATCGTCAAGCTTTTCTGTCCCCTCTGCACCACCTTTCGGGCATGTCTCTTCTTCCTCCAAATCTGGCTCAACATCAACCTCGTTCACCTGAATTAAAGAATTTGAATCATTTAAACCACAATATCCTTTTTTAACCCCTATGCTACTGGTGGCTAATTTGGCCACTACAAAATGATGCAAAAAATTGAAAAATTACTGAAACCCTGGCACATGGGTACTCATGTGAGAGTACTCAGCGAGAGCTATCAAATGAATACCAACATGACAGGGTTTAGATGGTTTTCAAAAATCATGCGTCCTTGTGTTTTGGACGAAAGTGGCCTCAGCATCAGAAGGGTTAAACATCTCAAAAATTTCTTTTGAAAAAATTCCTGAAAGAGAGTGTTAATCACAATGTAACTCGGAATTTTACTTTAAATAATTTGCCAATTTAGGCTAAATCACAAAGATTATTATGCATACAAATGACTTCTTTCAAGATCTCAAGATGTCTGAAAGGATTAATAATTAGTTCACATCTTCCTGCAAAAAAGGTTCAATTAATTAAACTCTCTATTTCAATGGTTCATTAGTAAAGGGCTTCAATATAAGATGACAATGTCAAGAATCCATAAAGGTAAAAAGTATTCGGTTTATAGTCTTGTATTCACCGAAGTGCTCACACAACCTTCCTCCCCTAGCAGGCCTGTACACACGGAAACCATTTCAATCCCCCAAGGGATATTCCAGAGCAGTTGGCAGCATATAGCGCACAAGCCTTAAGCACTGCCTTATTAACCCATTAATGCTCACAGCGGCCAAAAACAGCCTGACAATTTTGATGCAATCTTGTAGGCAAAAGCAAAATTGAGAAACTATTTGAAGGAGAAATGTTGTTCAGAACTTCACCAACAACTCTCCTTCAAATATTTTGTAAAATCTTTCTTAATTCCTAAGTTATTATCAAAACTACCATAGGTCCAGACGACAATTTTCATATGAGCTTTTAAGTGTGAATGGGTTAATGCTAGGTACCCATTTTGCGGCTGGGTAGACTGAGGCAATATGGAATAAACTGTCTTGCCCAAGGACAGACCAAAGTGCCCCGGCCAGGAAGCTACTGATTACTAGTCCAACACCTAACCAACTGAGCTACTTTGTCCCCATACAACCCAAGCTCTATGGTCAAGCTTGTCCTAAGGCACCAAAAACAAATCATATTCAACAGGAAAGTTCCAATCAGCAGAAATTTAAAAATACAAGGTTAATTGAGCTTCATCATGGTAGAAAAAGTGACGATGAACAGGGTCTTAGCCACAATTTCAAAAATGTCTGTCCAAAACAGCAATTCCAAAATATCTGCCCATCCAAATATAGCTACTAATCTAGTTCAGATCCTTATACCAAATACATTTAATACCCATTGTGTAAAAAAGGGCATTTTCTACTTCAGCTAAGTAGTAGCAGATGGTTTGTTAGGAAAATATTTGGTAAATATCCCTAAAAAGTCAAAATTGAAAAATCTTCACAGAGATTTTTGCCTGTCCAAAAGGTTTTCAGAAAAATGCCTGTCCAAAGACAGGCAGGACAGGTGCTGGCTAAGTCTCTGACGATGAATGAAATTCCCTAACTCCCTACCTTGAGCAGGTCCTGGCAGTCGCTGTCCATGTCGTGGTGTATGGGATCTGGCTGTGTTGTGTCTACCTCCACATGGACCTTCCCTGAGGGCAGCAGCAGCAACAAGAGCTTACTGAACGCAACCTCAAGAGCTCTGTTATAGGCAGACTTCTTCACAATACATATCGCCTGTGCTCGACTAGACAAATCTGAAATCAACAAGGATGAATTCTGGAATTTCCTGAAGGCACTAGCAGAGCTTACTGAACGCAGCTTCAAGAGCTCTGTTATAGGCGGACTTCTTCACAGTACATATCGCCTGCGCTCGACTAGACAAATCTGAAATCAACAAGGATGAATTCTGGAATTTCCTGAAGGCACTAGCAGAGCTTACTGAACGCAGCCTCAAGAGCTCTGTTATAGGCAGACTTCTTAGTTAACAGTACATACAGCCTGTGCTCCACCAGACACATCTGAAATCAACCAGAGCAAAATCTGGAATTTTCTGAAGGTAGTAGCAGCTACAAGAGCTTAATGAACGCAACCTCAAGAGCTCTGTTATAGGCAGACTTCTTCACAGTACATATCGCCTGCGCTCGACTAGACATCTGAAATCAACAAGGATGAATTCTGGAATTTCCTGAAGGCACTAGCAGAGCTTACTGAACGCAGCCTCAAGAGCTCTGTTATAGGCAGACTTCTTAGTTAACAGTACATACAGCCTGTGCTCCACCAGACACATCTGAAATCAACCAGAGCAAAATCTGGAATTTTCTGAAGGTAGTAGCAGCTACAAGAGCTTAATGAACACAACCTCAAGAGCTCTGTTATAGGCAGACTTTTTCACAGTACATATCGCCTGCGCTCGACTAGACAAATCTGAAATCAACAAGGATGAATTCTAGAATTTCCTGAAAGCACTAGCAGAGCTTACTGAACGCAACCTCAAGAGCTCTGTTATAGGCTGACTTCTTAACAGTACCAGGCCTCAACGCTAACACAAAATGATACTGGCCCTGTAGAACCAGTAACACCTAGCATCTACTGGTCCTGCAAAAAAATTACTAGTCCTACATTTTTTCTTTAACATAACAAGAAAGAAAATTGCATAAGATTCACCATAACATTTATCTTTATAAATTTTATCTTCATTTATTTCAAAAACATTAGGGGAAATTCTCGGGGGGAAACTTTTAAACAAGAATGTCTCCAAATGTTTACTGGCCCTGTAGGACCAGTTGAGGTCTTTTTTTACTGGCCCGAAGGTGTTTTTGGGAATTTTTACTGGCCTGGGGCTATAGGTTCACCCTTAGCGTCGAGCCTTGAGTACACACCGCCTGCACTCGACTAGACAACCGCCTGTTCTCGACTAGACAAATCTGAAATCAACCAGGATCTACTAGTGATTTTGATGTAAAATAATGAATATTCACTTTTTTGCACCTACTCATCCTTAGTCACTTACACCTTTCTAATAAATCTCACACCAGATTCAAACTTTCCCTGGTGAGGGACAGTGAGCATTCAAAGCACTATCTGCAGTGTTCAACTGTAAGAATTTGGACACGCCTGACAATGAGATGGCCACTTAGCTATAAGACCAGCTCCCAGGAAGGTTCTTAATCCATTGATGATATTTTTGGTAATAGATTTACGGAATTAAGAATGGTTTTGCAAATTATTTAATGGAGAGTTATTGTTCAAGTTTTGAATAACATTTTGACTTCAACTATTTTGCCAGCTAAATATTTGCCTTACACATTTCTCTCAACTTATTAGGCTGCTTTTGGCCACTGTGGGAATTAACGTGTAAGATAACTATTTACCACTGTATTACAAACAAAAGTTCTGAAATAAGCCTAATTAATTTAAAGATTTAACCTTTATGCTGCTGGTGGCTAATTTGATCAATACAGAATATTGGGAAAAAAATAAAAAAAATGACCGAAACCCTGGCAAATGGGTACTCATCTGAGAGTACTCAATGAGAGCTTTCCAATGAATACCAAGATGATAGGGTTTAGATGCTTTTTCAAAGATTTTTGAGTTCTTGTGCCTTAGACAAAAGTAGTCTCAGCATTGAAAGGGTTAAAGAGTATTTCTCTCACCTGTGGGGTTCCAGGTGTGTTCTGTCTGAGCCACACCTGTAGCTTTAAGGCCTTCACCAACGACCTCCAGCTGGACTATCCCCAGACACTGTAACTTCTTCACCCCAGCAGCAGCAGCACAGTCAACCTCCTCCTCCTTCAACTAAAATCAACCATACTAACACATTATAACATACACTGTCTGACAACTGATATACACATATTCACACTCAGTATTGATACACATATTTACCTCCTTCAACTGAAATCAACCATACTCAAATCAACTCATTAGGCCTAAAAAAATAAATTGATTGTTTCCTGTATCGGTCTGAAAAAAATAGGGTAGGTAGGTCAGTAAACATTTTTTTTTTTTTTTTTGGTCAAAAATGTGTGTTTTATGCATGTTTTACGTTGATTGGGAAAAAAACTTTAGGGTAGGGATTTATTTGAATAAAAACTTGTTAGGGTAGGGTTACAGGAAACAAACAACTTTTTTTACACATATACATGTGTACTGTCTTCCAACTGAAATCACCAATTGATACACATATTCACCTCTTTCAACTGAAATCTATACACAGTGACACTTATTCACATACACTGTCTGACAACCGAAATCATCAAATGAGACACACATACTAACATGTAGTCTGATGTAGACCGTCTCATAAATAAAATAACAAATACACATGCACAGTCTTGTAATTCTCCAACAACTAAAATAACCAATACACACACATTAGCTTGTACACAAATAAATGTTTACAGCACCAAAAGTAAAGATAGCCCAATTATCATATGAACAACTGCTTTTAACACTTATGCTGCTGGCGGCCAATTTTGCCAATACAAGATGATGCAAAAAGCTTAAAATAATGACTGAAACCCTGGCAAATGGGTACTCACCTGAGAGTACTCAATGAGAGCTATCCAATGAATTTAGCAACATGACAGAGTTTAGACGATTTTCAAAATATTTTGAGTTCTTGTGCTTTGGACGAAAGTAGCCTCAACATTGAAAGGGTTAAATTCTAGATATTCTCTATGTAGAAGATTGATGCTTGAAATCCTCATAAAACTACCCCAGAAGAGCCATTGAAGATGATGCATTACCGAAATAATCTTTGAATTCCAGCCATTGAATCCTAGGTAATGATTGGCCAACTCCATACACTTGGTGATGTATAGTGGTTTATTTTCTGCGACCTTCTTTCTAGACGCATATTTTATCTGGAAAGAGAATAAATAATATCTAATAAGTTTACAATTAAAATCCATACACATCTAGAGCATCCATATAACCTGACCTTTAAGGTAATATCAGCAGTATATAAAGTCTGTAAACTAAAATAATGGAATTAAAAGGTTAACATTTAATGTGCATGCCTTATGCTGCTGATGGCCAATTACAAAATTATGCAAAAAACTGGAAAATGACTGAAATCCTGGCAGATGGGTACTCATCCAATGAATATCAAAATTACATGGTTTAGATGATTTTCAAAAATCTTTGTAACTGTGTGCTTTGGATGAAAGTAGCCTCAGCATTCATAGTGTTAAGAAAATACTCAAAGGTGCCCATGTTTTTCCCAGATAAATAGGTCACTCATAGCTATCCAAATAAAGCTCCTCTAAAAATATATACATATATGATTTTCTTCCCATTTTTGGACATCTAGTTTCTAAATTATCTTTAATATTAATATTAGTATCAATAATAAACCTTCCTTAAAGTTAGCATGGAAATTTACCTTGCTACTTATAGTAAACACAGAAATGCACCTACCGTAGGTACTGTGAGGTACCTACCCTAATATGGTTTCCTTTGATCAAGAGTCTTCCAGAGAGGTCCTTCTTAGCCTTGGCAGCAGCTGTGGCAGAGTAGAATTTCACAAAGGCGTAGTGGTGTGCAGAAGTGGGCTCCTGATTGTCCCCCTCTTCCTGCTGCCCCTCTCCCGCCGCCCCTCCAGCCCCCGCTGTCACGTCAGTACCAGACTCCAGCACCTGCACCTCATAGATAAGACCATACTTGCTGAATAAGGTATACAACCTCTCCTAGAACAAAAATAAATAAATACAGAAACATGAAATTCAATTAATTAGATTAATTCAATTCAATTGGGGGTCTATAGTATGGGTCTGGGATACCAGTGGTGAAAATAGACAGTAGCCCACCGGTCCGTTTCTACCAAAAATTTGAAAGGGCTAGTAAAAGTCTAGATGTTTACTTGCCCAGAAAGTCTGCTAAATATTCTGTCCACATTAATTCAGTAAGCATCACATCCAGTTTCCCATTTCTTCTACATTAGATTATAACTGTCACAATTCATAAATTTAGCACAATTAAGGGTAAACCATGAATGTTCAGTTATGAAATGACTGTTGGCTACCATTTTGGTAATCAAGTGATATGGACCCCTAATTTTCCGGTGGACCACTAGACTATTCATTTTGATGGACCCTTTGACCATCAAGGCTTAGCAAACTGTTTTTAGCATTGGGATACTTGACCTAGGTCGCGCTCATTGAGTATTTGAGCTGTGCCTCTGATCACAAACATAGATGTAAGGGTAAAATACATAATGTAGTTCTATTAATTTCTAAATAAGGAAAACCACCTCTCCCTCTATTTACAGTGATTTCTCTAGGCAGTGAGCGCTAGAAAAATGTGATTTATTGCCAAGACCATACTTGGCCAACAAGGAATATAAACGGTCCGGAAATAAAGATTCATAAACCGCATTTATATTTCTTAGCATAGCATATTTTTTCACTAGAGGAGAACCCAAATGGTCTACCAGTGATGCAAATATCGATACTGTGTATCTTTTACTAGAAAGAGTTTACCTTGAAATACTTCTACCTTAATCATAGTGTTTACACCGTGGTAGGCTAGTTTAATAATAATACAAATTTGGTATATATGCAAACACTATTCAAATACTTTGCATTTGCCCATCTCATTTTTCCACATATTTGATGTTTAAAAGGACAATTACACCATGAATAACACATAGGCCCAAATGGTTTCTTCGGGTATTCTCTACTTAAAACCAAGCTCCCACCACTGCCAACCTTCATATAAGAAGTGTAAATATTGCTTTTTAGACACATCCTAAAACACAAGAAACCAAGGTAATGGGAGCATCCATTTTAGTCTATTAATAGCTTATCTCAGGCTATTTGGTACCCATATGTCATAAGCAGTAATTAAGGTAGCTGCTAATGACACATGGGTGCCAACACCCTCGGCGACGCTATAAATCTGCACCAATGCTCAGCAGCAGTTCTTAGTGGCTATTATAGGTTTGAGACAACATTGATTTACTTGCTCTTCATAGAAATTTGTCATACAACTCAGTAAAAATTATGAAAATGTTGCTATGGCACTGAGCCGGGATTTGGTCCCAGCTCAGTTTGTTGCCGAGTCACCTAGACACCTCACCAGGACCACTTTAAAGCTGCAGAAACAGCTTTTCACTTAACATAGTGTTTTCTTGGCCAGTCCTGTTATTGCCACAGCAACGCACTATAATATAAGGATTAAGATCCACCACTGAGCATTGGTGCAGATTTATAGCTGAGACATGGGTGTTAGTTGTCAAAGTTTTAGGCTGCCAAGGCCAAAGCTTTGCAACAAACACCCTCAGCTATTATGCGCGTTGCTATGGCAATAACAGGACTGGGAAAGTACACTATGTTAAGTGAGAAGCTGCTTCTGTGGCTTTAAAGTGGTCCTCGTTCGGTGCTATTACAATGTACAGAGCTGGGATCAAATCCTGGCTCAGTGCTATACTGGGAGTAGTAGACAGGGAGTGGGTACTGTGCATGCATCATCAAATATCGCTGCCTCTATGAGTCATAGATAACATGTGTACCCCCAGGATTGGCTGCCTGCTGAGCCCATCTCCTTGGCAACCTATCTGACCTAGATAGAGGCAGCGAAAAGAGATAAGGCTCTGGATTGCCAACTCACTGTCTACTACTCTCAGCCTCTTTCTGACAAAATCACATCACCAATACTTCCCCAGTCTACACCGCGTAACTCGAGGCTCACACACTCCAGGTATTAGCATGCTGTGCCTATGGGGTTGCGGATCAAGGGGATGTATCTCTCTGGTGCTATAGCAACCATAACAAGACATGATTTTTTGTAATTTTTACTGAGTTGTATGACAAATTTTCACCAAGTGCAAGTAAATCAAAGGTACCTCAAACCTGCTATGATAACCATTAAGAACCGCCTTGGCAGCCTCAGCTTTGGCAACAAACACCCTGGTTCCTAGTACCTTAAATCTGCACCAATGCTGAGCGGTGGGTTATAGCCTGCAACGCTTACCAATGTAAACCTTTGCCTGGCCAACCTAACTGGTCAGCGATTATAGCGCATACTTCTATGAAAATACCTAAGCTTGGAACACACACTATGTTCAGTGAGAAGCTGTTTCTGTGGTCCCGGTTCACTGCTGTGAACCAGGACCAAATCCAGGCTGAGGCTCCTGAGCCGGGACCAAATCCAGACTGAGGCTGCTGAGCCGGGACCAAATCCAGGCTCAGTAACCATTAGAAAACACGATTTTCGTGTCCTTTTCACAGAGTCATTTTGATTTTTCAATGGCCATGAAGACCCGCCACTGAGCATTGGTGCAGATTTATAGCCTCGCAGTGGGTGTTTGTTGCAAAGCTTTGGCCTTGGCAGCCTCAGCTTCTGCAACAAACACCTAGGTCTCGGCTTTATAGATTTTTTATAGCACTTGGGTGTGGCATTGTCCCAACATTATATTTTGACTTTGCCAAGTAAAAGGAGGCCCAGGCCGGGATTCTGCGCAATGCCTGTTACTATGGTAACGAAACATTCGGGCAGAAAAATCAAATAAAAGTATATAAATGAATGTAAATTTTCTAAAATGAGGTCTTGTATGTATAGTTTACTATATATATGCTCCATACATTGAACCCATAAAAAACTCAGAAAAAGGATGATTAAAAAAGAATTATTCCTAAAAAAAGCTCCCATGATGCTCTGCCTCTGACTCCAAGCAGACGACTAAACAAGATGGCTGCCAAGCCCCTTACTGGTACTTCATCAAATCATAAGTTACTGAAGAGTATCAATAAACTTTGTAAATTCTGGCGTGCTATAATAGTCATTAAGATTGGGCAGATGACCTTGTGTTGATTTATAGCTTTGTCCAGAATGTCCTTTGGTTGGCTTCGGCCTAGCGGCCTCAGCCAAACAAAGGACATTCAGGCCTCAGCTATAAATCATCACAAGGCCAAATCTTAATCCCTATAACATCTGCACCAATGTTCAGCGGCGGATCTTAATGCCTGTAGACAGAGCCTCGGGAGGACGAGTGCTGGACTACCATCTTCGGGCTGTTCCGTCAGCGTTAGCAGTACATAAATCAACCTTCGCCTTCGGGGATCATCCCCTCTCACTCAGAAAACACCTACATGAATTTCGTCTTTTTGGAGCTTGCCAGAAATACTCGTCAAATAAAGATTCTTTGTGTTATCATTAGGTCGAAAGAAGTCTACAATTTCTATATCATGATCTACCATATTTTAAACAACCATTACTGTGTTACAATTCAACTTGACTTATGTATGGCATATTTATATTAGCTAGCTGTGGATTCCTTTTTCAGTCGACCGAATGGTGATGATTTACTTGCTGATTTGAACTACGCTCTGATTCTCGCGAGGTGAATAAAGGCGACATCTGGTGGACGAAATGAAAACCATTTTATTAAGGTGGTGATGCACTGATTTACGCAAATGGCACACAAACATTCTAGTATAAGAAGTACTCGCATTTTTCATCGAACTATGACTATTTTAACCTTAGATGACCATTCATCCAAGATTTTAACGCAAAGAAGAATAAACCAATAGCTGCACTTTTAATTTTTGAATTAGTGGTTATTCTAAATTGACAACTTACTCTGTCTGATTTATGATTCATTGATTTTCCTTGTATTTGTTTGTACATGTACTATAGTTTTGTTTACTTCTGTTTACCCGTTGAGTTATTTCAATCTTGCAGTTACATTTTCTTAAGTTTCATATGATTCTTCTTCTACCTATAATATCTAATACTGTTGGAACATCTTATCTGCACCCATCACTGATTCTTGAACTCTAAATGTGTTGTCGGCTATTTTCTATACTCAAATTCTTTTGGAATTTATAATAATCCAGTCATAATCTGTCCTGAATATCAATTGCGCTTGTCCCCACCCTTTGGTCACAACCTCACCTGTTTTGATATTTGATTGCTGTTGTTACACATCTTTTTGAACTCCTGAATGAATGATTTCTTAAAGGCACATCGGCACACAAACGCCATTTAGTGCCTCGAAATCTGTGTAAAATAATGGATTTTTGTTATTATAGAAAACAATAACAACGCAATAAATAAATAAAAATGATCACAAAACAATGAATAGTTTCAATAATAAGTTTCATACATAAGGTTGTTTCATTAAAAGGTTTTATAATCGGTAAAACAGACCAGTCTCATGCTGTCTGGAGGAACCTTTTCAAAAAGCTCCCTTAAGCTATATACCTTAACATATCTTATTCTTGATTTAATAAAATCAACACAATCAAATAAAATATGTTTGACAATCAAATGACAATCACACACTATGCATTGGGGAGGATCTTCCTTTTTCAAAAGGAAGCAGTGAGTCAAGTGAGTGTGACCAATTCTTATTCTCGCTAAAACACTCTCCTCATGCCTAGTCATTCTAAAACCTCCAGCCCAGAGACTTTCATTTAATTTAATTTTGTTGTTGACTGCTTCATCCCACTGAGACTGCCATTTGTGCTTTAAAAGGACATTGATATGTTTCTTAAAATCGCCATAAGAAATGGAAATATTTGTGACTCTTCTTAATATAAATGCTGCTTTCAATGCCTGTTCTTACAATGGCACATCCCCCAAAAATCACTCATCAACATGAAGGGAGGATCAAATAATCATATTGAATGGTTGATAATATATTACTCATTTCAAGTGGAAAATACGGAACAAATAAGAAACAACAGCCTTAATCTTTCACGAGAATGATATTTATTCAAGAATATGACTCACAATTTTTACATATGTCATTAGTTTAGACTTCTTCATTACGTCCATCCCAGTAAGTGAATGAGGGTTTGAAGGCACATTAACACTCTTTGATAGGTGACATGTATAAGCTCATATTGAAACTAAATCATTTAAAATGTGCATTTGGCCTTTAAGTGAAACTTCCATGTCAAGCTTGATCAATGGTTTGGTCTATGTACAAGAAAACCACAAAGCACTATATGTATTATGAAAGGTGAGACTCTGAAGTGCCCAAATATTATAAAATCGTTTTGTGATATCTTCACATGGTCCAATGGGTGGGACGTAATTCGCTAGGACCCATCCAGCCAGTCCTTTGGACAGACTGTTTCCTCAAAAAAACTATTTCAGATGGGCAAAAATTGCTATGGAAAGTTTACAAATGTAAATCTTTTGAGGATAATAACTTTTCCAACAAACCATGTGGCTGATGTATAAAAGTCCCATTTTGAGAAAGTTGGCTAATGGATGTTGGTGGTATAAGGTTTGAAGTAGCTCACAAGTTTAAATCCAGACCGTCAGGAATCTTGTAATTGCGGACTCAGACAGGCATTTTAAAAATTCTGGCTAAGACCTACCTGGGGGTGGGATTGTAGTACAGAAATATGGATTTCTGTTACCTATTTTTAGGCAATCAACCACCTGGCTTTAATAAATGTTTCCCAAAGTCTATGATCAAACATTTGAAAGAAAAATACTTACACAAATACAATTCAGGTTAGAATACGCAAATAGTGTTTTAAGGCCTAAAACAATTTCTAGCGGGTAGTGACTGCTGTGGATACCATCTTGTAAAGTGACCTCTGTCGGGGGAGAATGAAGTTGACAGTTGCTATGGCACTATGTGAACAGCATTGTTAGGATCCCAATAGAGGATTAATATTGGGCTCCTAACATTGCCAATTGTTAAAAGAACTTTTAGAAGCCCAATGCAATCCAGTAAAACAAAAAATTGACCTATCAGCAGCTAAAATCAGAGTGGAGCTGATAATAAAGCATTTGCCCACTTGAAGATCCGGACAGGACCCTTCTAAAAGGAAATAATTACTCATTTCAGGTGGAACTTAAGGAGCGATCAAGACACAAAAGCCATAAACTTCAAAGAGAATTATGTTTATTCAAATAGCGGATTCGTATAATTTTTACATGTTCTAAGTCCTTGGTTCAGCCATCTTCGGTATGTCCATCCCAACAGTAGTGCCAGGGCCCTATCCAGCATGGATTTTTAAACTGGGTGTCCTTATCCCTTCCTGTGATAAGGCTACTTTCGTCCAACGCACAAGGACGCAAGCACTATCTGAACCCTGTCATGTTGGTATTAATTGAATAGCCCTCACAGTTTGAGATGAGTTCGCATGTGCCAGGGTGTAACAGACGTCGCATATAACCATTTCCATAGCAATACTCTTCAGAATTTGGAATGCAAGTGGTCAACCTTAAGTCATGTCAGAATGTTTTATTGCCCTGATAACATTACACGCTAAAGAGTTAAAGAGTAGCATCCCCCTAAATGTCAGATAGCATAGCGTGGTCAAACAGAGAAGACACTATAAGTCAAGAGGAGTTAGAATTGACCAAAGAGGTATGTTACTTACATTCTGTTTATGTAAATTAGCAGTTTTGTTAGAGGTAATGGAACTGTAATTGTTTCTAACTAATCTAATTCTTGCTAAACTCATTTGTTGATGAAGGTAACTATTCTTGTGATATTGCATAAAGTGAACATTGAAAGCTTTGATTTCTAAGTATCAATTTGCATATTGTCATTGTATTTGTAACTTTCTAAAGTGTGAATGAATGTGCTAGTGTAGACTTATTAAGTTTACTTATTGCTATCAATTTCGTAATTTTCAGGTTGTCTTGGGTTTTTCTTATCTTGTGCTAAGAATTTGTTTGTTGTAACACAGCGACAATAAAACCTCACCTAGACACCAGTTGAAGCCGTGTCCTTCATTCCTAGCTGCCCTAAAGTGACTCAATGACGGCAGCTATAGTGAGAACTCTTTGTGCTCACTGTAAGGAAAGTGAAACTACCATTAAGGCTGTGATGCTGGTGATACACTCAAAATAAGACAACTCCTAGTTTAGCCCTCTTGTCCCCTTTCTAATAAGTTTTATGTAATCCCCGTGTTCTTGGTGTTTGGACTCCGAGTTTTCTTTGACTCAGCTGCTTGAGCTGACCTAGATAGAACCACAATTTCAGTTTTGCAATGTTTTACCTCAAATGACATTTTCTTGGTCAATAAAGACTACCTTGAAGTTGTAAGTACATGGACGTCTGCTCAACACACTAGGCTAGGGCAACTTGATTGAAAATTTGGAGTTCCAGCAATATACAGCCCTACAGCACACAACTTAGGTGGGAATTTTACTTAAGAAAGTAGGTCAACATCAGATATGGGTGTTTTGCTGTCTCTAACTAGTGACCTACTTTTTTAGGTAGAATTTCTACCAGAAATTGTGTGCTGTAGGGTATTATCCCGCAGGAACTCCAAATTTTCCATCAAGTTGCCCTAGCCTAGTATATGTACCAGACGTGCATTGTATTAACAAATCAAATTACCCTTTATTGATCAAGAAAATGTCATTTGAGGTAAAACATTGCAAAACAGAAACTGTTGTTCTATTCAAGTCAGCTCAAGCAGTAAAGTGTAAGTAAACGTTTAGTTGTAACACCAAGACCGCAGGGATTGGATAATAATTGTTAGAAAGGGAACAAGAGTGCTAAAATAAGAGATTGTTTATTTTGAGTGTGTCACCAGTATCACAGCCTTAAGACCAATTGGGCTAATACCATTTACTTGGATTGTGTATTCCTGGTGCTATCTCACCAAGAAAGAACTCGAGCTATGTTGGATTTTTAAAGTTGATTTCCAATATGTGCTGCTACTGATGCTGGCCCAGATATATGCTGCGGACTAACACCCTTGCTAGCCGTGAATGTAAACAAACATGCAGTGCCAAGAAGATTGCAAAAACTGAAGTATTTGCTGGGCTACAGGACAGTGATAATTAAGGCACCCCAGTTGCCAAAGAAACAAGCCTCAATACGAACACTCATAAGACTATGTTTACACGCAGGACAATGTTTAAACGGAGATATGTTAAACCTAGCAAGCAAGCTATATATAATTGTTGCATTGTAGAAAAACAAGATCAGAATACACTGGTTACCTATACTATCTCGCTTGAATTATAGGTGCATGCTTCATTGAAAATTGCATTGTCTTATTGTATATCACTCTCAGGCATAAAGAAACAGATCTTTTACACTTTAAGAAATTAAAAGGATAAAGGAAAGGTATTGACTATCATATATTTTGCAAACTGGCTTGCATACTATTCTAATTTTAAAGTATATCTAAAAATGCCAACTGGTTATTCAGAAAAGAAGACTGGTATGCTAGATAGTGATAATGCTCCTAAACTTCAAGGGATGCCTGATTCTAAGGTAAAGAAACCCACATAAAAGAGCCTTGAATATGCTCTTAATCAAAAAGAAATAGAGTTTAGAGCTGTTGTTTCTGAATGGCGCCAACAGGCAAACCATACTGAAGAATAGCTCTGAGAATATGTGGAGATTAAGAGGTTGAAGGAGTGCAGAGCCCCCAAGTGATTATGAAAAGGTTTTCTGGAAGAAATGTTTCTGGAAGAAATGATCTCTGAAAGCCTAATTGAAATATCATTAGAAGAAACCCATTCCAGGGTCTCACTGCGATCAAATTGCAGTCGTACCTCAATAAGTAGCACTACTTCATCTTCTAGTGCTTCAAAGAAATTGGACTCTGCAACAAAGGGCAGCAAGGTTAAAGGCAAAAATAAAGTTTGTAGATATTGAAAGTCAGCAAAGGGCCGAAATAGCGAAAACTGAGCTGATGAAAGAAATTGAAATGGTCGAGGCTGAGCTCGAAGCTATTAATCTAATTGAGAATGAAGAAGAGCAAGAGCAATCTGTCAACCAAATTCCTGTACCATAGGAATTATTGGCTGACAATACTCAAAAATATGTGCAGAGTCATTTCCCTGTGGAAGATGCTCTTGCTCCCACAGCAGTCCCTGACCCACCTGTGAGGATCCCTCAGGTGCCTCCCCCACAGTTTGACCCACACATACGATGGGTTCAATGCATAGTACCTGGGTACATACTCCTAACTGTGGATATGATTACCCACAGGTAAACCCCCATTTTCAGTACCAATTGCATGCCACGCATGCAAGCTGAGGTGATGTTTCTAGGCAGCAGATTCTGGATATCACAAGAACATTTGCGGAACACGTAAGTCTTAGTCTGTTGCCTCCACCTGAACTTAGTGTGTTTCAAGGCGACCCACTAAAATACCAAGGTTGGAAGGACTCTTTTGAAACACAAATCAATCAGGAAAAACGTTTCTCCCATTGAAAGAATATATTGACTTAAAAAATATCTTGGTGGCTCTGCTAAAGGAGCAGTAGAAGGGTTTTCCTGCTCACAATAGTAGACTTCTGTGACAAAGCTCGAGTATTTTAGTAGCAAAAACCTTTAGAGATAAACTAGATGCTTGACCTAAGATATCCCTGAGACAGTGTTAGATGGCCATGAAAACCGCAGATGGTCTGGGAATTATGAATGACAACAGAAAAATTCAGAAGCTAGTCATGAAACTCCCAGACTGGGCTGCTCTACGATGGGCTTGGTTGGTGGCTGATTGGAAGGAACTTAACAGGACTTTCCCTCCTTTTGGAGAATTCACTTGATTTATGATAAAGGAGGCTAACATCTTATGTGATCCTATGACCTCTCATCAGTCTACAAAAGGAAGTGAAAAGGCAAGTTACTTGGGTAAGCAGTCCCGTATAAGTAGGAGGAGCAAATCTGGGCTATCAAACCCGGCAGGAGCCAGGTCTCCAATTACTGGTTCGACTGAAGAAAAGGATGCCAAGTCATCAGATCAGTCATGCCACTTCTGTAGCAAGAATCATGACACTGGCTTTTGTTATGCCTTTAAGTCCAAGTCGCTCGTTTAAGTCCAAGTTTCTGCAAGAAGTGTCATCGGATAAGTCACCATGAAAACCGCAGGAATCCCAGTTCTGGTCACCAAAAATATGAACCAGAACGCTAACATTCTCAAGAGAATGAAACTGAAGAGAAGGTAAAGATAGAAGTCAAGTCAGCAACAAGTGGACGTACAAGAGTTACCCACTTAAATGAAACTGATCAAGCTGGCAAGAGCTCAATGGTAGTGTAGTGTCCTGACTTAAATAATGACTGACCCCTCTATGGTCATCAGTCCCACTGAACGCTCCCTCTCCCCACATCCGGGATCTTGTATTTTATTGCTCTCTCTTGCTGCACAGAATAAAGTAGTTAAGTAGCAACTCATTCTGTCTGTCTTCAAACCCCTTACAACCCTACAATGGCGACGAGGATCCAGAAACTTCTTTGAAGAGGAAGGGAGAATAGTCAAGGAAAGCACTGATTCTGTCCCTAGGTGCATAGGAGCCACCAACTTCAAGGAATTCTGAGGATTTTGGAAAGGGAGCCCAACGGCATCTCGTGGAATCTATCACAGCAGACCACGCTACCCAGGGTGTAAAGTCCAGCAGCAGAGCAGATAAGTACAGTCTAATAGCACCCCCTCCCTTAGCAACTGATAAGGCAGCCACTCCAGCACTAGCGAGTGAGCGATAATAAAAACAAACAAGACTAGCGTGCAGACATGGCAACAGGCCTGCCTCACTACCCTACCTTTGACACAGCAGGGGCTGCTGTCAGTCAGAGATGGACCAAATGGCTTGATAGGTTTGAGAGGCTGCTGATTATAGCCATGGTAACAGAGCCTGGAGAAAAGAGAGCCTGGTTACTGCACTATGCAGGTGAAAAAGTGAATGACATTTTTGACACCATCCCAGAGACAGGGAATGAGGATGACTATGAAACAGCTAAAGTAAGGCTTAACAATTACTTCAAACCAAAAGTTAATGCCGAATATGAAATATTCAAATTCCGCAGCTGTGAACAAAAATATGATGAATCTATTGATTCCTACTGCACTAGGCTTTGCGAATTGGCAGCAACCTGCACATTCCATGACGTGGACAGGGAGATAAAAACGCAAATAATAGCCAAATGTACATCCCACAAGCTCCACTTGAAAGCCCTCAGTGAAGAACTGACTCTAGATCAGCTCCTCTGTGCAGGTAGGTCTCAAGAACTATCTAAAAAACAGGCTGATGAAATAGAATCCACAGTAAAAAGTTAAAATTCAGTAAGATGGCTCCAAAGACGAAACAAAAGTATACCGGCCAAGATGGAGACTTGCAGAAATTGCAGGGGAAACTATCCCCATCAGGATAAGTGCCCTGCGAAAGGTGTTACCTGTCATCAATGTGGAAAGTCAAACCACTTTGCACGAGTCTGCAGATCTGCCAATCAAAAGGATCTCAAAAGGAAAGAAGAGAAAGGAAAACCTCGAGCTCACAAAAAGCCAGTTCATAACTTAAAATACACCAATGAGTCAGAAGATGAAAATCCAAGACTGGGTCAGCGAACCACAGAAGTTCGATTCGCCAGCTAAGACAGGACAACGAATCAGAAGATGAAGACGCCTATGCTTGGTCAATACACCAAGTCAGCACGATCCATAAGCCAAAAGTAACGGTGGAAATAGACCGACTAACAGTGAAAATATTAATTGATACTGGTGCGAGCATCAATTTAATTGACTTGAAAACCTTTAATAAACTCACACCATGCCCGATTCTGACCAAGGATAAAAATCCGGTCCTCCCATACGCAGGACCCCCGTTGAGCATACTTGGAACATTCAGAGCCAAGGTTCGAGGAAACGGACAACTGGTCACCTGCACCATTCATGTTACCGATGAGGGGCACGGTAATCTTCTTGGATACGAGACTGCCATTAAACTGGGCTATGTCCGGGAAATCAAGGGCATGGAACAGATGCAAAGTGCAGATGATAAGTATGCAAAGTTATGCGATGAATATTCAGACCGGTTTGTAGGCATGGGAAAGTTAAAGGGAGTAGAAGTGAAACTTCACATTGACGAATCTGTCCGCCCTGTCCAAAATCGCCACAGACGAATTCCCTATCATATACGGGAAAAGGTTCAAATGGAGTTAGAAAAGCTCAAGGAAGAAGATATAATTGAAGAGGTTGTAGGCACACCAACCCCCAACAACCAAAGCCAAAAGCGCCTGATGAACTTCGCATATGCGTGGATATGCGCAAACCGAACGAAGCTATAATACGTGAACGACATGTCACTCCCACGATTGATGACCTGATTCTGGAACTGAATGGATCGTCCTACTTTTCAAAACTCGATCTAAACAAGGGATATCATCAGATAGAGCTGGCACCAGAATCATGCTATCTCACAACCTTCAGCGCAAACCAGAAGCTCTGGAGGTATAAACGTCTCATGTTTGGCCTACGGTCGGCCGCAGAAGTATTCCAGAATGCTATTCGAATCACGTTCCAAGATATACCCAATGTGCTCAATATCAGTGATGATATTTTAGTACACGGTAGTACCCAGGAGGAACACGACGATAGTCTCCAAAAAGTCATGGCCACGGCAAGAGAGGCGAACTTGACATTTAACAGAAAAAAGTGTGAGTTCAACAAGAGACACCTGTCGTTCTTTGGTCACATTTGGGGACCCGAGGGAGTTTCAGCAGACCCCAAGAAATTAGAGGCCATTAAAAACCTCAAAACTCCCAAAAACCCAGAAGAAGTTCGATCTCTTCTCGGAATGGCTAGTTATGTCTCTCGAATTATACCAAATTTTGCAACGGTTACAGAGCCACTGAGGAGGCTGACGAGAGCCAACAATCCCTGGAGCTGGGGTACCGAGCAAGAAAAGGCTCTGAAAGAACTGCACACTCTACTACAGTCCGAGACCACCATGGCATACTATGATCCCAAGAAACACACCGAGCTGATTGTAGATGCCTCACCAGTTGGTCTAGGGGCCATCCTTGCGCAGAAAGAAAACAAGGAGGATGGAGGAGGCAGAATCGTTGCTTACGCCTCCAGAGGGTTGTAGGACGTAGAATCTCGATACAGTCAACTAGAAAGAGAAGCACTTGTAATTGCTTGGGCCACAGAAAAATTTCACCTGTACATCTATGGAAGGCCCATTGAAATCTTCACAGATCACAGACCACTTGAAGCATTATTCAACAACCCTAGAAGCAAGCCTAATGCCAGAATAGAGTGGTGGTTGATTAAAATGCAAGACAGGTATGACTACAAAGTCATATATAGACCAGGTAAAAATCCTGAAAATCCTGCAGATTATCTCTCAAGTGATGCAGTCCTACCAAGCTCCAAAGCGAGTAAAGCGGCCATAGAAGCTGAGCAGTATGTCAATCTAATTGAGATGAACGCAATCCCGAAAGCACTGTCAGTAGCCCAGGTAAAAAACGCCACAATGGAGGATGCCACCCTTCAAGCAGCCATTACAAATGTAAAGCAAGGGTGCTGGAATGAACAACCGCACCAAGTGAATATGGAAGCTCTGAAAAATCTCAAAAGACTGAAAGACGAGCTCACCATAACAAGTGATGGTCTTCTGTTGAAAGGAACAAAACTGGTAATTCCAAAGAAACTGCAAATGAAAGTTGTAGAACTGGCCCACCAGGGACACCAAGGCATTGTGAAAACCAAACGACTGATTAGAGAAAAGTTGTGGTTTCCTGGAATAGACAAACTGGTTGAGGACAAGATACAGAACTGCCTGGCTTGTCAAGCCAGTACTCTAGACTCCAAGGCAAAATATGAACCGCTGATAATGTCCGAGCTACCAGACGGACCGTGGCAAAAAGTCGATATAGACTTCTGTGGGCCATTCCCATCAGGAGATTATCTGCTAGTAGCAATGGATGAGTACAGCAGATTCCCAGAGATCGAGATCACAAAATCTACCTCTGCACACGCCACCATTCCAAAATTCGACAAAATATTCAGCGTTCACGGAGTTCCAGAAGAAGTGAAATCTGATAATGGGCCACCATTTCAAAGTGAAGACTTTAAACACTTTGCCGAATATCTTGGTTTCCATCATCGCAAGATAACTCCAGGATACCCGCAAGCTAATGGTGAAGTGGAAAGATTTATGCGAACGTTGGAAAAAGCCATCAGGTGTGCCATCGTAGAAGGAAAACAATGGAAGCAAGAATTGTCCCGATTTCTGAGAAACTATCGCATCACACCTCACAGCTCCACAGGAATTCCACCAGCAACTGCACTCTTTAATAGGAGTATCAGGTCAACACTCCCTGAAGTGCAGAAAAGGGCAAAAAAACATGAATCCCTTAGAGCGGCGGATGCAAAATCTAAGCATACCATGAAGGAATATGCCGATAAGAGAAGGAATGCTGCTTATTCTTCAATTCAGCCAGGTGTAACTGTCCTAGTAAAACAGGAAAAGGTGAACAAATACTCCACTCCATTCAATCCTAGACCATATGAAGTCACGGCCAGAAAAGGAAACATGATCACTGCTGAAAATGGAGAACATAAAGTCACACGTAATGCATCCAAATTCAAAGGAATAAGCCCAAAGTTCCAAGCTGATGTTTACACTCCCGATGAAGAGCAATCGGAAATAGGGGATGAAGTCAACCTAAACGCCGATGAAGCGGCTGAAAATGTACCTCATAAAAGTCCAACAAAGTATTCCGCGGATGTCAGCCCATCAAGATATCCAACCAGATCCACTAGGAACAAGAAACCTGCCTGGATGAACGAATACCAAATAGGGACATGAAAACAGCCATAATAATGCTGTTAGACCACTGGTGTTTCAGCCAGTAACTGAGCATGTGCTTGTAACCTCTGCTCTGAAACAGATGGAATCTCAATTGATTTATCTGTTTATAATAGTATAGCACAATAACATTCTACAGCACTTGAAATAAAATGCAGTCTCAGAAAGAACTTTTAAGGCAAAGAGAAAATGACATTGAAAGAATAATGAAAGAAATATATATGTCAATGAACTCTCATATCTTAAAGTCAAGATTATATTAGTTTCATGTTAAGAACTGTAAACTCTAAAACTCAAGGAACTCTACAGAATTAACAATTCCATATTAATAACAACCCTGAAGTCGAGTTAATATCAATCACTCATTTTAAGGGAACCATCATCTAAAGAGAGGAGGGATGTAGTGTCCTGACTTAAATAATGACTGACCCCTCTATGGTCATAAGTCCCACTGAACGCTCCCTCTCCCCACATCCGGGATCTTGTATTTTATTGCTCTCTCTTGCTGCACAGAATAAAGTAGTTAAGTAGCAACTCATTCTGTCTGTCTTCAACCCCTTTACAACCCTACAGGTAGTGCCTGTTTGGATATCACACAAGGATATTCCAAACACTGAAATCATGGTGTATGCCTTACTGGACACCCAATCTGACACTACATTTATACTGGACAAAACCTGAGATGCCCTAGGTCTTAAGGGACATGAATATAGGCTTTACCTTTTGACAATGTTGGCTAAGGATCAGCTTCTTGAAAGTAGAAAGACAAGTGGTTGGATAGTAAGGGAACATGAAAATTCCCATGGGGTTCCACTCCCTGTCACATATACTTCCAAGGGAACTGATCCCTGCGAACTGCTCACACATCCCAACTCCATCTATGGCTGAAAGGTGTCCTCACCTAGATAATATTGCTGAGAGACTGCTTCCTTTAAAGGACTTTGATGTAGGACTCCTTATTGGATATAACTGTCCAACAGCCCATGTACCAAGAGAGGTGATTCCCCATGTGGGGATGAACCTTACGTGGACCGTACTGATCTTGGATGGGGCATTGTTGAAACAGTAGACCGCATCTGAGTGCGCAGTATTCTTGCATCCTTCATGGATCATGCTGGATTGCAACCTGATGATAAGTCCTTAAGAACTCTGATATGTGAAGCTGCAGCCATTGTCAACAGTCGTTCTTTGTCAGTGGACAATTTGAATGATCCAAAATCTCTAGAACCATTTGTTGTGACTGTTGGAACCTAGATAGCATACTGTAGTTGATACAGGTAATGCACTGCATAACACTGATAGTTAATATGTAACTAGTGTCACCGCACCCAGGAAATCCTGTACCTTATCTTAGTACATAGTCATACACCTTGCTTCTTAGAAGACTAGCCCATAGTTATCACTCTGTACTAGGTAACCTATCTATATGATGTATAAACTGTATCATTGATGATTATTACTGTCTCGAATAAAACTCTTAACTACACACACGTTTGGATCTGTCTCCATATCTACAATTGAACCAACCATCTAGTGGCTCACAACCCACATTTTGATGCCGTGACCCGGATTAAACATGTCAGAGACAGATACAACAGCAGACTCAACAAGAACTAAGAGAATCCGATCAGCCTACAAGGGACAAGTGACAAAACTTCTTGCCTCTGCATCTATCATAGAGAGGAAAGATGATCTACAACAGACAGACTTGGATAACTTGGAGCACCTAATAACAGAACTGAAGGCAAAACTCACCTTGATTGAGGACTTGGACTCTAAGATAATGGATTTAACACCAGAAATGGAAATCGAACGAGTGATAGTGGATGCGGATGACTACCAATCCACTATTAACAAAACCTACAACTACTACAAAAGTTCCATGGAAGAGAACTCAAGAAACTAACAGAACCAGTGAGTACACACCCTCAAGTAAATCCTACTGCAGCTGCGTTCACTCCAAGACAGCAGCAACACTATAGACTAGCACAGCTAGCACTGTCCACATTTGAGGGAGATATTTTAAAATGGCAGAGTTTCTATGACGATTTTAACTCTGCAATTCATGCAAACAACTCACTATCGAAAATGGAGAAGTTCCAATACTTAAGAAGCCAGCTGAAGAATGAGGCATATCAAACTATCGAGGGCCTACCACTTACTGACTCGAACTATGATAACGCAACTGCCCTCCTACACGAAAGATATGGCCAGCCTTATAGAATTATTGGAGCATACATGAGAGCACTTTGGGAATTATCTAAACCCTATGAAAGCATTCTCAGCCTGAGATCATTTCTAGACACTCTGGAATCATACATCAGAGGATTACAGTCTCTTGGAAAAGATGAAACTACATACGGAGAACTACTGGTTCCAATGGTATTGGACAAATTGCCTGCATCAACAAGGAAACAAATAGCAAGAGAACACGAAAACAATGAATGGACACTGTCAGCCCTAAAACAAGCCATCAAGAGGGAGATAGAAGCAATGCAAGCAGGAGAAACGGATGAACTGACTAATGAAGGAAACACATATACTGCTGCAATCTTGACCAGAGCTAGGAGGAAACCTCCCAAACAAATGAGGACACTATGCTGCATATTCTGCAAGGGGGAACACAAGCCAGACGAATGCCCAGTGGTGACCACAGCAGACAAGCGATATGAAGTAGTCGTTAAGTATAAACTTTGTTTTAATTGCTTGGGTAATCATCAGGGGGTAGCCAGAGCATGTAAATCCAGATATACATGCCGAAAGTGTGGTTCTTACCACCACACTGCTCTCCACAAGGAGGTTACCCAATCAAGTGGAAATAAGTATTTACATGAAAAGGTTGAAGGGCATGATAACAAAGCACCCCAAGCAAAGCCAGAAAAGGCGCTATGTGTAAACCATAGCAAGGCAGTTGTACTCAAAACTGCATTAACAGATATCAAGGGTTCTAGAGGTGCTTATTGTACTGTTTCTATTCTGTTTGATGAAGGGGCTACTAGGTCTTTTATTACAAAGAAGTTTCAAAATTGAAACTTGAGAGTGAAAGAACAGAGCTTCTTGATGTATCAGTTTTTGGAAATGAAACATCAAGATCAGAAAAGTTTGAAGTAGTGAGCTTTGAAAGTATTGGGCAAGATGGAAAGGGTATTAAAATTTCAACCATTACGGTACCCGAAATTTCCGCACCTATGAAAAACTTTATCACACGTGATGTTAGAAACTTACCCTATCTCAGAAACTTAAAACTTGCTCAATCATCAACAGATGCTTCATTTCCAATATCAATACTGATTGGTGCTGACCATTACTGGTCAATTGTGGGGGATGAATTCATTAATGGTGATGGCCCAACTGCCATTGGGTTATCTACTCTCAGGACCTACAACAGTAACTGACTACACAGACCCAAAGGTTTCAGCTTTCCACATCACGACAACTTCAAAGACAAAAGTTGACACACTGACAAAATTCTGGGACCTAGAATCAATTGGTATACATGACTATGAACAAGACGAAAACAATGACTTTGACCGTTTCTGTGATAAGTTTATAGAAAACCAAGGGAAACAATACATTTCAAAACTCCCATGGAAAGGTGACCATGAAGCGTTGCCAACAAACTATGAATAAGCTGCTAGTCGCACACGATCATTAGTCAAGAAACTTTCACCAGACGTTCGCAATGTATACAATAGGATTATTACTGAACAAGAAAAACGAGGCTTCATAGAACGAGTACCATGTGATGACATATTTTCAGGTCATTATCTTGCACACCGGGCAGTAGAGAAAGATTCTATCACAACACCTATTCGCAGTGTGTATGATTGCTCAGCAGAGGCTGCTGGGACCCCAAGTCTTAATGACTGTCTAGATAAGGGCCTCAACATACTTAATGACATGATAGCAATTCTACTCAGATTTCGAATACATGAATTTGCTTTTACTAGTGACATGGAGAAGGCATTTTTACAAGTTGGCCTTCATGAGTCTGATCGTGATTACAAAAAATTCTTCTGGCTATCAGATCCAGAAGACCCATAGAGTCCTTTCAAAGTTTATTGCTTTAGCTCAGTACTCTTTGGTTCAGTATCAAGTCCTGCTATATTAGCTGTGGTTATCAAAACTCACCTTGACACATACAATACAGACATAGCAGGTGACATGCAGATGAATACATATGTAGATTATAATCTGATCAGCGGTACTAGTTCAGAAGAGAAACTAGCTTCCTATTACATTGAAGCAAATGCAAACATGGAAAACGGTGGCTTCAAACTATGTGAATGGACCACGAATAGTCCTACTTTGAAAGAAAAAGCCACAAATGATAAAATTGCTTGTTCATCTGAAACTGTCTCAGTTTTGGGACTCCTGTGGGACACCAAATCAGATGTAATGAAATTCAAGCCATGTTCTTATCTCACAATCATGGAAACACCCACAAAACGAGAGGTACTTAGCCAGATATCAAGCCTATATGATCCACTTGGTTTACTTGCCCCTGTGCATGTCAAAGCCAAAATATTCATGCAAGAATTGTGGAAGGCAAATCTAGGATGGGATGACCCTATTCCTGACCCACTCTTACAAGTATGGGATGGTATAAAGGGAGAATTAGATATTCTCGCAGACATAGAAATACCCAGAAAATATTTCAAAGAGAACAACAAGAATGATGATACAGCATATCAGTTGCATTGTTTTGTTGATGCCAGTGAGAGAGCTTATGGGGCAACAATCTACTTACTGAATGATAAAGGAAAATCCTCACTGGTCATGTCAAAAAACTGAGTGGCTCCAGTTAAGAAAATGACTTTACCAAGATTAGAAATTATGGCAGCAGTTATTGATAAAAAATTGACAAACTTTGTACATGACCATCTGACCAAATTCATCAAAATTGATAAAACAGTTCTATGGTCAGATAGCCAAATTGTTCTCTGTTGGATCAAGAGTGAGAAACTTTTACCACTATTTGTGAAAAATTGAATAAAAGATATCAAATCTTTCCCATTCACTGATTACAAGTATGTACCTAGGGCAGAAAATCCAGCTGACTCACAAACATGTGACACAGTCAAAGCCAGTTAACTAGACAAAACGAAACTATGGTGGCATGGACCTAAGTGGCTGAAAACAGGTGATTGGCCAGTTGAAGCACTCCACAAAAATCTCATATCAGAGGAGATAGATGGCATTGACACTTCTGAACCATGGTGTAGTCAGAGTCGTAGAAATAAGAACAGAAATTCTAGCCAAATAATTACATACAAGTAGACTGTTAAGAAAGTGCTATCCCACTATAAAAATGGGAAATGAGAAAGGTGCAAGGAGCAAATACTATGAACAGTAACTACCAAGACAGTGCTGATAAACACTATAACAAGATGAACATTATACCAATATCTTTAAGATGACAGACATTGATTAAAGAAAGAAGCATTATGATAAAGTTAATTATACATATCCAGTATACTACCTAAGATTAAGCAGCTATCCAAAAAGGGGAGATATGTTGTGACTAACCCCAGTTACTACTATAATGCAAGTGACTCCTCAGGCACTATATAAGAATGAATCACTGTAGTAGGTTGGACCTTGGAACCATAAAGATAACCGAGTACATCACGCCACCCTCTCCTCCCCACGAGTCACACATGTATACTATGTAGCCGAATAAAGTAGCGTTTACTCAACGAGCTGATTCTGTGGTTATTTCCCCTGTGTGGAGTTATTTCACCATTGACATCAAATCACCTATTGACAATGAAGTCTAGTGTACTTTTGCCTCCGCCAAGTAAATTTCATGATCTCTACTGCTGAAAGCGATGGCGCCGAGTTCAGCATCTGGCAAATGAATTTTGGACACGCTGGAGGTCTGAAAATCTTCAGAGCCTCCAAATATGCAAGTGTGCGCGACTTCAAAAAGCCATAAAGGTAGGGGATATGGTCATGATCAAAGATGACGACCTTCCCCTGAACCGTTGGCAACTTGCTAGGGTTGTAGAAACCTACGCAAGTAACCATGACCATATGCGGAAAGTAACGCTTATCTTGAGTGATCCAGCTCTAAGCAAGTTAGGTTGTCCAACTCACCCCACGACATACCTAGAAAGACCTATCCAGAAGTTAGTTCTTCTGGTTGAAGGTGAAGACCAGAGTTTCCCAGACAAGGAGCCATAGACCTATGAAACAAATAAGTCTTGATTACTGAAATTATATTATTATATTAAGATAATTTTGACTCACAATTCCTAGTTAAAATATGAAAGACCAGTTTTAAGTCACAAGCTCAAATAATGAAGCAATGTTTCTTTGTGAACACAAGACTTAAATAGACATAGGGAAAGTACTAGCAGTAATTTGAGGGAGCCATGTAACAGACGTTGTATATAACCATTTCTTTAGTAATACTCTTCAGAATTTGGAACGCAAGTGGTTAACTTTAAGCCATGTCAGAATGTTCTATTGCCCTGATAAGATTACACGCTACAGGATTAGAGAATAGCTTCCCCTAAGTGTCAGATACCATAGCGTTGTCAAACAGAGAAGACGCTATAATAAGTCAAGAGAAGTTAGAATGGAACAAAGAGGTATGTTTATGTAAATTAGCAGTATTGTTAGAGGTAATGGTTTGATACTAAGTAATTTCAAATCTGTAATTGTTTCTAAGTAATCTACTAACTTGTTGATGAAGGTAACTATTCTTGTGCTATTGCATAAAGTGAACAATTGTATTGAAAGCTCTAATTTCTAAGTATCAATTTGCATATTGTCATTGTATTTGTAACTTCCTAAAGAGTGAATGAATATGCTGTAGTGTAGACTTATTCAATTTATTTTACTTATTTTTATCAATTTCATTGTAGTAATCAAGTTGTCTTGGGGTTATTCTAAACAAATCAAGAAGTATTGACCTAGGAAGTTGTTACACAGTGACAATAAAACCTAATCTAGACACCAGTTGAAGCCATGCCTTTCATTCCTAGCTGCCCTCAAGTGACCACAGCTATATATGGCTAGAAGCAGGCACAGTGGGTTTTAGCTAACAAAGGTACTTTTTCAGATAAACTTCTTACTATGGACACACAGTAAGCGTTATTGATTATAGCGTGTCGCAGTAGAACCAAGGCACAATTATTTATCAGCAAAGCTTTCAACAGATGATTTTGTATGTTTTCCTTATACAGACCATCTTGAGCATTTAAGAAATTTCATGAAGTCAATAAAAAGTGTATGGTCACGGAGTACAATAGTTGCATAGGGACAAGAGACCAGGAAAAATCTATACAATAAAAGCCTGAACTTGTCAAAGTGAATCATCAAAACTAAAAATGTTTCAATTTAAATATCAGAACATTTCTGTTTAATGGCTAAGCTGTCAGTGCTATCATTCAGCTCTTGCTTTATAGGCACACACTGTCCTTCTATAACAACCCACTGTTGTGGTTCCATTGACTCTGGACCTGAAGTGTGAAGTTTCTGCTCTGAGTGTGACTTCATATGCTGTTGCAGGTGTGAGTTTGTGGTACATGTCTCATGACAATATTCACACTGAAAGGGTTTTTCGACAGAGTGTGTTTGTCTATGCTGTGCAAGACCTGAAGCTTGGGAGTACGCCTTGCCACAAACTTTACACTTGAATTCAGTTTCTCCTGTGTGAACTTGTTTGTGCTCTGCCAGCATTGAAGAGTGGGGAAATACCTGATCACAGACCTCACACTGGATTGGTTTTTCTCCTAAGTGAATTCCTTTATGCTGTGTCAGATTTGAGGACTGGGGGAATACTTTATCACTAACCTCACTCTTAAATGACGTTTTTCTTGTGTGAATTTTCTCATGTCGTGTCAGTTGCGAAGACTGAGAAAATGTTCTTCCACATATCTCACAATGAAATGGCCTTTCTCCTGTGTGAGTTCTTTTGTGTCTACTCAGATTTGAAGGCACAGTGAATGATTTATCACATAAATCGCACTGAAAGGGTCTTTCTCCTGTGTGAATTCTTTTATGCAGTATCAGATGTGAAGACATGGTGAACGTTTTATCACATAGCTCACACTGGAATGGTTTTTCTCCTGTGTGAATTCTTTTATGCTGTATCAAATTTGAGGACTGGGAGAATGTTTTGTCACATACCTCACACTGGAATGGTCTTTCTCCTGTGTGAATTCTTTTATGCTGTATCAGAAATGATGACTGGGAAAATGTTTTATCACATACTTCACAATGGTGTGGCCTTTCTCCTGTGTGGATCATTTGATGTCTACTCAGGTTTGAAGCCTGGGCGAATGTTTTATCACATAGCTTACAATGGAATGGTTTTTCTCCTGTGTGAATACTTTTATGTTGTTTTAGACCTGAAGACCGGGAGAATGATTTATCACATAACTCACAACGGAATGCTCTTTCCATGATCTGTGCTTCTTTAAGGTGCTTATTCCTTTTCCCAAGGAATATATTGAAGATGTGTTTTTGATAAGATTGTAAACAGCAATATGGTGACTTATGACTTTTGTTGCTTTTGGAAGGCAAAATGTCACATTTCAAGGCAAGGCAAAGTTTCCCAAGTTCAAGACCTGAAAAGAAAGAAAACCAAGTAAATAAAGGATTCGCAATCGAAGGGTGGCTTTCTATAGTAATACTTTTTACAGTGTTTCAAGATTTGCATACATGTCTTATAATTCATTTTTTGAAAATGCATAGGCAAACGCTGGTATATGTTTTTTTCAGTTGAGGCACAAAAGCTAAAGTTGGCTGGGTGTCAGAGCATCACAAAGAAACTGTGCAATTCTGGTATGTACCAGAATTGCTTATCACATGTAGCAATTCTAGAACGTACCAGAATTGTACAATTCTGGTACGTACCAGAATTGTCTGACTAGACAATTCTGATACACGTTTTTATTCCAGAATTGTTACTACAATTCTGGGACATATCCGAATTGGTCATCAATTATTTTCCTGCTGGTAAATGTATTTTTCAGTTGAGGCATGAAGGCCAAAGTTAGTTGGGTGACAGAGCATCACCAAGAAACTTACATATGTATAAGCTTCAAAAATAAAAATCTAAACAGTACAATGTCACACAAATATAACCAACCAGGGTGATGCTAAGGGCATTTAAGGAAGTGAAAATGTAATCTTTGTGATATGACTTCTCTCACAAAATCACATAAAGGCTGATCCCGGCCTTAGTCCTTGAGACTACCATGTCAAGCTTGATCAATGATTTGGACTATGTTCGAGAAAACCACAATGAATTTATGAAAGCCTTGAAAGGTGAGACTCTGAAGTGTGCAAATATTATAAAATCGTGTTGTGATATCTTCACATGTTCCTGGGCCGAGGGTGGTACTTAGCCAGGACCCATGCAGTCAGGCTTTTGTCAGACGGTTTCCTGAAAAATACTCTTTCAGACAGGCAAAATTGAAAAATGTTGATAATATACATGTATGTCCAAGAGTGCTTTCAATCATACAGTAAAATTGTATTGCTGTAGCAAAAATATTAAATTCAGTCGTAAATTCAGTGATAAGTGTTCACTATAGGCGGCCTTCTTATGCTACATGTACATTGCCAGCGAGATCCTGAAAATATATAATAAACGTCCAAATTCAATAGCTAAATAAGCATGGCAAATTAACATAGAAAACCAACATCCTTATCAAGTTCTAGGCAATGTAGAGTCAGATATTTCTGTCTAGGTCAAGTCTTAGATGACCAAACACAAGTGGATTCGAAACCAGCCGGTCAACCTGAACATGCTAGCCTCAACCAGTGTCAACTAATAGCCCCCTATTAGCCCAAAATTGGTGTCCAGCTGATGGTGGAGATCAGGTTGGTCCTGGTTCCCACGTGACCTCGCGCTGCTGCCAGTCAGCAGAGAAATACATCCCCTTGATCCGCAACCCCATAGGTACTGCATGCTAGCCTCTACGTCATCTGGGCCTCGGGTTACGCGCTGTAGCCTGGGGTTGTATTGGTCACGTGATCTGTGCAGTAAGCATGCATGCACTGGCTGGCTGGGGGATGTCATCCTATCTAGGTCAGATAGTGAGAGGCAGCGAAATTTGATGATTCATGACCAGTGCCCACTCCCTGTCTACTGCTCTCAGCAGTCAGTGACTCCTGCCATGAGTCCAGCACCTTTGACCTTATTAGGCCTATAGGCCTATAGCGCATATAGTGATTGATCTCTCGCTACATAATCATTACCACTGATTACATATCCATTCTTTTCTTCATCCAAGGTCAAGTTGAGCTGATTATCATCTTCTAATTACATCCGAATGACTTGTCAGTATCATCTAGTCCAATGAATTACCCTTCTTACTGGTATTTTTTATTGCTGTTGGTCCTATCTCCAGCTACGGAGGTGGAAAAAGTAAGGGGGTGAAAATCAAATCTGGACAGAAACGTCGAGCCACCGATACTCATGGATACCAATGACGTTTATTTGAAATGAACTATCTTTATGAGTATCATCAAGCAGAATCATAGGAGTACATTGAGTACATTCCGAACATTAAATAGCGCTCATTATTACCTGAAATGACACACACACGGACGAGATCAAGCAATGGCGTTCTAGTCCATCTTGATCAAAGTCTAAGATTATTGGACTTTGAGCACCCTGGATCGGGGAGTGTTCATTATTTGCGAATATGCGTTGTACAGAGTATATCAAGAGACTTTCTCTATGTGCTACATCATGAACGGTCAAGAAAGATAAACTCTGCTCGATCATAAACACACACACAAAAGTATATGCATGTATATATGTATTGGTGGTATCCCATTGTTATATATTGACTCTATCCTGTATTAATACAGCTCCTATGAAGGAGGAACATATCACTATCAAGTATCAAGGTGTCACAGTAACGACGTCACAGGTAGTGGTGGCGACATCTGCCGTTAGATGTCGCCACCTTCGTCTTTTTGCATGGTGACAGAAATTATTGTTTAAGGTCTTACGACACTTTCAGAAATCTGTTTAATTTTCCTGAAATTTTGCACAAGAAAAGAACATAGCACAGTGATCTTCAAAACATCTTAAAATCAAGCGTCATCAACTTAGTTTTTTTTTCACAGATTTTTGAAAAATTAATACAATTTATGTCACAAACATCACTTTCTCCATAATTGGTGTCTTTCTTTGCTAGATTTATCCCTTATGAGATACTGACACTGCCTAAAATACTGTTCTGCCTCGTTAAAATTATTTTTCTGCTGTTATGTAGGAACTATTGTGCAAAATCAAGGAATTCGAGTTTAATTTTCACCAATTTTCGTATACACTATCTACACAATGCTCTTAATAAGAAGACAAAGAAAATGATAGGTCATTGTGTTAGTTTCGAACAACAGATGGTCAACGTTTGTGAAATAGGACTTTTTGGGGGCAAATTTTCATGAAAATGTTAGGAAAGAGTTACTCAATTGTTACCGTATATGCCGATCCTTATAAAAGATATTGTTGAGTAAGGGAACCCCATTTTATACACATGAATTATTACACATTATTCCTGAAAACATGTCAAAAGATCAAATTCAATAAATATGGAAATCACTGTAGCCAAAAACTAAAAACTTGTAGGATACTATTTATAATAGGCAGGTATAATCAGAATTGGTACATATTCAATAAAAATCTATTACTTTTCAATTTTTCCAGTGATGACAGGTAAATCGTAATAAAGTATTATAGTTTGTCCTATACCCAATAGGTGTCACCGGTATAGAGTATCGTCAGACCTTAAAGACTTTTTATTTTACTGCCATTATGGTATGGAGATTTAGTACCCAAGAGATAACGTAACCACACGGTGTAAATTTGATATTTCCATGCAATTGAAGGGCCAATCAGTAATTTCTTCGTTCATTTTCGTTTGCGAAAAAACGAACTATCCACCCAGATATGTGCATATATATGGAAGGCCAAAGTGAACAAAAAGAGCATTTCTTAATACTAATAAATGATTTCTTAATATTAATAAAAATGATTTTCTAATATTAATAAATGATTTCTTAATATTAATAAATGATTTCTTAATATTAATAAATGATTTCTTAATATTAATAAATGGCATGATTTATTAATATTAATTTCTTAATCTGAATTTTTTGTTTTGCGTCACATTTATGCCAATAGTGGCTAATTCGTGACTAGCCAGTTGTAAGTAGTGGAGGAAACCGGAGTACCCGGCGAAAACCACCGCCTAGCCCCAAGTCACTGGCAACTTTCTCACCTGCCCAGGCCGGGATTCGAACCCAAGCAGTGGTGAAAGACAGCGTGCAGTCAGTGGCGGAGCCTTAGACCACACATCTGTAAGAGCAGGCCCTTAATATTGATAAATGATTTATTAATATTAAATGATTTCTTAATATTAAAAAATGCTTAGCATTTATCAATATTGATAAATGATTTATTAATATTAATAAACGATTTTTTATTATTAATAAATGATTTTTTAATATTAATATCAATAAATCATTTTTTAATATTAATAAATGATTTCTTAATATTAATAAATGATTTCTTAATATTTATAAATATTTCTTAATATTATTAAATATTTCTTAATATTAATAAATATTTCTTGATATTAATAAATCATTTATCAATATTAATAAATCATTTATTAACATTAAGAAATCATTTATTAATATTAGAAAATGCTCTTTTTGTCCACATTGGCCTTCCATACATTTAAACTAAGTCAAGATCAAGTTACTAGTATTATCATCGCTTCAAAATAGTTCATAGCACTATTCAATGTTTTGGAGTTGTTTTTTTATGTCATGATGTTGAAGTTGCGAAGTCTCTTGGGGACGATATCTCAATGTAATCTTTGTGATATGACCTCTCACAAAATCACATAAAGGCTGATCCAGACCTTAGTCCTTAGTGAGACTTCCATGTCAAGCTTGATCAAAGATTTCCTCTATGAACGAGAAAACACAATAAAGTACATATGTATTATGAAAGGTGAGACTCTAAAGTGATCAAATACTATAAAATCGTTTTGTAATATCTTCACGTTCCTGGGCCCAGGGGTGGTACTCCGCCAGAACCCATCCACCCTCTCTTGTGGACAGACAGTTTCCTGAAAAACACTGTTTCAGACAGGAGAAAGTTTCTATTGAAAGATTTCAAATTAACATATTTTTAAGGTAATAACCAAATCTTTTCCTAGCAAACAATGTGACCGATCTATTAAAGGCCCATTTTGAGAAAGTTGGCTTATAGATGTAGGTGGGATAAGGTTTAAAGTAGCTGACTAGCTTAAATCCAGATGGCCAGGAATCTTGTAATTGCGTATTCAGACAGGCACATTATGAATACTGGCGAAGACCAGCGTGGGGGTGGGACTGAAAGAGAGAAATTTGGATTTCTGTTACCTATCCATAGGCAAAAAACCTAATTACTCATTTCAGGGGGAACATTAGGAACAAACAAGATACAACAGCTTTAATCTTTCAAGAGAATTATGTTTATTCAAATATCTGAATCATATCATTTTTAACAAATTCAAAGTTCTTAGTTCAGCTTTCTTTGGTATGTCAATCCCAACAGTATTAGCAGCAACAGAGTAGTCTTGCTACAAGTCTGTGATATCAGGCCCTTTCACTGATCTGACCTGAGTAGATTTTACTCCAGATTTAGTTCTGAATAAATTCTCAAGGGGGACACACTTGAGCTGTGGTCTGTATCAACTGCAACACAGGAAAACAGTGCTACCATCTATAGTTTGAGAGAGAGACATCAAACCTACTTAGTATATGTAGTGACAGGGGCATTATACCTAATACAGCCTGAGAACCAGGCTACAACTGAGATCAGTGCCAAGGCAATATCCAGCTGCAATCTTCAAACTGGGTTTACTGATCTCTTCCAATGCTGAGAATAATTTTGTCCAAAGCACAATGACGCAAAAAAATGTGAATCATCTAAACCCTGTCATGTTGGTATTAATTGGATAGCACTCACTTAGTCTCAGATGAGTTCCAATGCTGAGACTAATTTTGTCCAAAGCACAATGACGCAAAAAAATGTAAATCATCTAAACCCTGTCATGTTGGTATTAATTTGATAGCCCTCACTTAGTCTCAGATGAGTACCCACCTGCCAGGGTTTCAATCATTTTTCAGCTTTTTTGCATTATTTTATAATTGGCAAATTAGCCAGCAGCACAATAAGGGATAATAAGCAATACAAAGATAACCTGAAAGCCAAATCATTGAATGGGCTTTGAGGCATTCAGATAACAATCATGAAAATGCATTTTAATACTATGCACAAATGGTACCACACAACCATTCATGCTTTAAGTTACCTTTAAAAAGAATCATCTGGAAAAAATAGCTTATCAACTCAGAACCAAATGCCCATTTTCCAAAGGAAAGTGGTTGATTTAGTCAGAAATGATAGTCATCCTTAAGGAATTTTAAAGATACTTTCCATGAAATGTAGCACTGAAATATAAGATTCTTTGGCTAGAAGCAAGCACAATGGGTTTTAGCTAACACAGGTACTTCTAAAGATGAATTTCTTACTATGGACACAACGAAAACTTTCCTGATCATAGCATGTCGACGTGGTAACCATAATTACTTTTCAGCAAAGCTTTCAACAGATGAATCGAGATGATATTGTACATTAATTTTCTCCTTCACAGACCATCGTGCCCATTTAAGAAGTCTCATCAAGTCAAAAGAAATCTGGTCGCGGAGTACAATAGTTCCATAGGCAAAAGCGACTAGAAAAAATCTATACAATAAAGCCCTGGACTCCTCAAATTTAATCATCAAAACTGAAAAATGTTTCAACTTGAATATCAGAACTTTCCTGTTAAATGGCTAAGCTGCCATTTATCTCTTGCTTTATTTGAACACACTGTCCATCTACAACAACCCACTGTTGTGGTTCCACTGACTCTACACCTGAAGTGTTAAGTTTCTGCTTTGAGTGTGACTTCATATGCACATTCAGATTTGAGCTTGTGGTACATGTCTTAGGACAATATTTACACTGAAAAGGTTTTACTACAGAGTGTGTTCTTCTATGCTGTGCAAGACCTGAAGACTGGGAGAATGCTTTACCACATGTCTCACACTGGAATGGCCTTTCTCCTGTATGAATTCTCTTATGTTGTGTCAGACCTGAAGAATGGGAGAATGCTCTATCACATATCTCACACTGGAATGGCCTTTCTCCTGTGTGAATTTTCTTATGTTGTGTCAGACCTGAAGATTGGGTAAATGCCTTGTCACATATCCGACACTGGAATGGTCTTTCTCCTGTGTGAATTCTCTTATGTATTGTCAGCTCTGAGGTACAGTAGTATGTTTTATCACATACCTCACACTGAAATGGTCTTTCGTCTGTGTGAATTTTCTTATGGTGTTTCAGACCTGAAGAATGGGAGAATGCTCTATCACATATCTCACACTCGTATGGTCTTTCTCCTGTGTGAATTCTCTTATGCCTTATCAGATTTGAGGACTTGGTGAATGCTGTATCGCATGTGTCACACCGGAATGCTCTTTCCATGGTCTGTGCTGCTTAATAGTTTTTTTTCCTAGAGATATATGGGAGGTGTGTGTTTAAGCTGAGTTTGTTAACAGCAATAAGTTGTTTACAACAAAATGCTCTCATTTGACTTTTGATGCTCTTGGAAAGCAAAGTGTTCTATTTCTAGGATAGCTGCAATCCTTTAAAGGAATCAGGAAAAATTTTCACCTCAACTTCAGATTCCCAAGTATCAGTTCCCTGGATTCTATGCCTGGAAAGAAAGAAAATATAGGGATTATAGTGTTTACAATACAAAGGTGCCTAAGGATCTATAATTAATACTGAGTATGGGATACAGATTTCTCCCTTTTTAGAGGAACCTGTGCCGTTTGAGAAGGTTTAATTGACCCTAGCCATATGTCCCTGTGTGGGCATTTTAGTCAGTCGGCAAGAAAGGGTTAGATTAATTACTTTCCTTCTGCCATAAGACTCAAATTTACGGGCAAGGAATTTGGAGAAGAGTACGTGTTTGCCAACATTTTTGACTTACAGCGCCATGTATTAAGAATTGACATTGAGGAACTACATGTCCAGACAAATATCTAATAGCAAGTAGGGGTAATGGTCAGCATACTGGAACGCAGAGCACTCATTCCCGGTTCGAATCGCAGTGGGGGGCGCGGGAAAGAATATTTCTATTCTCTGCTGTTTTCCTATGTTTCGCATGGCACTTTACGCCGTAGATCCAGTCACCTAAAAATGCTCACCTTTACCATTGTAAAAATAACTACCAACTTAAATGTTTAATCCTTTTCATAGCAACAATTTAAGGTAATTGTATCATAGTTCTCTATGACTCATCTCACAAAATCACACTAAGGCTGATCCGGGCCTTACTCCTTTAAGTGAGACTTCCATGTCAAGCTTGATCAAAGATTTGCTCTATGTACGAGAAAACACAATAAAGTATGTGTTATGAGAGGTGAGACTCTGAATTGATCAAATACTATAAAATCGTTTTGTGATATCCCCTCATGTTCCTAGGCCCAGGGATGGTACTTAGCCAGGACCCATCCAGCCTCTCTTGTGGACAAACCGTTTCCTGAAAAACACTGTTTCAGACAGGAGAAAGTTTCTATTGAAAGATTTCAAATTAACATATTTTGGGGGTAATAACCAAATCTTTTCCCAGCAAACAATGTGATTGATGTATAAAAGGCCCATCTTAAGAAAGTTGGCTTATATATGTAGGTGGTATAAGGTTAGAAGTAGCTGACTAGCTTAACTCCATATGACCAGGAATCTTGTAATTGCTGACTCTGACAGACATTTTATGAATACTGGCTAAGACCAGCCTGTGTATGGGACTGAAAGAGAGAAATTTGGATTTCTGTTACATATTTTTAGGCAAACAACCTCCTGACTTCAGGTTTTCTAAAAAACATTAAATAGGAACATACTTGCACACATACAATTTTGTTTTAGATTTTGCTAAAATATTACCTAGAACAAAAAATAAAATAATGATATTTGGCCAAGAGTGGTTTTAATCATTCAGTAAAACTTTATTGCTGTTGTAAACATATTAAATTGAGTTGGTTGTTTCAAATATTAGAAGTATGATGCTCGACTCTATACATCCTGTATCAGGATCAATCAATTGGAAAATGGTGGCAGATTATGATGTACCAAGTGTTCTTAAGGTCAAAAACAATTTCTAGCGGGTAGTGACTGCTGTGGATGCCATCTTGTAAAGCAACCTCTGTCAGGGGAGAATGTAGTTAACAGTTGCCAATTTCTAGTGAGTAGTGACTGCCTAGGATGTCATCTTATAGAGCAACCTCTGTCCAAGGTGAATACTTCAATTTCTAGCGGGAAGTGACTGCTGTGGATGCCATCTTGTAAAGCAAACCTCTGTAAGGGGACAGGGGACAGGCCCAATCTAAAAGAAAATAATTACTCATTTCAGGTGGAACATTAGGAACAAACAAGATACAACAGCTTTAATCTTTCAAGAGAATTATGTTTATTCAACTATCTGAATCGTATAATTTTAACATATTCAAAGTCCTTAGTTCAGCCTTCTTCTGTATGTCCATCCCAACAGTATTAGCAGTAACAGAGTAGTCTTGCTACAAGTCTGTGATATATGGCCCTTTCACTGACCTGACCTGAGTTGATTTTACTCCAGATTTAGTTCTGAATAAATTCTCAAAGGGGACAAACTTCAGCTGTGGTCTGTATCAACTGCAACACATGAAAAACAATGCTACCATCTATAGTTTGAGAGAGACATCAAACCTACTTAGTATATTTTGTGACAGTGGCATTATACCTAATACAGCCTGAGAATCAGGCTACAACTGAGATCAGTGCAAAGGCAATATCCAGCTGGAATCTTCAAACTGGGTTTCCTGATCTCTTCCAATGCTGAGACTAATTTTGTCCAAAGCACAAATCATCTAAACCCTGTCATGTTGGTATTAATTGGATAGCCCTCACTTAGTCTCAGATGAGTACCCACCTGCCAGGGTTTCAATAATTTTTCAGCCTTTTTGCATCATATTGTAATCGGCAAATTAGCCAGCAGCAGAATAAGGATTAATAAGCAATACAAAGATAACCTGAATGCCAAATCATTGAATGGGCTTTAAGGTATTCAGATAACAATCATGAAAATGCATTTTAATAATATGCGCAAATGGTATTGCACAACCATTTAAGTTACCTTTAAAAAGAATCATCTGGAAAAATAGCTAATAAACTCAGAACCACATGCCCATTTTCCAAAGAAAAAAGGTTGATTTAGTCCTAAATGATAGTCATCCTTAAGGAATTTTAAAGATACTTCCCATGAAATATTGCACTGAAATATAAGATTCTTTGGCTAGAAGCAATCACAATGGGTTCTAGCTAACACAGGTACTTTTACAGATGAATAAAGTGACTTTTAGCTAGTACCAAAATACATACTTAAACCATATTTTTGAATATCAAAAGAATGATTTTTTAATAAGATGATGCATTTCAACAACACTGTATTGCAATGCTATTGTAATGTTGTATTGCTCTGGTATTAATATTCTTGAGGTTTTGTAGTTTTATTACCATCAATGGTAAATTTATTGTAGGTTTGGTGTACCTACTTATGACTCGGCGGCAGAGCACAAAATAAAGTGGGGGGATTACACTTATTTTCCCGGCGGGTCTTTTCCACTTTGATCGGTGAATCCAGCAACCAATAAATCAAGTAACTGTCGCCTAAAGTCAATAAAAAAGGATCTGGTCGCGGAGTACAATAGTTACATAGGCAAAAATGACCAGGAGAAATCTATACAATAAAGGCCTGGACTCTTCAAATCTAATCACCAAAACTGAAAAATGTTTCAACTTGAATATCAGAACATTCCTGTTAAATGGTTAAATGGCTAAGCTGCCATTTATCTCTTGCTTTATTTGAACACACTGTCCATCTACAACAACCCACTGTTGTGGTTCCACTGACTCTACACCTGAAGTGTGAAGTTTCTGCTTTGCGTGTGACTTCATATGCACATTCCGATTGGAGCTTGTGGCACATGTCTTCGGACAATATTTACACTGAAAAGGTTTTACTACAGAGTGTGTTCTTCTATGCTGTGCAAGACCTGAAGACTGGGAGAATGCTTTACTACATATCTCACACTGGAATGGCCTTTCTCCTGTATGAATTCTCTCATGTTGTGTCAGACCTGAAGAATGGGAGAATGCTCTATCACATATTTCACACTGGAACGGCCTTTCTCCTGTGTGAACTTTCTTATGTTGTGTCAGACCTGAAGAATGGGTAAATGCCTTGTCACATATCCGACACTGGAATGGTCTTTCTCCTGTGTGAGTTCCCTTATGTTGTTTCAGAGTTGAAGAATAGGCGAATGTTTTTTCACATAGCTCACACTGGAATGGCCTTTCTCCTGTGTGAATTTTCTTATGGGTTTTCAGACTTGAAGGATGGGAGAATGCTTTATCACATATCTCACACTCATATGGTCTTTCTCCTGTGTGAATTCTTTTATGTGTTTTCAGATTTGAAGACTTGGTGAATGCTTTATCACATAACTCACACCAGAATGCTCTTTCCATGGTCTGTGCTTCTTTAAAGTTAAAAGTATATGGGAGGTGTGTGTTTTAGCTGAGTTTGTTAACAACAATAAGTTGTTAACAAAAAAATGCTCTCAATTAGCTTCTGTTGCTCTTGAAAGCAAAATGTTATATTTCTAGGATAGCTGCATTCCTTTAAAGGAGTCAGAAAAAATGTTCACCTCAACTTCAGATTCCCAAGTATCAGTTCCCTGGTTTCTATGCCTGGAAAGAAAGAAAATATAGGGATTATAGTGTTTACAATACAATGGTTCCTAAGTATCTATATATTAATACCGGATATGTCCCTGTGTGGCCATTTTAGTCAGTCGGCAAGAAAGGGTTAGGTTAATCACTTTCCTTCCGCCATTAGACTCAAATTTACGGATAAAGAAGTTGAGAGTATGGGTTTGCCGACATCTTTGACTTACAGCGCCATCTATTAAGAATTGACATTGAAGAACTACATGTCCAGACAAATATCAAATAGCAAGTTGGGGTAATGGTTAGCATACTGGAACGCAGAGCAGTCATTCCCAGTTTGAATCACGGCGGGGGCGCGGGAAAGGATATTTCTATTCTCTGCTGTTTTCCTATGTTTCGGATGGCATTTTACGCTGTAGATCCAGTCACCTAGAAATGCTCACCTTTACCATTGTAAAAATAACTACCGACTTTAAATGTGTAATCCTTTTCATAGTAACAATTTAAGGTAATTGTATCATAGTTCTGTGTTCTTCATAATTTCCTTAAGTGAGGCAGTATATTTACGCTTTTTTGGTGGAATGTGTGAATGCAATATATTTGGTTTTGTATTTAACACACACACATTCTTGTTTGTTCAAGTTTATCATTGCTATTTATGTGTTTTATTACATGAAACATGAATGTATGTAATACACTAGGGTTATTCATACAACCCTTCACCCATCCAGAATATACCAAAGGTTGTTAAATTAACCCTTTCTTGGCGAATGCACCTTAAGATCATTCAACACCTTTCCACCCGAATTAGTCAAGGGTTATCTTATTAACATATTTATGATCATAGCATCTGAAGATCATTCATTTAACCCTTTACCCACCGAGAATATATTAAAGGTTCTTAGGTTAACTCATTCCTGGCCAATGCACCCTCGAACAAATCATTTAACCTTTTGCAACCGAGAATATGTTAAGGGTTATTTGATTTACCCATTCATGGCAAGCGCACCTAATGACCATTCATTTGACCCTTTAAAAACAAAGAATATATTAAGGTTGTTAACTTAACTCATTCATGGCCAGAGCATCTTAATGTTATTCATTTAACCCTTTGTTTGACCAACCTGTATCATAATTATAACAAACTCTTGCGAAGTGACTTCAAGAGGAACGAGGGCTTAGAGCTCATTTTTTAACCTGAAATATGTATAATTTACTCTGTACTGAGAAATACTATAATTTGTAATACAATCAGTCTTTTAAAAAAGATACACTGTGAGAGGGCATGTATCAAATAGTGAGGCTGTCTTTAAGTGCTGACAGAAATAAGGAACACTTCTAACCACAAGCCTTTATATCAAATTCCTTTAAATGAGAATCTTATACAATATTCATTTTATGTACAAATCATAACCTGAAAAGTATAGTGGATGTCAATATCAGTGTTCTAGATTGCTGTATTCAATAGCTTTATCTATAGACAACCTGCACCTATTCAATGCTAACAGAGGCCAAAAACAGCCTGGAAATTTAAACTAAATCTTTGAGGGAAAGCATAATTGGAAAAAATAATTTAGGGAGAAATACTGATTAAAACACTCCCAACAACTCTCCTTCAAATATTCTTAAAAGCATATTTAATTCTTAAAGGATTGTCAAAAGAATATCAGATCCAGGCGAAAACTTCCTAAGGAACATATTTAGGTTAAGAGTTAAAGTATTTGACACCTCTATTAACCTATTTATGCCTGCAGCATTTATTATAGGATGGGGCTACTTGGTGACTTTATCTATATATGATACATATACTACCTATGGTATATGTGGTATGTACCAGTTAAGAGATTTGGTGCTGTTAAATGATAAAGGACAGGACATACTAAGGCGACAGTTATTTGATTCATTGGTTCCCCAATCTTTCCAAGACCAATTTTACAGGGTCGGGAGGAAGGTATTTAAAATTAAGATTTTCTTTTCTTTTTTTTACACACAGAATTGTTAAGTAGGCAAACAGTCAGGAGGGAGGTAAAAAATAAAGTGGTTTTTTGGCCAGTATTAAAATACATACTTAACAAGATAGACGCCAGTGGCGTCAGGAGGTTGATTCCTTGTATGTCTTTTTGTAGTTAATCATTTGCAATTTTTTGTTTTTTTAATATTTTGCTATTTTGAAATTTTTCTGATTTTTGTGTTTTTTCGTTAGTGGTTACAGACTGATACACACTTGTAATGCTGCTGATGATACTTACAGACTTTTTAATCAAAAACCAAGTTTGTGAATAGACATTAATATCAGTTTGGAGCACTATAAAACATTTTCCTTTTTTATGAAATTCTTTATCTTTTTATCATACCTAAAAGTGCCAAAAAATACATCTGAAACACATATCTTTCAAATTTTTCATAAGATTTCTATCTAAAACCCTCCCTCAAATATTTTCCAAAACTATAACCCACTTCTAGCTATCCAGAAACTTTGACAAACTCACCACCCACCATCACCTATCCAGTAGATCACCAAACATGAACGGGAAAAGCCCACATCCTGCACTGCAAATGACAGTCAACAAAACCCCACCAATAGCATGCTTGCCACAACTTACTTAATGCTGCCTGAAGAACTTTAGTCCGTGACTTACCCTTACATGAAAATGGCCAAACACTGCCAGAATGCAAACATGCACAGGGATCAACCTTATGGTCCCTTAAAGGGCATATGCCCCTGAACCATGTGATTTTGCTACCAGATGATGAATTATAGGAGCCAAGTTTGTGAACGGACATTAAATATCAGCTTAAAGCATTTTAAAAACTTTTCCTTTTTTTGAAATTCTTTATCTTTTCATCATACCTAATAGTGCCAAAAAATACAGCTGAAACACAAACCTTTCAAACTTTTCCCTGGGAGCATGCCCCAAGATCCCCAAACCTGGACAATGCACCCCTGGCAAAACCATACCGTCGTGGTGGCCGCACAGGAATTTAATAGCCCCTAAACTTAAAATCCTGGGAGCCAAATCTGCTCCTGTCTGAAAATGTTAAAGTCAATCACTGATGCATGTAACAAACTGACTGGCTGCCTGCAAATAACACCACATCAAAATCAAACATGTTGCCAACGGCCAAAAATCCACTCCCCCTTAACAGAGGCTTGTGACTCTCCCCCACAACACAAAATGTTAACACATAAGCTAAGTATATACAACAAAGCCCATGCATTAAAATAAGTGCCGGCTCTCAAATATTAAAAAAGACCAACAGTTAAACAGCGAATAAAAAATTTCATCATAACCTAAAATTCAGCACGCATAAATAAAATGCAACTTTTGACAAACTAAACTAATCACTAAGCCTATCCGCCAAATATAAACATGAACATTTTAACACACATACTTCAGAAAAAGAGAGCGATGGGGGGCGGGGTTAAAAATTTGACATCTGACATATCATCAAAGTAACACAAAACATTTACATGAAGATGGCCAAACACTGCCTAAAAGCAAACATGAACAGGGATCAACCTTATGTACCCTTTAGGGGCATATGCCCCTGGTTCATGTGATATTGCAACCAGATGAAAAAATATACGAGCCAACTTTGTGAAAGGACATTAAATATATGTTTGGAGCATTTTAAAACATTTTCCTTTTTCCTTAAATTCTTTATCTTTCTATCATACCTAATAGTGCCAAAAAATACATCTGAAACACATATCCTACAATTTTTTCATAAGAATTCTATCTAAAACCCTCCCCCAAATATTTCCCAAAATTATAACCCACTTCTAGCTATCCAAGAAACTATGACAAACCCACCATCACTCATCCAGTAGATCACCAAACATGAATGGGAAAAGCCCACATCCTGCACTGCAAATGAGAGTCAACAAAACCCCACCAATAGCATGCTTGCCACAACTTACCTGCTGCTGCCTGAAGAACATTAGTCCGTGACTTACCTTTACATGAAAATGACCAAACACTGCCTGAGTGCAAATATGCACAAGGATCAACCTTATGGTCCCTTAAGGGGCATATGTTCCTGGATTATGTGATTTTGCTACCTGATGATGAACTATAAGAGCCAAGCTTGTGAATGGACATTAAATATCAGCTTAGAACATTTTAAAAAAAAATTCAACTTTCTTGAACTTCTTTATCTTTTTATCATACCTAATAGTGCCAAAAAATACATCAGAAACACAAACTATTCAATTTTTTCCCTGGAAAAATGCTCCCAAACCCCCAAACCTGGACAGTTAAAACATTTCCCTTCCACTGAAATTCTTTATCTTTTTATCATACCTAATAGTGCCAAAAAATACAACTGAAACACATATCCCTCAATTTTTTCAAAAGAATTCTATCTAAAACCCTCCCTCAAATATTTTCGAAAACTATAACCCACTCCTAGCTATCCAAGAAACTATGGCAAACTCACCACCACTAATCCAGTAGATCACCAAACATGAATGGGAAAAGCCTACAACCTGCACTGCAAATGACAGCCAACAAAACCCCACCAGCAGCATGCTTGCCACAACTAACATGCTGCTGCCTGAAGAACTTTAGTCCGTGACTTACCTTTACATGAAAATGGCCAAACACTGCCTGAATGCAAACATGCACAAATATCAACCATATGGCCCCTTAAGGGACATATGCCCCTGGCCATGATCTTCCGCCACTAAAGCAGGTCCAGCACTACCAGAAACCCAATATGCATGCAATAACTTTGTACTTAAACCTAAAATAGACTGATACACACTTGTAATGCTGCTGATGATACTTACAGACTTTTTAATCAAAACCAAGTTTGTGAATAGACATTAATATCAGTTTGGAGCAATTTAAAACAATTTCCTTTTATTTGAACTTCTTTATCTTTTTATCACACCTAATAGTGCCAAAAAATACATCTGAAACACATATCTTCCAAACTTTTCATAAGATTTCTATCTAAATCCGCACTTAAAAAAACTTCCCTATTTTTGAATTTCTTTATCTTTTTATCACACCTAATAGTGCCAAGAAATACAACTATAAGAGCCAGTTTGTGAATGTACATTAAATATCAGTCTAGAACAATTTCAAAAAAAAATCCCATTCTTTGAACTTCTTTATCTTTCTATCATACCTAATAGTGTTAAAAAAATACATCAGAAACACAAACTTTGTAATTTTCCCTTTATTTTGATCAGTATTTTCGTTTGTTTTGCATCTTGGGCGATACAAATGCAGGGAGATGCTGCCTGGGCCCGAGCACTGGGTTGAAGGGGTATGGGACCGGCATCGACATCATAGGGTAGAAGCCTGCATACTTCAGGTCTGCTACTTCACTCATGTTGAGAAGAGTTTCTAGGGACAGAACTGCAGGCAGCACTAAACATCAGGTAGACTGAAGGTACATCAGAGAAATTCAATACACCATGCAACCTGAAAAAATAATCATACATACCATCAAAGCAACACAAAAATATCAACACAAAACATATCTCACCAAATGCAATCTTATATTATCACACCGACACAATATCTTCTTTAAACAGTAATTGTTTTGTTTGAGGGACAGTGAAGATTTGCATGGTTTCTATATTTTGTGGATGTGTTTTTATAAAATTGTATATTGAGTGATAGTTTTGTATTGATACTTTTGTATTTATTTCAATTTAATGTATGCTTACTATTTTGGGTTGTCATGTGAATCAAGTTCCTATGATGCTCTTTGGTGTAGATGCAGTATGATGTCGAAGCCAGTTTCTATGAGTGCTGCCTGCAGTTATGTCCCTTGACACCCTTCTCACCATGAGTGAAAATGCAATCCTGAAGTATGCAGACCATTAACCCTGCCATCCCATGCATTCGCATTACATGCTCTTTGGGCTTATAAGTTTGTGACCAATAAATTATAACAGTACACACTTTTCCTGTCACCCAAAACAATTAAAATCATATCTTTATCTAAAATACAACAACAGTGAGAACGGAAGGGATGGCAGGGTTAAAGGTCTGCTAACTTCAGGACTGCATACTACACTTTTTTTCCGGTTTTAGTGGCGAAATTAATAAGTAAATTTAGAATTTCGCCAGGGTTCCTAAATCAACATTCCAAAAAGCCGTTTTTTCCGAAGTCGCCATTTTTTTTCAAAAATTACAAATATAACCAACAAGTTATGATAATAGGGTAAAAGCCCTATTTGTTGCGAACACTTTGATGGGCCATTTGTAAATTTTGACCCAGAAACGGCGACGTGACAATTTATTGAAAAAAGTATGTTTTTTGTGTGAAATGCACACAATGCATATCAATGCCCTAATCTCGCTATATCAAAAAAATCAACTTCCGGTTGTAGCGAAAAGCTATTTTTTCGCTTCCAACCTGAAGTTGAATTAAAAAAATGATTGAATCAGATAGATGAGGATCTCATCTATCCAGGTAGGTAGTCATATTGTGATCGGGGGGAGATAGCTTGATGAAATTGACAGGAATCGGCGAGGTACCATTGAGAATGTACGAATCGCCATGGTCAACACGCCACCATCGATGCGTGTTGACAAATATCTCAAAATATTTTCGATTTTCCGAAACCAAAAGAATTAATCTTAATAATATAGATACTTGGCTTGTTAATTCTTTTGGTTTCAGAATTTTAGAGTTAGAGATGGCCACAAACGAAAGCTTTGAAATCGGGGTGCAAATTTCGTCAAACCCGATATTCAAAATGGCGGAGGGTAACCTAGCCAATGTAAAAAATACGTGAATGAACACGTAAGTAAAATAGTACAAAGAGGGATACAAATAGCCGCTCATTGGTTAATAAACCGCGGGAAAGAGTACCACGTGGTGTGACGGTGAGGCAGTGAGACCGCTCATTGGATAATTCACCAGAGACAAACCACGTGGTGCTGGGAAACCCAATCACGCACCGTCACGTGATTAGCCGATCGCATTAAATATGCAGAAAACCCACGCATGCGCATCCACCCACGCATGCGCATCCAACGGCCGCCCCACCAGACCAGACGCGCTACAGAATCGTATTGGAGTGAAGAAAACGTAAAGTATAAACACGTAAAAATCCACCAAAAAAAAACTAGGCAACCCACAGAAACAATGAAACAAACATTATAAACTACACACCCAATTCTAACAGAAACAATAAACAAAACGACCCCACCACACCCCACTCTCCAGATCATGCGGCTAGAATTTTCCAAAAATGCCATGTAAGACAACATAGGGAAAATGCATCAACCAGCTCCCAGGACCCTCCCCGGGAATGCAAGACAACAAAAGCGAACTGAATAAAGGTTGTTGTACAACAACCTCTAAAAACAAGATTTTAAAAGAATGAATTTTTAATAAGATGGTGCATTTCAACAATACGGTAGTGCATTGCTATTATAAAATTGTATTACTCAGGTATTCATATTCTTGTAATTTTTGAAGTTTTGTTACCATATATGGTAAATTGATTGTAAGTTCGGCGTACCTACTTACAGCTCGACAGCAGAGCACAATATAAAATGGGGGTATTACATTTTTTTTTAGACGGGCTATTCCACTTTGATCGGCGTATCCAGGAACCAATAAATCAAGTATCCTTCGCCTAATGAGGTCAGGAACAGAAACTGAACTGGTGACAGCTGACCAGCAACTGAATTACCTTATAAAGCTTTAAGCAATATCATGGTTCAACTATAGTGGTATTTAGGAGTCAAATCACCCTAGATTTACCTTCGGGGCTGTTAGGAGCCAGAAATCCCAATATACCCAGTGCAATTTTGTTGACAATCTGTTGTTCGGGCTCCTAGCTTAAAATCTTTTGGTTGAACCCTGAGCATAACAAACACAGCCACAAAAGATGTAACTCGTTACAACTTAAAATTCATGATTTTCCTGTTTAATGACTCGGTTATCCGTATCATCCTTCATCTCTTGCTTTATAGGAACACACTGTCCTTTTACAAGAACCCACTGCTGTGGTTCCACTGACTCTGGACCTTTAGTGTGAGGTGTCTGCTCTAAGTGTGACTTCATATGCTGTCGTAGGTATGAGGTTGTGGTAAATATCTCATCACATACCTCACATTGGTATGTACTTCCTCTTGTGTGAAGCCGTTTATGTGTTATCAGTAGGGTTGCATACCGTTAACACGAAACAGTACAATACCGGTACTGGCGAAACGGTACCAGTGGTATCTATCGTTAACAGTGAAACGGTACCTCTGATCTCCGAGGCCTGATGGCTTTTTTACGACATTCATGTTGCTATTAAGTGTGGTTCCATTCCTCAATTCTATGACAACAATCAATAGCAGAATTGGGGAACAGAACCAACGATTGAGACGGACATTGACAACGTTAATCGAAGCAAATGATCGCTACAACGCACTGCGAACAAGCGTGGGATGTTACATTGTATCATGTTTCCCGCCGAATGCTATTCCAGACAGCGTGTCTACAACTCTTTCGGCAGGAATCAGCACACAATGCATCATCGCCGCATATGATTGGCAGTAACAAATTGTTTAATCTGTTGAAACGAAGCGGTACTCAAAAACGAAACGGTGCCTTTTAGTACCGGTTCTCAACGAAACGGGTAAATACCGGTTCTTTTCGAAACGAATATCGGTTCCTATCGGTACCTGAGTACCGGTATGCAACCCTAGTTATCAGATGTGCTGACTGTGAAGACGCTTTAGGCCTAAAAAAAGAAATTGTTTGTTTCCTGTAACGGTCCGAAAATAAATAGGGTAGGTAGGTCGGTAAAATCTTTTTTTTTTGCATTATTTTTTTGGTCAAAAATGTGTGTTTTATGCATGTTTTTCATTGATTGGGAGTTGTGAGGGCGAAAAAAACTTTAGGATAGGGATTTTTTTGAATAAAAACTTGTTAGGGTAGGGTTACAGGAAACAAACAACTTTTTTTTTTAGGCCTTATCACATATCTCACACTGGAATGGTGTTTCTCCTAGCTGTGTTAATTCTCGTGCTTTACTAGATCTTCTGACTGGGAAAATGATTTATCACATATATCACACTCGAATGGTCTTTCTCCTGTGTGAATTATCTTGTGCTTTATTAGATTTGCTGACTGGGAAAATGATTTATCACATATATCACACTGGAATGGTCTTTCTCCTGTGATTTTTTTATGTCGTTTTAGATTTGAGGACCAAGCAAATGTTTTGTCACATATCTCACAATGAAAAGGTTTTTCTTCTGTGTGAATTCCTTTATGCTGTATCAGTTGTGAAGACTTGGGAGAATGTTTTATCACACAGCTCACACTTGAATGGTTTTCCCCAGTGTGAACGCTTTTATGCTGTTTCAGATGTGAAGACCTGGAGAATGCTTTATCACATAGCTCACACTGGAATTGTATTTCTCCTGTGTTAATTTGTTTATGCCGTATCAGATTTGATGACAGGGAGAATGCTTTATCACATAGCTCACACTGGAATGGTCTTCCTTCTGTGTGGATTATTTTATGGTCTATCAGACCAGAAGATTTAGAGAATGCTTTATCACATATCTCAGACTGGAATGGTCTTTCTTCTATGTGAATTCTTTCATGCCTTTTCAGATCTGAAGATCGGGAGAATGTTTTATCACATATGTCACACTGGAATGGTCTTTCCCCTGTGTGAACACTTTTATGCTGTTTCAGATGTGAAGACCTGGAGAATGTTTTATCACATAGCTCACACTGGAATGGTCCTTCTCCTGTGTGAATTATTTTATGTTGTATAAGACCTGAAGACTGGGAGAATGCTTTATCACATATCTCACAATGGAAAAGTTTTTCTCTTGCGTGAATTCTTTTATGCCTTATCAGATTTGAAGACTTGGATAATGCTTTATCACAAAACTCACAAGGGAATGCTCTTTCCATGATCTGTGCTCCTTAAAAGTTTTTCCTTGTGATATATGGGAGTTATGTGTTTAGCCGAGTTTGGTAACAGCAATAAGATGTTTTCAACAGGAAAACAAATATTTCTCGGATACCCGGTAGCTGCAATCCTTTAAAGGAATCATAAAGAATATTCACCTCAACTTCAGATTCTCAAGTATCAGTTTCCTGGGTTCTATGCCTGGAAAGACAGAAAATAGAGTGATTAAAGTGTTTACAATGCAAAGGTGCAGATGCTATTCAGAGCTTGAATACAGCTGTAGCCAGGAGCCTAGGGCTCCATTGAATTCTCCTGCAGCTCCATCAAAGTTCTGCAGGGAGCTGAAATAAATACCTTATTATCCTGTGTACACCCTGCATTTTCATACACCACATCATCTATCAAGTGGTACATGTACCAACACTTTTTTTACTTCAATGCTACGGGTGCGGGACATGTGGGGAAGGCAACCCCTCAATGTATCTTTAGCTCTCCAATCTGATGTAGGCAGTTTCCTGAAATTCTCCTTTTTAGACAGGCAAACATTTTTATGATTTTTTTTACTTTTTTCTACGACATGGCTAAAATGTATGATGCCCTTTTTAACACAAAAGGGTATGAAATGTAGTCGGTATAAGGATTTAGACAGCCGAGTTGCTAAATCTGGATGAGCAGAACTTTTGGAATTGCTGTTCAGACAGGCATGAGGCGCAATCCTCGTATCAGCAAGTAAGATTTTCATTGTTGGAAATCGTACTTCACAATTTTTTTTATTTCTTGAAGCTGCGACTTTCGGAAATATTTACAATAGTTGCGTAAAAATTTATAACCTAAGACTGCTCGGAGGTCATCGTAAATTGAGGAATGACATCTTTGAACGCTTGATGCATGGCAATATGCACATCTGAATGGGCATCTTTTTATTTTTTTCCTGTCAAGGCCCAAACTATCCCCACTAATCCATCGTTTACATCTACCACAAACTCTTCTCCCCCCCCCCCCCCTTCCATCTTCTCTACTACTTCTCTTACTCATTTCTCTCAGACAAACAATTCATATTCCAACAAACAATCAACTTTCGTTTCTCTTCTCATAACTCCTTAGACCTTACCAAATTTCGTTTCCCGCCAAAAAAAACGCTACCCACGCCAGTCCTCCTTGCACCCCAACTGAAATCGTTTTAAACACCCCAAATATCCTCTTCCTGCTCCTACAACTGACAATACACACAGCAAACCCTTCTATAACTTCTGTAATTGTCGAAAATTAGTCGCCGCCATCGTCTGCTTGTCATTCCAAGATGGCGTCATGTGTTAGTGCTCCTAAGTCTAAGATGTTTGCCAAGTTTGGATGTCAAATACAAACATTTTTATTTTTGAGGGTAATGCATTGCTTTGTAGACCAATTAGCGCCCTTTTTTTTACCTGTTATGATCCAAGGAGAAACCGCCAACACTTACACAGCCGCCTACGTCTCACACCATCTTGAATCTCAATCTGTGACTTACCGCGTTCCTTTACAAACCTGGTAAGCGCGTGGTAGAGAGCGTTCCGGTTGGCGATGACGTCGCATCTCGCGCTTACTCGCACCTGGCCCAACTCCCGACGGTCGTCGAGGCAAGTGAGGCAGGGAGTAATCATTGATTGCGATGATGCATCGCCGGGTATCAGGAAAATATCCCCCCGGACAAAATCCCCACGTTCCAATATATCCCCCGGACTAAAAAAACAACGATAATCAACTTACTAGGAGATGTTGTTCTGAATTTTAAATTATTTCAGCAGAACTCCTCGCTGAACTTTTAAATTCCTTAGACCAAAACATTTGATCTGATATCCCCTGCTATCCACAAACTTCTATCCGTGGTTTTGCAAAAATATTGAGTTTTAAAATGAAACCAGCACCGTTAAAGAAAAGGGTAGAATTCATAACTGATAGTTTACTGTAGTAGCATGCTTGTTCTACCTTTCTTAGAAGACTTATAAAATACTAGGTCAGCATTGTCAAATTACTTTCTAAAGGATTTAATGAAGTTGATAGCTGATGAAAATGTGTATGCACTGTTACTCTCAATGAGCAATGTGCAAACTAAAACAAACAACCATTGGGGGTTTGAATCATGTGTATAATTTACTCTGTGCTGAAAAATACCATGATAATTTGTAATACAATCAAACTCATACAATCATCATAATGTTATGATAACCTCAGTTTATTCAAAAACACTATGATTTTACAGATAGAATGGCTAAGAATGCACCTAAGGTGGATCATTCATTCCCGACAGATCATTTTGTAGTAGTCTTATTGGCTCTCTCTAGTACACCAGCTGTGTTGTGTCTAAATTGCTTTGCCTGAAACCTTACAAATGTTTAGGTCACTCTTATGACCTTCAAAGGTCATGTACAGGTTAAATAAAGGTCATACACCCTTACATATTGTAATTTAAGTTAATACAATCATCATAATTTCAGGAAAACCTTAGTATAATTCTATGATTTTACAGATAGGATTTAGCCCAGGCGGATCATTCATTCCCAACTTCATATCATTTTATATTAGTCTTATTGGTTCTTTCCAGAACACATGTACTGGACATTACAACTCAGATTCACTGCATAACAAGGTCATTGTCCTCTCCATGCTTTTTAATGCTTACAGTAAATCATTTGACAAGTCTATGACATACGCCAACATTTTAGTGTCTTAACACAATACCACAAGGCTGCCAACCCCACTCTGAATGGTTGGTAGTTATTGGGATACCACACTGGTTTAGCCTATCACATAGCCAGCTTCCTATGCTGCTCTTCTTTACTTAAAGCTGCTATGCCAACAGAAAATTAGGAGATCTAAAGGTTACAGAGTGCTGCTCCTAAATTGTTTCTGCTTGGTCAGGATCGGCAAAATGCTGCAAAAGATATGTAAAACAATCCCTGTCGTGAGTCTTGCATTAAGGTACCTCAGCAGAACACCATTTCACCACAACCCTTGCACTTACAATGACATATACTAAGCACTTCAATCAGTGCAAACCTTACAATGACATATACTAAGCACTTCAATCAGTGCAAACCTTACAATGACATATACTAAGCATTTCAATCTGTGATAACCTTACAATGACATATACTAAGCACTTCAATCTGTGCTAATCTTACAATGACATATACTAAGCACTTCAATCTGCGCAAACCTTACAATAACACATACTAAGCACTTCAAACAGTGCAAACATTACAATGACATATACTAAGCACTTCAATCTGCGCAAAGCTTACAATGACATATACTAAGCACCTTTCCAATATCCCCCCGGATGATACCTCTAGTAAAACATGTGTTAGAAAAAAAGATTTTAAAAAATTCCAGTGTTTTAAGTAATCCTATAACAGGTGTTCGTAAAAAAAATTAAATAAAAAAAATAAAAATTCCATTGTTTTAAATTATCCTAAAAATGTGTTAGTAAATTTTTTTTTTAAATCAAAAAAAAATCCAGTGTTTTAAATTAACATAAAAAATGTGTCGGTAAAAAATTCTTTTTTAAAATTAAAAAAAAAAATTCCATTGATTTAAATCATCCTAAAACGTGTTAGTAAAAATAAAAAGAATCCAGTGTTTCAAATTATCCTAAAATATAACTTAAACAATGAAATTTTTGAGAAAAAAATAATAATTTTTTACCTACACATGTTTTAGGATAATTTAAAACAATGGAATAATCTTAAATTAAATTATTTTTTTTACTAACACATGTTTTGGGATAATTTAAAACACTGGAATTAATTTTTTTTTTTTACTAAAACATGTTTTACTAGAGATATCATCCGGGGGGATATTGGCATGTGCCGTCGCATGCTGCGGCACAATAATTATCTAAAATAGTTTGCCTTAAAATTACGGCAGTGTGGCCATAAAATTTGAACCAAATCGATTAATTGTACAAAATATTTTTCGATCAATCAATACAAAAAATCAAACCCTACCATGCACTTCGATCTGTGCAAACCTTACAAAGACATAAACTAAGCACTTCAATCTGTGTTTGCACTAAGTCAGCGGACCAGAGCAACAAAATGAACAGTATTTGACTCTATTTTTGGGGCTAAACCTGTTTGATGTTCCAAGAGCTATGTATCTAACCCATCTGACTGGGGTTAGCATCCTATCCTTGGTGGTGGGACACCAAAAGCCAAGGCCAAGTAAAAAAATAATCTGTTGCCAAATCCCCCCCCCCCCCCCCCCCACAAAAAAAATAATAATAATGATAAACACAGAGTTTGATTTCAGATATATATGTTTCAATAAATAGACTGTAAAATGAAACTGTTCTCAGGGTCCAAATGTCATCACACATAGGGATTGGCACCTTTAAAATGTTTGCGATAGTTTTCAATATCAATATTTTCTTAATGATAAAATATCTCAACAATTTTTTCAACACTGCAGTGCACTGCTTCGTATTGCTACATTTAGCACTGCCAGACATAGGAATTTTGCTAACAAATAGCAAGTTCGGCCTTTGTTTGGAGATATTTTGGTAGCAGTTAGCATACCTGTCAACGTTCAACTATCCAAAATCAGGAGATTTCACGCAGTTCACTTTTGGGACCTCTTTCGCGTCATTTTAGTTTAGTTCCAATCCTGGCCGCCAGGGGTCAGGTAAGCAGTTTAGCTTAGGATTGCGCTTTACAGTTCCATTCTCTTACTGTGCTATGGTAGTCTCTGCTCGAGTCTGGGACGTTGTAGGCAAGTGAGTTCTCGATCCTGGCAATACATTTCCTCACTATATATTCACACTACAAGTCACATAGTAAGCCAAAGAATCACTTCAGAGTATTCTCGAGCGATATTGTCATTAAATTTACACATATAGTTATACCTGTTTTTTTTGTGGTGGTGAATTCTCCTTGTCAGCCATTGTAGATTTTTTCTTGAGATGCTATCTGATGATGCTAGCCCACAATGCACCTTTCCCTCTTCATCTCATAGAACAAAACATGATAATTCCAATTAGTAAGGGATTAGCAATGAATACCTACTGATAGGAATCTATTACTACACACAGTAATTAGGTCACGTGAGATACACTTGATAGAAGGCAGCGGAGTGACCAACTTGCTGAGAAAAAGATGGATGATTTTTCAAAGTCAGCAAAATCAGTAGCTAATCAGTAGATTTCTTCAAATCAGGTGCTCAATCAGTAGACAGCAATTTTTGGGTCTGAAATCAGTAGAGTACTGCTCAAATCAGTAGAGTTGACAGGCTAACTGTTAGCCTATGTCAATTTTGAATATTAAGCAGTACCAGTATTACAGATCTTGAGTGATACAAACAAAAAATCCATTTCATATCAGAATTTGGCATCATATCCAATACCAATACCAACCCTTTAGCATCCAGGACCATAATCATGTGAGTGATGGCTCAAATAAATCTTTTGAGGAATGTGTAGGTTTAATGAAACAAATCTGAGTTGCACTACCCTCTGCATGTGTGCTTGATACTGTCAGTGCTAGCCTAGATTTCTAGGCTGTCATATGAATATTTCTGTTATGTTTTTTTCTGTTACCAAGGTCCGATGCTGCACACAACATAACATGGGTTCAAAACAAGGGATCATATTTAACTACAACCACAGCTGAATTGAACCAGTTCTCAATAAAGTATAATGATATAGAACTATAACAGCCATTGACATGCGGTCGCGGGCGCCTTGTCTCCACACAACTTCTCGTTTTCCATCAAAATATTACATGCTCAATACAAAATTACCTTTCTAGAATTGAGTCCTTCTAGGTGTCACAGTGGTCAATTTAGTTTACACTTATCTCACTAGGGGAGTAGAGGATCCAGTTTGAGTATGCCTAAATCCTCTAGAGATAGGAGCAGGTGGTGCCATCTATCTATCATACCTGGTACTACACCACACTGCTTGGTCAGCACAGAAGGGAATGTCAACTTTTTAGGGACTAGGAACCTAGTCTATGTCAGTGCCAGCAGGATTCCAATAAACTTATCTGACATGTGCAAACGATGCACCTTCGATCAATCCAATCTGTAAAAGTCTGATGATTTTAAGGTTATTGCATTTTTCTTGAAATTATCATAGTTGTGTGAACCTTAATCACAAATTCAACAATCACTGCCACCAATAGATGCTTGGAATCTATATAGATACACACTATAAGACCAATATTCACATTAAAACAGGTATGATCTTGGTTTGACAACTAAATTACTCATGAAGGTCATTAATTTTACACATTATTCATAGAGCTTCTTTATAAATGCTATGGCATATTAATTTAACAGGAAAACATGAGAAAAAATTGTTTAGAGGTATTTCTAAATTGAGCCATCTGATTGGTTGGTTATTTTCAGAATCCCAAAATTCTCATAAAATAGGCAAGATCCAGGATAGGTCTCACCCTTAAATGAAAGTCCATGGTAAAAACTACCTTTATACCAGTTTAGGTGCTTCTGTCAAAACTTGAACGATTTTTCCCCTCAACCGCTGGACTATAATGCAAAGTCAAAGGTAATTTCTCAGAAGGCAGTCAGTGGCAGCACCTTAAACCACTCAGCCATCAAGTGTCTACTCTAAATGTAACTTCATTTGCTGTAGTAAATGTAAGGTCAGTGCCAACACTGTAAACCAGGGGTCCAGCTAGACAATAGCCCCATAGCCAATGGCTACAGCAAATAGAGTCCGGCTGCAATAATATTTGCCTTTGTAGCCCAGCTGATCATAAGATCATACTCAGAGCAATATCAATAATAAATTCAGTTGAAGAACACCATTTGACACATCAGTTGTCATTTGGTATAATTCCAACAGTGAAAAGATGTTTTTAGGGAAGTACTGCAGTTGGACTGCAGCATTTCAAAAATCTAGGGCTATGAGATCTTGGGTTGGATAATGGCAATTTGGAAACCTTAAGTCCGGCAGTCTCTTTTTTTTAACCATAGCCTGACCCCTGTTTAAACCACTCAAATGTAAGGTTAGGGTAAATCTCATTGCTGTGTTCACACATAAAGGGTCTTTCCCCAGTTTGAGTTTGTCTTATGCCTTGCCAGACCTGAAGAATACCTTGCAACATAACTTGCATTAGTATGGTCTTGCCCCTGTATGATTCCTTTATGATGTGAAGTCTGGGAGAACGCACTATCGCACATCTCATCCTTAAATTGGGTGAATGGCTCTTCCCCTGTATGAGATCTTTTATGCCTCACAAGAGCAGAGAAATGGGAAAATATCATAATACATTTCTCACATAGGTATTAAAAATGAAAAGGGTTTTCCACAGTGTGGGCTCCTCTATGCTTTGCCAGATGAGGACTGGGAGAATGCCTTACCACAAACCTCACACTTAAATGGCCGTGGATAGTTACATTGGGGAAAGAGGCCAGGAAAATCTATACAATGAGGGCCTTGACTTGTCAAAATAAATAATCAAAACTTTAAAATGTTTCAACTTAAAAATCAGAAATTTCTTGTTTGATGGTTAAAGTGTCAGTGCTAGCATTCATCTCTTGCTTTATTGGAATGCACTGTCCTTCTACAACTGCCCACTGTTGTGGTTCGACTGACTCTACACCTGAAGTGTGAAGTGTCTGCCCTAAGTGTGATTTCATATGCATGTTCAGATTTGACTTTGTGGTAAATGTCTCATGACAATATTCACACTGAAAGGGTGTTTCTGCAGAGTGTGTTCTTCTATGCTTGGCAAGACCTGAAGACTGGGAGTATGCTTTACCACAAACCTCACACTTGAATGTTTTTTCTCCTGTGTGAATTCCTTTATGCCTTATCAGATTTGAAGACAGGGAGAATGTTTTATCACATATCTCACACTGGAATGGCCTTTCTCCTGAATGAATTCTCTTATGTTGTGTCAGACCTGAAGAATGGGAGAATGCTCTATCACATATTTCACACTGGAATGGTCTTTCTCCTGTGTGAATTTTCTTATGTTGTGTCAGACCTGAATAATGGGTAAATGCCTTGTCACATATCTCACACTGGAATGGCTTTTCTCCTGTATGAATTCTCTTATGTTGTGTCAGACCTGAAGAATGGGAGAATGTTTTATCACATACCTCACACTGGAATGGCTTTTCTCCTGTATGAATTTTCTTATGTTGTGACAGACCTGAAGAATGGGAGAATGTTTTATCACATATCTCACAGTGGAATGGCCTTTCCCCTGTGTGATTTATCTTATGCTGTGTCAGCTCTGAGGAGGAGTAGTATGTTTTATCACATATCTCACACTGGAATGGTCTTTCTCCTGTGTGCATTCTCTTATGTATTGTCAGAGCATAAGAATAGGCGAATGTTTTATCACATACCTCACACTGGAATGGCCTTTCTCCTGTGTGAATCTTTGTATGCTCTATCAGATGTGAAGACCGGGTGAATGCTTTATGACAATATTCACACTGAAAGGGTTTTTCTGCAGAGTGTGTTTTACTATGCTGTGCAAGAACTGAAGCCTGGGAGAATGCTTTACCACAAACCTCACACTTGAATGATTTTTCTCCTGTGTGAATTTTCTGATGTTGTCTCCGACCTGAAGAATGGGAGAATGTTTTATCACATATCTCACACTGGAATGGTCTTTCTCCTGTGTGAATTCTCTTATGTTGTGTCAGAGTTGAAGAATAGGCGAATGTTTTTTCACATAGCTCACACTGGAATGGTCTTTCTCCTGTGTGAATTCTTGTATGCTGTATCAGATTTGCAGACCTGGAGAATGCTTTATCACAGAACTCACACTGGAATGCTCTTTCCATGGTAATTGCTTTCCCTAGAGATGTATGGGAGGTGTGTGTTTTAGCTGAGTTTGTTGACAGCAATAAGTTGTTTACAACAAACTGGTCTCATTTGGCTTTTGATGCTCTTGGAAAGCAAAGTGTTCTTTTTCTAGGATAGCTATAATCCTTTAAAGGAATCAGAAAAAATGTTCACCTCAACTTCAGATTCCCAAGTATCAGATCCCTGGGTTCTATGCCTGAAAAGAAAGAAACTATAGGGATTATAGTGTTTACAATACAAAGGTGCCTAAGTATTTATATATCAATACGCAGTTCGGGGAATGAATTTCTCCCTTTTTAGAGGAGCCTGTGCTGTTTGACCCTAAGGCCTAAAAAAAATTAATTGTTTGTTTCCTGTAAAGGTCTGATAAAAAATAGGGTAGGTAGGTCGGAAAAAAAATATTTTTGGACAATTTCTTTGGTCAAATATGTGTGTTTTATGCATGTTTTAAGTTGATTGGCAGTTGGGAGGGCAATAAAAACTTTAGGGTAGGGATTTTTTTCAATAAAAACTTGTTAGGGTAGGGTTACAGGAAACAAACAACTTTTTTTTTTAGGCCTGAGCCAAATGTTCCTGTGTGGGCATTTCAGTCAGTTGGCAAGAAATGGTTAAGTTCAACACCTTCCTACTGCGGTATGCCAAGATTTTACTGGCGAGCCAGTTCGAGTGGAAATCAAGTTGCCCAACATTTTACGAATTACAGCGCCATCTATTAAAAATTAGCCGCAATTGCCTTAAGGTAAGGCCTAAAAAAAAAGTTGTTTGTTTCCTGTAACCCTACCCTAACAAGTTTTTTTACCGACCTACCTACCCTATTTTTTTTTTTGGACTGTTACAGGAAACAAACAATTATTTTTTTTAGGCCTCAGAGAAACTACGTGTCTGGTAAACATACAGATATACATGTGGCAAGTTGGTGGTGTGGTTAACACACATGCCTGCAGTGAGGGCATTCTGAGTTCGAAACCCGGAGGGGGGGTGACAATAGGGAATTAAAAGCTTTGCGCTGAACGTCCGGTCACCCTAGAAATTACCGATATTAAAATTTTCTTTCCCAAATTTATTCTTTTGCTAAAAATTGGTGTTTATTGTATCATAGTTTTGTGTTCTTCATAACTTCCTTAAGTGAGGCAGTATACATACACACTTTTGATGGAATGTGCGATGGTTTTGTATCTAACACACACACACACATACCCTCTGTCTCTCACACATGTTGGTTTGTTCAAGTTCATCATTGCTATTTATATGTATGTTTGTATTTATGTAAAACATGAATGTAAGTAGTACCCTAGGGAAATTATTTAACCAGTAACCCATCCAGAAAATCAAAGGTTGTTATGCACCGTTACATCATTCATTTAACCTTTTGCAACCCAGGATATATAAACGGTTATTTAATTGGCCAGATGACCTGATTACTATTTATATAACCCTTTGCCACCCACGATATATTAAGGGTCATTTGATTAACCCATTCATGGCCAATTCACCTTAATGTTATGTTATTCACTTTACCTTTTGCAACCCAGGATATTTTTAGGGTCATTTGATTTCCCATTCATGGCCAGACGACCTGATGACCATTCATTTAACCCTTTACACACCGAGAATATATCAAAGGCTGTTGAATTAACCCATTCATGGCCAGAGCACCTCAATGTTATTCATTTCACCCTTTGCCACCCTGAATCAGGTAAGGGTCATTTCATTAACCCATTCATGGCCAGAGCACCTTAGCATTGATTTAACCCTTTGCCACCTCAAATCCGGCCAGAGTGAGAGAAATGAGTTTTTTTGGCTGGAAGCGATAATTTGCAGCACAAGTGTGAGAGGGTGATAGGTTTTATATGGGAAACGATGGATAGTGCAGCTTCACTAGTCATGCCTTGCATTTAATGGCGGAACAGACTCGGTGAAAATTAACACTTTCAGCCAAAAAACTCTCATTTCTCTCACTCTGGTCGGATTTGAGTGCTGTGACAGCTGCACAAAGATAACTAACAAGGTAGGAACCACATTCAGTTGGTTTGGGGGGCCAGACTGGCCTGGAAATGTCAGCGCCAAGCTTTTATGGCGCAGAGGAAAAGTTTTCAATTGCCTTTGTAGGGATTGCCTACAGCAGAGAGATACATCCCCTTGATCCGCAACCCCATAGGCACAGCATGCTAGTACCTAGAGTGTGTGCGCCTCGAGTTAAGCGGTGTAGACTGGGGAAGTATTGGTGACGTGACTTTTTTCGGAAAGAGGCTGAGAGTAGTAGACAGTGAGTTGGCAATCCTGAGCCTTATCTCTTTTCGCTGCCTCTATCTAGGTCAGATAGGTTGCCAAGGAGATGGGCTCAGCAGGCAGCCAATCCTGGGGGTACATATGTTATCTATGACTCATAGAGAGGCAGCGATATTTAATGATGCATGCACAGTACCCACTCCCTGTCTACTACTCCCAGCCTACAGGTAACAATTTTCGAAAACGTATAGATTTTTTAAAGGTAGCGAGCAGTGAAAACGTTTGGAAAAGTAGCAAATTGTTAATGGTAGCAATACCTTGAATCAACATATCATTGTGGTTGCTCATCGAAGGCAATATCTACCAACCTCAATATCAATTCTGGGCCCTGACACCCAAATTTGCTACCTTACACACATGTGCAAAATCGTGCCCCTATTTCTTGCCATGTATCATTTTTAAGCCATTATGTTTTCGGCCATTCGCTACTCATACAGTGTGGTTATGGAACAAATATTTTCGAGCTTCGCGAGAGAATCAAAATATTGCTTTGAAGATATATCATTGCATTACAAATAGCGCACGTTTTACCTGAAATTGCAAGAGAGGAAAGCATCAAGTTCAACACGTTAAATAGCCGCTCTCGCTTCTCGCCATCTTGAATCTGTTTAGGGAGTAATCATTAACTGCGATGATGCATCGCCCTGCTCGCGGCGCCGATGATTTGGATTTGGAATTTCGTCACATTTATGCCAGTGTGGTTAATTCTTAACTAAGCAGTTGTAAGTAGTGGACTAACCTGAGTACACGGCGAATACACAGCCTAATCCCAAGAAGTCAGTGGCAACTGCGAGTATGTATTTCTCTGGTGGCAACTTTCACACGTGCCCAGGCCGGGATTCAAACCCAGGCAGTGAGAGACAGCATGCAGTCAGTGGCGGCGCCTTAGACCACACCATGACAGCCATCAGAGCAGGCCCCGGCGCCGATAATATGGAATGCCATTGATGCATTTTTCACTATTTTTCTTTAAAGAAAAATGATTTTTCTTTAAAGAGAAATCATTTTTCTTTAAAGAGAAATGATCTTTCTTTAAAGAAAAATAGATCGATTTTTCTTTAAAGAAAAATCAGACCTTTTCTTTAAAGAAAAATGATTTTCCTTTAAAGAAAAAATATTTTTCTTTAAAGAAAAATAGGAAATAAACGCATTAATGGCGTTCCTCACCATTATTAGGGCTGACCAAATTAAAATCAAAGTGGAAGTTGCACAATTTTGAACACGTGTCCCAAACTATCATTCTTGTCTATTAGCAGGTCCAGATCCAACCCTAGATCGTAGTGTACCAGTTAGACGTAAGTGCAGCACTTCAACTGAAGTGTATGTCAACAGTCTAAGGTGGTTCACTTCGATCTAAGGGCAGCACGTAGATTGTAGTGTCTGAGCATGCTCAGTGAGCACTTCCTGTTGACTTATGGTAGCTCTAGCAAAATAAAGAGAAGGAGGTACATACGTTCGTTTAAATAGGTCTAAGTGACTAAAAACATTACAGAAAGGTATGAAATTGGCGGGTTTGGTGTAATTTATATAAAAGAACATATATGCAAAGTTTGAGTTAGATCCATTGACCGCTGATGGTTCTAGCTCTTCTTGAATGAATTGATATTTCCCTTTTCAAGGTAGATCTGCCATCTTGACAGCATATACTTTTATCATGATGTTCCTTCTTTTCGCATGCAGAGTTGAAAACCTTCCGGAAGGTTTTGCCTGCTGATATTTCACACACTTGTAGTTAAAAGTGTGGCGATTAAAATGAGACTAGTCTGAAGTGTGAACATTACCTAATTCTTTCACCCTGCCACTTCAAACATGTACTGTTTTTTCCTGTTTTCTTAAGGTTCTCATTGCTTTTCCCTTGATCTCCTGTGCATTTCAATATTAGTATTTATTCTCGGGCAGAGTTGAAAACCTTCCGGAAGGTTTTGCCCGCTGATATTTCACACACATATAGGTAAAAGTGTGGCGATTAAAATGAGACTAGTCTGAAGTGTGAACATTACCTAATTCTTTCACCCTGCCACTTCAAACATGTACTGTTTTCTTGAGGTTCACATTGCTAATTTCCATCGATCTCCTGTGCATTTCAATATTAGTATTTATTCTCGGGCAGAGTTGAAAACCTTCCGGAAGGTTTTGCCCGCTGATATTTCACACACATATAGGTAAAAGTGTGGCGATTAAAATGAGACTAGTCTGAAGTGTGAACATCACCTAATTCTCTCACTCTGCCACTTCAAACATGTACTGTTTTCTCGATGTTTACATTGCTAATTTCCATCAATCTCCTGTGCATTTCACTATTAGTATTTACTCTTGGGCAGAGTTGAAAACCTTCCGGAAGGTTCTGCCCTCTGATGTTTCACAAACTTGTAGTTAAAAGTGTGGCGATTAGAATGAGACTAGTCTGAAGTGTGAACATTACCTAATTCTCTCACCCTGCCACTTCAAACATGTACTGTTTTCTTGAGGTTCACATTGCTTTTACATTGATCTCCTGTGCATTTCAATATAAGTATTTATTCTCGGGCAGAGTTGAAAACCTTCCGGAAGGTTTTGCCCGATGATTTTTGCACACTTCTTACAAAACACTGTGCTAAAACAAATAAAAGTAGGCTGAAGCATGAACATATCCTCATTCTCTTATCCTGTTAATTCAAAGATATCCTTATTTTCTGTCCACTTTGAGGTTTAAATAACCTCTTCAATTATGATATAGGGTATTCTTAGAGACATGATGAAATTTAATTCATTTAAGCACTTAGTTTGTTACATTGAAATGTCCCTGCCTCTTTAGCTCAATTGGTAGAGTGGAGGCGCATGTTAGTTGGTAGTAAGCATATCATGGACTGTTGGCTGTGGTTTTCAGGCAGTTTAGACAACATCTGAATGAAATGTAATCTCGGTGCATCTTTATTGTTCAGGGATACTGTGTAGATCAGTATCTGCTCATTTGTAAATTAGCAACATAACATTAAGTGAATGGTACAAAATTTATTATCATTGTTTCATGTAGCAAATAGTTGTATTTACAGACTGTGATCTGTGGTTATGTGTATAAACATATCTTGGTTCTTGAGAGGATTTTGCAGGAGCTTTAGTTTAATACTATTTATGGTGTTTGTACTTGGTATTCTGTTCTTAACGTGTCTAAACTGTAACCTATGACCTGAAAGGTCCTGATGCAAAATTATGTGAAATAAAGCTGCAATTTTGTAACCAACATTCTTTCTTGTATTTTGTGAAGACAAATAACATTTAGAGAGAGTTGTTTATGAATTTAGTTTGTCTAATGCATATATTATTGAAATTTATTCTAATGAAGTTTCATCATACTTATAACTTATAATCGAAACATAATTAAACACACTTTTACAGAACATTTTCTACTCCAATGCTGCCAATATTGATATGATACAATGTATCCATGGACATCATAATGCAATTTATGGTTAAAAAATATTTACTTCATGATTGGTTAGGTACTTCAACTGACTCCCACCACTACCAGATGCAAACCAGTTGTGTAGTTTTGAGTTGTGTACATCGACAGAACCTCATTTTCTTATTGAGCAAAAGTTCTGATGCAGAGAAAGTATATAATGAATTGCAGATTAATAAAACATTTCTCATACAGATTTCTAGGTTTTACCTTACATAAAACAAATGAGCATTAATCCCAAACTGGGAGCAAAAGATTTTGGGACACATCCTGATAAACCCTGCTTTTGCTTTCAAATAAGGTTACAATTTACCAAGTGACTAGCTTTCAACAAATTAACAGAAAATGGTGAATAAAACAAACCAACACAAACTACTTTGTATGGGAGACCCCATACCAAGATAACAAGCCAAGGTCATTTTAAATGCAAGAGAAAACCATCATGGGGGGGGGGGGGAAGGGCGGGAATTAAATGTTTAACTAAACAGATCTTGTGTTTCAATAAAGTTACAGCTACTGTCTCCCACCATTTCCTGGTTCTGAAGCCCGGCCTGGGCATGTGAGAATGTTGCCAGTGACTTGGAGTCCGGTGGAGTCATTACTTACAACTGGCTAGTCACGAATTAGTCACAATATGTCATAAATGTGAAGATAAACAAAATTCCAAATTCTATAAAGATATTTATTGGGGCCAGAGCTTACGTCCAGGAAAAGTCAATAAAGTTTGCATCAACTGTGCTTGCGTTCGCTGGGGTTGGATACTCTGACTCTATAGGGATATTAATAACACTGAGTTCAGTCTCCGTCTCTGCGTCCTCCTCAGGACGCCCAACTGCTGCACTGATGAGTGATGACACGCATCTTCTTCTGGCGTAAAAAGGTTGCAACTGTCTTCTCCAAGGGCTGCTTTCCCCCCTGGTCCTCAAAGTCAACTCTCTTTGTGTCCCCAACATGATTTAATTGAAAACCTCCTTCATTGAGTTGGTTCCAATTATCGCTATCCGAGGCATAAACATTGGTGTCACCATTCTCCTTTTGAACAATTACGCTGACAACATCCCCGGTTGTAACATGTAGTTCATATGCCTTCCTAAGGAGTGTGGACCTTCTCGATATCCTTGTCTTGGACCTTTGGTTCACATCTTCTACATACTGCAATGAGTAGGGGCCTTTGTGATGCCTCCACTTCTCATGACTGTGCAAACAAAAGTTACAAACATAATCAATCTCAGGTTTGAATGGAGGTATTTGAACTATCCTGAAGCCCTTGTAATATTAAAAGTAGAGATTGAGTAATACATTTAAACAGAAATTAAAAATTATAATAAGATTGTTTAATATAATATCAATGAGTTAAGAAGTGTATCCAAAAAAATAAAGTGCCTATTGGAAGGAGGGGTCTCAAAATAGAGATTTCTTTGCGTACCGGTTCAGCCTGTATGGGCAGCTGCCACGAAAACACCTTTCCAGATAATTTTCCTAACAGTAACTTTATGTGCAGATAACATATGGCAGTTTTAAATCCTGGCTAAGATTATGCTTCTAAACAAAAGCTCACTCCTTTTTATTTAAAAGGTCTAGGTAAATGATCAGTTCCATACAATAACATGCTCAATTTTCAAATAATCAATATTTATCCGCCCTATCTTTGGCTTAGATTGGAAATTATTGTTACAAATTGTTGAATTTCAAAAGAAATTCATAGAAATCTAATTTATTTCTGTTTGAAATCATGAAAAGAATGAAATCATCTTGGGGGGCCCTTTTTCTCCATGTGTATGATACAGACTAGCTACTTCCTTTTGTTTATCTATAAGAAAAGATATAAAAGACATAAGTATCCACTGAGACAACACATGGTTCATATGGCTCATAATGCATAAATAATTTTTATGATGATATTCTTATAAAAGAAAAAGGCAAATACTGAAGGAAAAGGATTGAAATTGATAAAGAAATAGTATAATGTTGTAAACAAAATTTATCCAAAAAAAAAAGAGATGAAAAAGAAAGTGACTTGTTGGGAATTTGAACCAGGTTCCTCCTCGCAATTAACAAGTTTAGAGAATTAGGTTATGTTCACACTTCAGACTAGTCTTATTTTAATCGCCACACTTTTAACTACAAGTTTGTAAAACATCAGCGGGCAAAACCTTCCGGAAGGTTTTCAACTCTGCCCGAGAATAAATACTTATGTTGAAATGCACAGGAGATCAATGGAAAAGCAATGTGAACCTCAAGAAAAGAGTACATGTTTGAAGTGGCAGGGTGAGAGAATTAGGTAATGTTCACACTTCAGACTAGTCTCATTTTAATCGCCACACTTTTAACTACAAGTGTGTGAAATATCAGCGGGCAAAACCTTCCGGAAGGTTTTCAACTCTGCCCGAGAATGAATACTAATATTGAAATGCACAAGAGATCGATGGAAATTAGCAATGTGAACCTCAAGAAAACAGTACATGTTTGAAGTGGCAGGGTGAAGGAATTAGGTAATGTTCACACTTCAGACTAGTCTCATTTTAATCGCCACACTTTTACCTATATGTGTGTGAAATATCAGCGGGCAAAACCTTCCGGAAGGTTTTCAACTCTGCCCGAGAATAAATACTAATATTGAAATGCAGAGGAGATCAAGGGAAAAGCAATGTGAACCTTAAGAAAACAGGAAAAAACAGTACATGTTTGAAGTGGCAGGGTGAAAGAATTAGGTAATGTTCACACTTCAGACTAGTCTCATTTTAATCGCCACACTTTTACCTATATGTGTGTGAAATATCAGCGGGCAAAACCTTCCGGAAGGTTTTCAACTCTGCATGCGAAAAGAAGGAACATCATGATAAAAGTATATGCTGTCAAGATGGCAGATCTACCTTGAAAAGGGAAATATCAATTCATTCAAGAAGAGCTAGAACCATCAGCGGTCAATGGATCTAACTCAAACTTTGCATATATGTTCTTTTATATAAATTACACCAAACCCGCCAATTTCATACCTTTCTGTAATGTTTTTAGTCACTTAGACCTATTTAAACGAACGTATGTACCTCCTTCTCTTTATTTTGCTAGAGCTACCATAAGTCAACAGGAAGTGCTCACTGAGCATGCTCAGACACTACAATCTACGTGCTGCCCTTAGATCGAAGTGAACCACCTTAGACTGTTGACATACACTTCAGTTGAAGTGCTGCACTTACGTCTAACTGGTACACTACGATCTAGGGTTGGATCTGGACCTGATTAGCCCCTAGATATCATAGAACAGTTCAAATTTAACTTACCAGAATTAGGTTCATGGAGATTATCATCCATATACCCCCTGAATACATCTATCAACCAGGTTCAGTTAACCACAGTGAAATATAAACACTCGCCTTCAACGTTTTCCACTTCTTATTGTATTCCAAATTATATTTTCTCCATATATTATTTCACTTGAGGAGTAACCATTAATTATTTGAATTCACAATGAAACATCTTGGAGATGTGAACACCCCTTAATGTGAACACAATGTCCCAGAACCATTTGCGCCTATTATAATACCTTGGACCAAAATAGTTGTGTTGCTCATCTAAGCTAATACTTTGAGAAAATGGTAGTAGTTGCTCAAGGACATGGACATTTACTTGAAGTAGTTCAGTTGCGGATCCAGGGGGGGTTCGAGGGGTTCGACGAACAGAATTACAGTTCAGTCGTTTGCAGACAAAGAAAAGCTGGGAAAACCGGAAGTTTGTTAGGTGAGGGGGGGTTCGTTGATTCTCAAACTTCTAGGTCACTTGATTCCTTAGTCTAGCGGATACAGAATTAATTACAGTCCAGTCATTTGCGGACTAAGAATAGCGTGGAAAACCTGAAGTTGGTTAGATGAAGGGGGATAGATAACCTGTTTCCTCCAAAACCTTTGACGAAAAATATCTAACTACTAGCCAACAGATACTTAACCACATCTCAACACCTTATAAACCAACAGATATATAAAATAACCACATCTTAACACCTAACGGACGAAAGTTCTTCCCTCATCCCCAGGATGTTCACATTGTTAAACCTCTCCAAAAGGTAAAATATATCCTTTAAATGTTTGAAGGTGCAAGAGGTGCATTCAATCTCTTGCGACCATAAAATAGGATAATGCGGCCATCACCAACTCCATGATATATTTTGTTATATCTCTTATGAGATTATTATTATGTTTTTGTTATATCTCTTATGAAATTATTATATTTAGTTCGCTGCAGTTGACTCCTTGTGGTGTCTTCATTAATACGTGCTAGTGGCGCCACCAGTGTCACGTTTCGGAACTTAATTGAACCCCCCTTCTCAAATCCTGGATCCGCCCCTGTAGTTTATTTGTCTACCGCAATATTTGACAAATATGACATAGATAATGTGCGACAATGGGACACATTAGGATACTTCATTGAATATTCTAACATTATTTGAACTGAATTGATAAAATTTGCACATTATACAAAACAATCTCTCGATGAATTGCACTGCACAACTAGTCATTTATATACAGTTACGTCTTAGATGACCAAACACAAGTGGATTCGAAACCAGCCGGTCAACCTGAACATGCTAGCCTCAACCAGTGTCAACTAATAGCCGCTAATAGGCTGAAATTGGTGCTCTGGGCACCCCCAGCTGGTGGTGGAGATAAGGTTTCTCTGTAATGTAATCGATGCGAGAGCCCTGATTGGTCCTTGTTCCCACGTGACCTCGCGCTGACGCCTTATCTGATTCTCCTGGCATGAGTCCAGCATGTAACTATAGGGCATATAGTAATTGGTCTCTCGCTACATATCCATTCCTTTGTTCATCGAAGGTTACGTACATGTACATGGACAATGAAATAAAGCACTGAATTCCTTTTTACTCCCTACCCTCAAATTGTCAACTACAGGTGAGCTTGGATATGACTAGATCGAGCAACTCTATCGTCGGTATGCCGTTATTTACATTCTGAGATAGATAGGTCATACCCACCGACGATAGAGTTGCTCGATCTAGGATATGACGGGCTCAATGGGACCAGGAAAATTGGTCCGTCATATGCAAAATTCGTCATATACATATGACACATACTTGATATGCATGGGACTGGGTCCGTCATATGCAAAGTCAGTCGTACAGTGCCAGTGGTCCGTCATATCCAAGTTGACCTGTATCTACTCATCGTAATCGCAGGCCAAAAGAAAAAAACCGCTGAGTACCTGAGGTTGCAATGCTTTGCATGTTAAATACTTGGAAAATCACATTTATTAGACAATAAGTGAAAAACAGAGTAATAAATGGATTTTTAATGGATGAATACAGTTATCAACTTTGATGTAAACGAGTTTTTGTGGATTTTAACTTTTTTCTTATGATAATGTGAATGGGCCAAAGCAAACCATACAGAAGAAAAATGAAGCCATCATGTTTATATAAGATGAACAGCTTAGCATCCATCATGGAATCAAATGGGGCTTGGGTTGTTACCTTAGGGTAATAAAAACGAGTGACATATATACATACAAAGAAAATAGTCAATGTATTTGTAAACTTAATTTGAAAGTGAGAAGTGAAACATCATAATAAAGTAAACTGTTTGACCAACCTGTATCATAATGGATGGGTAGGTTGCCCTCCTAATCCGTAAAACATAAACATTACAAAGTGATTTCAAGTGGAACGAGCGCAATCACATTTCTTGAGTACGGATATAAGTTCATTATGGATGCAAAGATTTCATAATTTTCTACTCTAGGTTTAAACATGTGCGACTTTGAGAGGGGCCGTCTGTGGTGCTTCGGCAGCATCTGAAAGACGCATTGTAACTACTATTAAAGATTAATTCCTGTTGTGAATGTGGGTTTTTATCTCGTCTTGATATAGCCTGGGCTGCTGAAAATGACGTAAAACCATTTCATCACTTTCTTCCTTTTATTTCTTCTTTTCCAAGTACATAGGTGATGGAGGATCAACAACCTATCCTGGAGCACAGCAGTATTAGTTGCCGACATGAGACAATTATCTAAATACATGTTCATTAGGAGCCACTTTTATGCATGCTTTCAGTTTAATGACAACCTGGATCAATAAATAAAGTATAAATAAAATCAGTGTCAGTGATGATCATCGCATTTGCGGCAGCCTGTCTTGTTGTGAAAGGCAAGGAATCATCACTGTTGTGTAGATTACAGGTGCAGTAATTGGTAATTGGAGAATATAGGATTGATATATGATTAAAAGATAACCCTAACCAGAGTGTAGGTAGGGGTAGATAGCGCAGGGGAATCATCACAGGGCTCGACATTAAGGCTAGCCCCGTAGCCCCGGGCTAGTTATTGAAAGTCAGGGCTAGTAAATTCTACTTGTGAGTAGCCCTGAGGGGCTAGATAGAATTAGAATATCAGCGCTTAAAAAAGTATGAAGCCCTCCCTTGGCTCTGCATTCCTGGATGATAATATAACTGAATTTAACTCAATACACTGTATTCTTTTCATGTTATCAACAGAGGCTATGATATCAAAAGAGGTCACTATTTGAAAAGAGTTGTCATTAATATCAGGGCTAGCAAAGATATTTCGGGGCTAGTTAAATTTTCGGTAACTAGCCCTGCTGGGCTTATGAAGTTTTTTCTTAATGTTGAGCCCTGCATCATAAAGTCACATTAGACCAAGTAAGCAGTGTAAATGTTACCGCTGTTGTCCTGCACCTACAGTGCAATTAGTGCTGCACTGAGATCAATAAGGACCAGCCTGAAGAAAATAGAGCATGCCCATTAGCTGAAAGCATGGTGTACCATGCGATCCCATGCTGTGACCCATACACTTGGTCACGGACGAGATGTGCTCATTTCAAAGCCACCAAGGTATTGGTCTAAGCCCTATCGCAAACGCTCTGCTATATTTACAGGAGTATATATCACTGTTACTTACTGGTCCTCCGATAGAGTGCAACTAAGTACTTCAGAGAAATCTACTTTGCTCTATGTGGTTTGATCAGAACTGTAAACTTAAGAAAATTATATTAGATTATTCTGACTTACAAAGTACTTGAGTTGTGAATGTTTTGACCTGGTCCCAAGGCGTCCATATCTCAGACCTGAGACCTGTGCATGTATTTTTAGTGGACAATGGTAAATCTGGTAAGCCATTATTGTCTTTGCCATTTTCATTTTGAGAAGCCAAATCACTGACTCAGGTCTTCGTCAGACCTACAGCCATAGGTCAGACTCTCTGATCTGATCCCCTGCTATCCACAATGCTCTATCCATGGTTTTAAATTGTTGGCGCAGTTTTAAGAACGGACCCTGCTGAATTTTGGAATGGTATAGCTTCATTATCACTGATAGTTCACTGTAGTAGCATGCTGATCTACTGTTTTAAAAACTTACAAAATATCAAGTTAGCACTGTTGAATCAATCGCTTTGCTGTAGGGCTGTCATTGACAAGAAATAGTTATCGATTCGATAATCGAAAAAATTATTACCGATATGCTACTTCGATTCGATTCAGCGAATCGAATTCAAAAACAATGAAAACTAGCGATGAGCTCATGAGGAATGGTTGTGGTTTGCTTGAGGGGGCGATTTTTTGACCTATCGATCAAAGCCCTAACACATAAACATTCATCTGTGTGAATTTCAGGATAAATGAAATGGAAGCACACATTTGTCTTGGGGAGTTAATGGTGTTCAAGCTGTGTTTTCCTAAAAGAAAATTATTTACCTAATTTGCATATGAATCGATATCTTGTACCTTCTTTGATATCAATAATCGATAAGGTTTTTTTATCGATTCATCGATACGGTCGGTATCAATGAAAAGCCCTACTTTGCTGTGTATTAATGAAGTTAATAGCTGGGGAAAATATTTATGCAGTCTCTTTTCTTGGCAAATTATGATGAATTACTTACTCAACAACTTAAGTCCAGTGGCAAAAGAGTTGTTCAGAATGCTATCCTTTGTCATCTTTTGAACGCAAACTTGCTAAGCAGCAACATCATTGTTTCAAATTAAATCACCTTCCAAATTCTCTTTCATTTAACGTTTGAATACATATAATCTTGTGTTAACAAAGTAAACTCATGAAAATACTGATTTATCGACGCAGTCTTTAATTCCAGGAGAAAATGAACATGTTCAATGAGCAAAGTGCAAATTAAAAACAAACAACCAATGAGGGTTTGGATCATGTGTATAATTTACTCTGTGTTGAAAAATACAATAATGATTTGTAATAGAATCAAATTCTTCAAAAAAAAAAGATATATAATGAAAGATCATGTATCAAATAGTGAGACTGTCTCTAAGTGCTGACAGAAATAAGGTACACTTTTAATCTAAACATACCCTTTATATTAAATTCCTTCAAATGAGGATCTTAACCCTTTTGCTGCTGGTTTCTAATTTGGTCAACGAAAAGCTAAGAATTCACTAAAATCATGGCACATGGGTACTCATCTGATAGTTCTCAGCAAGAGCTTTCCAATGAATACCAACATGACAGGGTTAAGATGATTTTCATAATTCTTTGTTTTTTTGTGCATTGGATGAAAGTAACCCCAGTAGCTGAAGGGTTAAATAATATTCATTTTATGTACAAATATTAACCTGAAAAGTGTAGTGGATGTCAATATCAGTGTTATAGATTGCTGTATTCAAGAGATGTATCTGTAGACAACCTGCACCTATTCAACACATTAAAGCTCACAGAGCTTGCCTAAATCTTTGAAGTGAAAGCATAATTGGAAAAGTTGTGTCAGAAAATACAAGGTCCTAAAATCAGTGATGTGAATAACCAAACAGTTCTTATTGAAGGTCATATGGCCATTTTCAAATGACCTCATTTGACCAAAGGGTCAATATTGAAATTTGATTTTCTATTATCAGCATCTATGTAACATACTGATTATATTCAACTGCTATATGATTGTTAGTTCAGAAAAACAAGGCTCTGAAATCTGTGAAATGTCCAATTTGGCATAAAAAGGGACATACCCGGTACATTGGGAGGTCAATATCTCAAAACAGCTACAAGATACAGATGTCCATCATGCAGGGACTTGAAGAGGGCTTTCAATATATTAAGGTTATATTTTGCCCCCTCAACTGGTACCAATTTGCTAAAATATTGACCCTGGCCCATGGACTCAATGAGAAAAGGGTTTTCCACAGTGTGGGTTGCTCTATGTTTGCCAGATATGAGGACTGGGAGAATGCCTTACCACAAACCTTACACTTAAATGGCTGAGGATAGTTACATTGGGAAAAGAGGCCAGGAAAATCTATACAATGAAGGCCTGACTTGTCAAAATAAATAATCATAACTTAAAAATGTTTCAACTTAAAAATCAGAAATTTCCTGTTTGATGGTTAAAGTGTCAGTGTTATCATTCATCTCTTGCTTTATTGGAACACACTGTCCTTCCACAACAACCCACTGCTGTGGTTCCACTGACTCCGGACCTGAAGTGTGAGGTGTCCGGTCTAAGTGTGTTTTCATGTGCGCGTTAAGATATGGCTTTGTGGAAAATGTCTCATGACAATATTCACACTGAAAGGGTTTTTCTGCAGAGTGTATTCTTCTATGCTTTGCAAGACCTGAAGACTGGGAGTATGCTTTACTACAAACCTCACACTTGAATTTTTTTTCTCCTGTGTGAATTCCTTTATGCCTTATCAGACTTGAAGACAGGGAGAATGTTTTATCACATATCTCACACTGGAATGGCCTTTCTCCTGAATGAATTCTCGTATGTTGTGTCAGACCTCGAGAATGGGAGAATGCTCTATCACATATCTCACACTGGAATGACCTTTCTCCTGTGTGAATCTTCTTATGTTGTGCCAGACCTGAAGAATGGGTAAATGCCTTGTCACATATCTCACACTGGAATGGCTTTTCTCCTGTGTGAATCTTTGTATGCTCTATCAGATGTGAAGACCGGGTGAATGCTTTATGACAATATTCACACTGAAAGGGTTTTTCTGCAGAGTGTGTTTTTCTATGCTGTGCAAGAACTGAAGCCTGGGAGAATGCTTTACCACAAACCTCACACTTGAATGATTTTTCTCCTGTGTGAATTTTCTGATGTTGTATCCGACCTGAAGAATGGGAGAATGTTTTATCACATATCTCACACTGGAATGGCCCTTCTCCTGTGTGAATTCTCTTATGTTGTGTCAGACCTGAAGACTGGGTGTATGCTTTACCACAAACCTCACATTTGAATGTTTTTTCTCCGGTGTGAATCCTCTTATGGTGTATTAAACCTGAAGAATGGGAGAATGCTTTATCACATATCTCACACTGGAATGGCTTTTCTCCTGTGTGAATTATCTTATGTTGTTTCAGATGTGAAGACCTGGAGAATGTTTTATCACATAGCTCACACTGGAATGGTCTTTCTCCTGTGTGAATCATTTTATGCTGTATCAGATTTGCAGACCTGGAGAATGCTTTATCACAGAACTCACACCGGAATGCTCTTTCCATGGTAATTGCTTTCCCTAGAGATGTATGGGAGTTGTGTGTTTTAGCTGAGTTTGTTAACAGCAATAAGTTGTTTACAACAAACTGGTCTCATTTGGCTTTTGATGCTCTTGGAAAGCAAAACGTTATATTTCTAGGATAGCTACAATCCTTTAAAGGAATCAGAAAAAATGTTCACCTCAACTTCAGATTCCCAAGTATCAGATCCCTGGGTTCTATGCCTGAAAAGAAAGAAAATATAGGTATTATGGTGTTTACAATACAAAGGTGCCTAAGTATCTATATATCGATACGCAGTTCGGGGAATGAATTTCTCCCTTTTTAGAGGAGCCTGTGCTGTTTGACCCTGAGCCAAATGTGGCAGGGTCTTAGCCAGGATTTCAAAAATGCCCGTCCAAAACAGCAAATCCAAAATTTCTGCCCGTCCAGATATAAATACTATTCTACTTCAGTTCCTTATATTATAAACTAACTACTTATACATATACTAGTCTATTGTGTCAAAAAGGGCAATTCGCCCTTTAGCTTTGCCTTAGAAAATAGGTTTGTTAGGAAAATATTTAGTTATTACCCCCAAAAAGTCAAAATTTAAAATTCTTCATAGAAATTTTTGCCTGTCTAAAAAGGAGCTTGTCGGGAAACTGCCTGTCCAAAAGAAAGACAGGACGGGTCCTGGCTAAGTTCCTGCCGTGTGGGCATTTCAGTCAATTGGCAAGAAATGGTTAAGTTCAACACCTTCCTACTGCGGTATGCCATGATTTTACTGGCGAGCCAATCAAGTTGCCTGACATTTTACGAATTACAGCGCTATTAAAAATTAGCCGCAATTGCCTTAAGGTAAGAGAAACTACGTGTCTGGTAAACATACAGATATACATGTGGCAAGTTGGTGTTGTGGTTAACACACATGCCTGCAGTGCGGCCATTCCGGGTTCGAAACCTGGATGGGGCGTGACAATAGGGAATTAAAAGCTTTGCGTTGAACGTCCGCTCACCCTAGAAATTACCGATATTAAAATATTCTTTCCACAATTTATTTTTTTGCTAAGAATTTGATTTTATTGTATCATAGTTTTGTGTTCTTCATAACTTCCTTAAGTGAGGCAGTATATATACACACTTTTGATGGAATGTGCGATGGTTTTGTATCTAACACACACACACACACATACACTCTGTCTCTCACACATGTTTGTTTGTTCAAGTTCATCATTGCTATTTATATGTATGTTTGTATTTATGTAAAACATGAATGTATGTAGTACCCTAGGGAAATTATTTAACCATTAACCCATCCAGAAAATTAAAGGTTGTTATGCACCTTTATATCATTCATTTAACCTTTTGCAACGCAGGATATATAAACGGCTATTTAATTGGCCAGATGACCTGATTACTATTTATGTAACCCTTTGCCACATACAATATATTAAGGGTCATTTGATTAACCCATTAATGGCCTATTCACCTTAATGTTATGTTATTCACTTTACCTTTTGCAACCCAGGATATATTAAGGGTCATTTGATTTACCCATTCATGGCCAGACAACCTGATGACCATTCATTTAACCCTTTACCCACTGAGAATATATTAAAGGCTGTTGAATTAACCCATTCTTGGCCAGCAACTCAATGTTATTCATTTCACCATTTGCCACCCTGAATCAGTTAAGGGTTATTTTATTAACCCATTCATGGCCAATTCACCTTAATGTTATTCATTTCACCCTTTGCCACCCTGAATCAGTTAAGGGTTATTTTATTAACCCATTCATGGCCAGAGCACCTCAATGTTATTCATTTCACCCTTTGCCACCCTGAATCAGTTAAGGGTTATTTTATTAACACATTCATGGCCAGAGCACATTAGCACTGATTTAACCCTTTGCCACCTCCAATCCGGCCAGAGTGAGAGAAATGAGAGTTTTTTGGCTTGAATCAATAATTTTCACCAAGTCTGTTCTGCCATTAAATGCAAGGCATGACTTGTCGAGCAGCACAAGTGTGAGAGGGTGATAGGTTTGATATGGGAAATAACGGATAGTGCTGCTCAACTAGTCATGCCTTGCATTTAATGGCGGACTGGACTCGGTGAAAATTATCGCTTTCAGCCAAAAAACTCTCATTTCTCTCACTCTAGGTGGATTTGAGTGAGCACTGTAAAAGCTGCACAAAGGAAGCTTAGAAGGTAGGAACCAAATTCAGTTGGTTTGGGTGGCCAGACTTGCCTGGAAATGTCCGCGCCAAGCTTTTATGGCGCAGTGGAAAAGTTTTCAATTGCCTTTTCTCCATCGTGGGTATGGCCTATCAATCTCAGAATGTAAACAATGGCATACCGACAATAAAATAGCCCGATCTAACAAAGGTCAATATGAACTTGGTGTCAAATGATAACACTAAATCACCTTGACAACACGCTATAAAATTTAAAATTAACTTGCAAGGCCCCTTAGATCACTAAAAATGTAACACATGCCCAGGAAGCTCTGTATTCAGGCAGGATGGGTATAAGTGAGTATTTCTTATTAAAATCTCCAAAGCTGCTGGATCGAGGTGCAGCATCCTGAAGGAGATGCTGCATACCGGTCGGGCCTTGGACACAGACTTGATTATACACGGGCAATCTGCGGCACATCAATCCCAACTATTGCAATTGCTACACGACTAGCATCTCTGCCACCACACACCTAGTCACTCTGCACATTTTTGAATTTTCGGTCTGTTTCATGGTACAATTTCAAAATTATACCACATGTCAAGCTTTCATGCATTATTCACCATTCAGTTATTTGTAATTGCGCCAACTACTTCGGTGAAAGTTTTTTGTTTTCTTTCTGCATTTATATTTGTATGTTGGTAGGGTGCATATTTTTAGAGATTCTTTGGGGGCATGGTCGGTAGTATCAGTGAATAGCCTGACCAGCCATGCAACATTGGATGGAAACTATAAAATTCTGGACTATGTACCATGTCTCCAATCGATTGATATATATCACCTGATTTTGAGTTCTATGATAGTGATGATATGTATTACCTTGTATATTTTGTCTTTTTGTTGCTTGTTCCATTTTTTATGACAGGGTTCCTGTTTTTTTTTGATATCATAAATATTTAAGATGTGTCACTAGGTGACATAAGACAGAAACACAATTTTATTTTTTGAAAATGATATTGCCACAGACATTTAATATATCATCTGTTACGGTGAAAGAGGAATATATGTTGCTGGTGACATGGCCATTGGTCCTACAATATAGCCTGACCATCATGATGGAAACTATTTAATGGATATTGGCTATGCCATCTAGTAATTGCTGTATTTTTTTTTTTTCTTACCCGGTTGATAGCATAGATGGAAACTATTGTAACAACTCTTGTAACTTAAAAATATTTAAGGAAAGTCACTGGTGATTTTCCATGTTATATATACTAGGTCAATTACTTGAATGTTCTTCAGTTTGACTGTTATTATTTTTTGTTTTTTGCTGTCATAAGAATTATGTGGGAGTCATGGATGACATGGAGGATAGCCTTCATGAATAGCCTGACCACCCATGCAACAGCATGGGATGGAAACTATTATAGTACTGGCTGTCAGCCATGCCACGTGACTCTTGCCTGGAGAATTCTGATTGTGATCTGACAGGTCAGATTAGGGACCAATGACTATGATGTGAGAGTATTGAAGGACCTTATAATTGTTTCTTAATGACATGTTATGTGTTTTACAAATATTAGTATAAGCACGTTGTTGTTACAACGGGATTGTAACAAGTTTTTGGAAAATATATAACAAAGAGCTTATATATCTCAAACATTATGTGTTTGTTATATTTAACAATAGTCGTGGCCTGTGGTGTGTGGGTGGGTGGATGCCAGACTTTTCTAGGAAAGACTGACAGGTACTACTCACATCCTTCAGGTTATGTAATCTCCTTCGTGGATTGGAGTCATTTCTTATTATTATTTTTTTGTTTATATCAAAAACATTTTCCTGTTGTCCTAGCACCCTGGTCTATAATGAAACTCTGCACATATGATGGGGGATAGTTTAAGAATAGTATCTGCAAACGTAAGAGGAATCCGACAGACCCTGAAGAGGATAGATATTTGGAACAAATTAAAGGAATTAAATGCCAATATTGTTCTATTACAGGAAACTCACTTAATGAAAAAAGATTTAAATGATGTCAGAAAGGAATGGAACATAGAGTTCATTTTGTCAGATTATAATACTAACAGCAGGGGAGTGGCTATACTAATACAACCTAATTTTGAATACAAAATAACACATATATATTCTGACAGAACTGGTCGATATCTAATAATAACGATGGATATTGCAAATAAATTCTCTATAACCTTAACAAATATATATGGACCTAATCAAGATGACCCTGAACTCTTAAAGGAAGTTTTCCACAAGTCCAATGAATTACAATCTGATTTTGTAATCTATGCTGGAGACTGGAATGTAGCGTTGGATGACATTGATAGATACAACTATAAGAGCGAAAGAAACAGCAAGAACATCGCTCAAATAAAAGAACAGATGAGGACTAATAATCTCATAGACATTTGGAGATTACAAAATCCTGATGGAAAGAGGTTCACTTGGGGAACAAAAAAACCCTATAAAAGGGCGAGGCTGGATTTCTTCTTATTGAGTGGTGAAACTCTGAGTATGGTACCAGAAGCAAAAATACACGCAAATTATAAGAGTGATCACAATATGATATCACTTGATTTAAAACTAAACGACAATCGAAAAGGGAAAGGAAGCTGGAAGTTCAATAACAATCTCTTAAAAAATAAAGATTTTGTTAAAATAATCAAGGAGGAAATACGGCTAACAAAACACATATATGCATTGCCGATATACAGCCATGAAACAGTTGATACTTTGAATGAGCTCCAGTTAGAATTAATGATTTCTGATTCTCTTTTCCTGGATACTTTACTTTGTCAACTGAGAGGTACCATAATTTCTTTCTCAAAGAAAATCTCGAGAGGAAGAAGAATAAATGAAAAAGCTCTTGAGACTGGAATACAAGAGACAATTCTAGAAATAGAGGCAAGTGATCATCTACCTCTAATAAATGAGCTCAATAATAAACTCTCGAATTTACAAGAACAATATGAAGAAATAAGAGAGAATAGGATGAGGGGTCATCTGATTAGGTCAAGATCCGAGATCATGGCAGATTGGGAAAAACCATCAAAATATTTTCTTAATCTAGAAAAAAGGAACTATGTAAACAAGACAATTTTGGAATTAAAAACAGAAAACGGCCACAAAATCAATGATCCAACTGAAATCCTGAAACTTCAAAAGGAATTTTATCAGGATCTTTTTTCTACAAAAAAACCCATTAATATTGAGAATTCATATTTTGAGCCATATTTAATAAATCTCCCAACACTATCAGAAGAAATGCAAAACAAACTAGATGAACCTTTTACAATGGAAGAACTTGACGAATCTATTAAAAAAAGTAAATTAAATAAAGCACCCGGCCCAGATGGTTATACTAATGAATTTTTTAAATTTTTCAAAGACGAATTAATAGTATGGCTGTATCGTGTCTACTTGGAATCCTTTCAATATGGTGAATTAAGCCCAAATATCATTAATGGTACAATAACTTGTATACCAAAAGGTGGAAAGCTAAGAACTTCATTAAAAAACTGGCGACCACTTACACTATGAAACGGCACTTATAAATTTCTGTCAGCCATGATCTCGGAGAGAGTAAAGACAGTACTACAAACACTGATCAATAATGACCAAACTGGTTTTATAACGAACCGTTTTATTGGAGAAAACACCAGATTACTTTTTGACATCATTAATTATGCTGAAATAGAACAAATCCCTGGTTTATTAATTATAGTCGATTACGCGAAAGCTTTCGACACAATAGAATGGAATTTTATCAATAAAAGTCTCAAACTCTTTAATTTTGGAACAGAACTAATAAAATGGATCGCTCTACTTAGAGAAAATAGTTTTTCTAGGGTAGAACAGAATGGCAATTTCTCCGAAAATATTTTCCTCTCTAGGGGATGTCGGCAAGGAGATCCGATATCTCCTTACCTCTTCGTTTTATGTGCAGAGATTCTTTCACATGTTATACGAGAATACCCAGGTATAAAAGGTATAGAAACGTATGGTGTAGAAAATAAACTATCACAATATGCTGATGACACCACTTTATTTATAAAAGCAGAGTTGGAAAGTCTTATTGGTGTCATCAGAGTATTGGATTGGTTTAAGAAAATTTCTGGTCTTGAAGTGAATAAAGACAAAACCAAGGTAATTAAAATTGGGGCAATAAGGGACAGAAGTATAAGTTTAGAAGGTAAATTTGGATTAGATTGGACTACTGATTTTGAAGTTCTTGGGATAAAATACAGAATAAAAAATATGGCAACTATCACAGATGATAACATATCATCTAAAACTGTAGAAATGAAAAAATTAATAGCTTTATGGAACACTAGAAACTTAACTCCTTACGGAAAAGTGACTATCTTAAAGTCCTTAATTTATTCAAAAATTACTCATATACTTCTGTCCCTCCCTAATCCTTCAGATCAAATGTTTAAAGAATTACAATCAATGGTTGACTCTTTCTTATGGAATAAAAAACCACCTAAATTCCGAAAGGAAATATTAGAAGCTGATACCTCAGATGGTGGGCTTAAATTACACAACTTAAAAACATTTTGCATGGCTTTAAAATTAGGATGGATAAAAAGATACCTATCATCTAAGGCAAAATGGACTAATTTCCCAGACTATTTTGAATTTAGAGAAATATGCTCTTATGGAAAAAATTACATTGACAGAATATATGACATTACTGACAACCCATTTTGGAAAAATGTCTTAGATGCTATAATTTATTTATGGGATACTAACAGAATGATTACCCCTGATAATACATTATTGTCACCATCTGGTTAAACCATATTTTACAAATACCTATCAAAAGAAGCTGGAAAGAAAAAGGTATAAATATAGTCAATGATGTCCTTGATAACAACAGACAAAATATGTCTCTTGAGGATTTCCAGACTACTTATAATATACAAACAAATTTCCTAGAATATGGTGCCTTCTGTTGGAAAATATGTAACTAAATGAGACGGAGTGTTTTTATTGATGGAACAACTGTATATCCTTGTAACTCCTATCTCAATGTAATCTTATCAAAAGATAAGAAAGGTGTATCAAACATCTACAAACAACTACTAGGGAAAAATGACAATATCATTACAAATGCGTGTACAAAATGGTCTGACAAAATATCATCCAGAATAGAGTTTTTCTCAATGAGAAAATCATTTAACAAAATACAAATGGTAGAAGATGTATATCTCAGATATATACAGTTTAGAACTCTTCACAGAAGATTCTATACAAATGACAAGTTGTTTAAAATGAAAATTAAAGAATCATCACTTTGTGATATGTGTAAAATTGATGAAGATTCAGTCGAACACATGTTAATCAAATGTTCCAAATCAAGAAATCTGTGGAGAGATGTTGAAATATGGTTGTCTGAAGTTGGCTTGGCGGATTATATAATTGATGAACAAACTATCATACTTGGTGAAAATAAAAAATCCTTTTGGATCAATGCTATTATTCTAATCACAAAAAAGGTGATCTTTAATGCAAAACTAAACTGTAAAACTCCAAGTATATTTTCTGTCAAATTCCAAACAAGAGCCTTATTCAATCATGAAGAACTGAAGTACAATATATTACAAAGAAATGAAAATTTTGTTAAAAGATGGGGTCTACTGATTGATTATTTTGAGGAAACAGAATTATAACAGAAACTGTTTTGCATGTTGCAATCCATTTATTATATCATGTCAATATATACACTTATCTGTCTACACCGACAAAACTTCTTTGTATAACATAAATCCATATAAAAATATGGTAACCATGTGTATCATTTGTAACAAATATGTCTGATGCATAGCCGTGGTGCTCGGCGAGCAGGAAAATAAACAAAAAAGGCCTGTTCCTTTTTTTAGGCTTTCAAAAAAAAAAAAAAAAATATTCATGACATTTCGGTTGTAATGCCTTTGTTCTTTTTGTGGTAGCTCATGAGAAAATGTGGTGTAAAGTCCTGAATTGACCAATCAGCCAGTCGGCCGTCCAGTGCTCTTGCACTGAGAGAAAGAGGTTAGTGCTACGTCATTGTTGATTGTAAATATGACCACCAGCATCGCACTTTTTGACCAATGGGCTACATTTCATGACATCACTTATCAAAAAATTCCGCGAAATAGTACCGGTGTGGGGGCACCCAGGGCAGAGATGTAATGCGTGGCGTATCTCTGTGTGGGGAGGGATACACGGAATGTTACTGGTGCCTCGTTTTCACATCCACTACATGCAATTTTTAAATCTGCAGCACAGCGATCCCGTCTTCCACGATTGCTACACGACTAGTATCTCTGCCCCCACGCGTTTAATCACTCTGTACATTTTTGAAATTTCATTCTGTTTCATGGTACGATTTCAAAAGTATGAAGCTCCCGTGCAGTATTCGCCATTCAGTTATTTATAATTGCGCAAACTACAATATTTATGACATTTCGATTGTAATGCCTTATATTTGCGATAGCTCATGAGAAAATGCGGTGAAAAGTCCTGAATTATACAATCAGCAAGTCGGCCGTCCAGACTCCAGTGCTCTTTCACTGTTCGTGTTCCTTTACTAACCTAGGTGAGGCCTAAGTGACCTACTCGGATGACCATAGACATGCGCAGTGAAAGCCAGTAAAGGAAAGGTTTCGTGCTTCCTCGAGTAAAGTGTCATGGCAACTGCCAAACGGCCTTCACCTTTGCCCATATATGGCAACCGTGAAATCGTCTATGTCTAAGCCGCACTTCATCACGAATGTCAATTTCAATTAATTTAAGACTAAATCTATAAATTTCATAATAAACATTACCGAAATATTAAGCCAGGGCATGTACTGTAAAATTAAAATAGTATTCCTAAATGCTGGTAACAAACATTACAGGATGTGGCCACAGTGCCAGTCGTCCTGGCCACCACACTAGTGCAGACTCCAGGACGATCGCACACTGGATACAGCTGTGCTTCCTGTCATTCGCACTCCCTGGAGAACGCTACCCACCTGGCCGGCACTGGCGTGCAGGTCCTTATCTATATGGGTCAAATGCAGCCAGCTAGTAGCAGTGTAGGATGGAGTGTTGACGCTACATGTGACAGCCATACAGATTTCCACTTGCAGCAGAAAATTGAGTATAAAAGCGGTTTTAATAGAAATAACTACAAGAAAGTGGTATATTTAGTTTAGGAAGTATACGATACTCTGGCGTGTAGCTTAATATAGGAGTTTTAGCATGCTCTTGAGGGTTGTAAGTTGTAACAAGTGACTTTAAAAATTATGTGTGACCATATCCTGTCATGAAAGTGAACGATTTGCTTATTTTTAAAGGCGCTTACGAAAACATCAAATACAAAATAATTTTCATCATTTTACTGTAAATAATGATCATCTTTTGGTTTATTTTCACAAGCAAAACAATTTTCGGTAAACGAAGGCGTCCATGTTTGCGCGTTGCATTGTGGGATGCTTACCCAACTAACCGACTCAGGGAGTCGGTTAGTTGGGCCAGGCGCGAAAGCGCCAGAGTGACGTCATCGCCTAACTGGAACGATCTCGCGCTTACCCAGCGCTTACTCGCGCAAGTAAAGGAACACAGTATGAGAGCATAGGAAGAGGTCAGTGCTACGTCATTGTTGATTGTAAATATGACCACGTGCGTCGCGTGCATCACACTTTTAGACCAATGGGTTACATTCAATGACGTCACTCATCAAAATATTCTGCGAAATAGAACCGGTGTGGTGGCAGAGATACTATGCGTAGCGGGATCTATGTGCGGAGAGTAGATCGAGCCACTCTATCGTCAGGTATGCCTTTGTTTACATTATGAGGTTGACTGGCCATACCCACGATAGAGAAAGCCCCATACAAAACTTTTCCACTGCGCCCAAAAAACTGGGCGCTCACATTTCTAGCTCAGTCTGGCCATCCAAACCAACTGAATTCGTTTCCTACCTTGGTAATTTACGTTGTGACGCCTCTACAGCACCCAAATCCCTCCAGAGTGCGAGAAATGAGAGCTTTTTGGCTGGAAGCGATAATTTTCACCGTGTCCGTTCCGCCATTGAATTTGAGGCATGACTAGTCGAGCAGCACTGTCCATCATTTCCTGTATCAAACCTATCACCTTTTCACACGTGTGCTGCTCGACTAGTCATGCCTCAAATTCAATGGCGGAACGGACACGGTGAAAATTATCGCTTCCAGCCAAAAAGCTCTCATTTCTCGCACTCTGGAGGGATTTGAGTGCTGTAAAGGCGTCACAACGTAAATTACCAAGGTAGGAAACGAATTCAGTTGGTTTGGGTGGCCAGACTGGGCTAGAAATGTGAGCGCCCAGTTTTTTGGGCGCAGTGGAAAAGTTTTGTATGGGGCTTTCTCTATCGTGGGTATGGCCAGTCAACCTCATAATGTAAACAAAGGCATACCTGACGATTGAGTGGCTCGATCTATGCGGAGAGTGGCAATTTTTAGGCCATTAATTTTCGGCCATGCGCTACTCATACTGTGTCGTTATGGAACAAATATTTTCGAGCTTCGCGAGAAATCAAAATATTGCTTTGAAGACATGTCATTGAATACCAGATAGCGCACGTTTTTTACCTGAAATTGTACGAGAAGAAAGCACCAACACGTTAGCCGCCCTCGCTTTCCGCCATCTTGAATATTTGTTAGTTAAGCAGGGAGTAATCATTAATTGCGATGATGCATAGCCCTGCTCGCGGCGCCGATGATTTGGATTTGGAATTTCGTTTTTCGTTACATTTATTCATAGTGTGGTTAATTCGTAACTTAGCAGTTGAAAGTAGTGGAGCAAACCTGAGTACCTGGCGAAATACACAGCCCAACCCCAAGTCACTGGCAACTTTCACAGTGGCGGCCCCTTAGACCACACAGCCATCAGAGCAGGCCCTGGCGCCGATAATATGGGTCAGTAGTGGCCTCACCATTATTAGGGCTGACCAAAATCAAAGTGCAATTAAGTTGCTCAATTTTAAACTTGTATCCCAAACTATCATTCTTATACAAATATGACATCCTTGCGGGGTTTCCACCAGGAATAACTTCCCCGAGAAAGCATTGTCGCTCGAGGGCGTAGCCTGAGGGCGCCAATCCTCTCGAGGGGAAGTTATTCCTGGTGGAAACCTCACAGGGATGTCAGATCTGTTTTATTATACCGAACAAATACAAAACACAAACGGGGGAAAATTACAAACACCAGAGATTCTGGATTAATACTCGTCGTCTGCCTTGTTGAACTAGTTTCACCGGTAGGTCACTTGGCAAACCATGTAGGTGTTCGGGCTAGCGGTCATTATTCTTCGGGCTAGCGGTAATTATTCAACTATTTCATAGCTGTTGCCGTAAATTATCCAATTATTTCATAAGCTGTTAAGGACAACAGCCTATCACTAAGGAGTGAGGAAATCATGGCGATTAATCCATGGCCCTTGACCAATCAGAATCAAGAATCTTCACGTGAGGTATAATAATGCCTATTAACCCCCAGATATCATAGAACAGTTCAAATTTTACTTACCAGAACTAGGTTCGTGGAGATAATCATCCATATACCCCCTGCATACATCTATTAACCAGGTTCAGTTAACCACAATATAATAAAAACACTCGCCTTCAACGTTTTCCAGTTCTTATTTTATTCCATATCATATTTTCTCTCTATATTATCTTACACAAGGAAGAGTAAGCATTGCTTATTTGAATTCACAATGAAACATCATGGAGATGTGAACACCCCTTTTAAAATGTGAACACAATGTCCCAGAACCATTTGCGCCTAATACCTTGGACCAGAATAGTTGTGGTTGCTCATCTAAGCTAATACTTTGAGAAAATGAAGCAGTTGTCCAAGGCCCTGGAAATCTACTTGAAGTAGTTTATTTGCCTACCGCAATATTTGACAAATATGACAAAGATAATGTGCGACAATGGGACAAGTTAGGATACTTCATTGAATATTCTAACATTATTTGAACTGAATTGATAATTTGCACATCATACAAAACAATCTCTCGATGAATTGCACTGCACAACTAGTCATTTATATAAAGTTACGTACATGTACACGGACAATGAAATAAAGCACTGAATTCCTTTTTACTCCCGATCCTCAAATTGTCAACTACAGGTGAAGATCGAGCAACTCTATCGTCGGTATGCCGTTATTAACATTCTGAGATAGATAGGCCATACCCACCGACGATAGAGTTGCTCGATCTAGGATATGACGATCTGTCACGAGGTCGAATTAGATTGGGTTAGAAGTTTCACTGCCTTGGGAATCAAATATGATGTAACAAATTTACAAGAAATTGTTGAATTAAACTGTGTTCCCAAGATAGCTGAGGTTGATAAAATCCTGCTCAACTGGAGCAGAAGAAATACCACGCTGGCAGGAAGAATTCTGGTGGTTAAGAATTTAGCCCTGTCAAAACTAGTCCATTTTTTTATTTCATTACCTTCCCCGCCGAAAAACTTCATGAGAGAAATCAACAAAAAGTTTTACTCTTTTATTTGGAAAGGCAAACCTCCAAAAATAAAGAGGAGAACCCTTGAAGCGAGCATTGAAAAAGGCGGTTTAAAAATGGTCAATGTGGAAAGATTTGAGCAAACATTAAAAGTCAAATGGCTCAAAAAGATTCTTCAGAGTCCAGAAACATGGACGGATGTCCCATTGAAATACGAAATTGATAAAATTTGTAGATATGGGCAAGACTATGCTAAAAATATTCTACAAACCATAAAAAAAAACTTTTGGTCATCCATGTTCATTGCAACAGCCTCTTTTCAACAAAAGTTTAACGAACTTTATCCCAACGATAACTTGTTAGAAGAACCAATTTGGTTTAATCCAAACCTCAAAATACCTTTTATCAGAAAATGGGATATTAAAGGCTTAAGGAAAATAGGAGATCTGTTCAATGACCTAGGAGGAATAAAATCAAGGGAACAACTCATGAAGGACTTCAATCTGACTATAAACTTTATAGATTTCACAAGAATCTCAAGAGCAATTCCTCAAAACTACCTCCGAAAAATATCAGAAGTAGGAGAAAAAGAGACGGCCCCCTGGTGTCAGCAATTTGTATCAACCATTCTTGGCGACAACAAAAACAATCAAAACATCAAAAAAGTTATCCTTAGTGATCAAGGGTCAACGCCCACATCAAGAATAAAATGGGAAGAGATTTTGCTGACCCCAGGGGATGACCTCTTTTGGAGCAAAATTTTCAAAATACCAAGCATATGCCTACAAGACATGTGGATGCGTATGTTCCAGTATAAAATTCTACATAGAATTTTGCCCACGAATAAGAAACTATTGCAATTTAAAATTAAAGATTCTAGTGAATGTGACCATTGTGGTCAAGAAGAAGAATCATTGTTGCATTTGTTCTGTGAATGCGATCTTTCCACCCAAATATGGCAAGAAATAGTAGACTGGCTGGGCAAACAAGGGCAAAAAATCAACTATCTTACTGATTCACAAATCTTATTAGGCGATCCGTCCCTTGACCCAGTAATTAACAGAATCATAATAACCACAAAAGTGAGTATTTTTAAAAATAAGGGAGGAAACCTCCCAAATCTCATCCAAATCTTAAACTCACTTAAGAAACAATTCAAAGCGGAAAGATTCACAGCCAAATGCAACAATAAAGAGAGATTCTTCAGAGGTTTCTGGTCCCCCATATGGGGGAAAGTATGCGAAGAATAACAACTGCAAAGGCGAAGGAAAGAAATAGAATTTTCTCAAATGACTTTATTTAACCATGTACAATTCCAAATCAATGTTAGTGATGTACTGTGAAGTTTTGTATGTACCGTAGAAATGTCTGAAAAAAAAAACACACAACATATAGAAGTTTGTAGGAGCAAATCTTGCAATGCTCAAGACCAGAGAAGGAACGCCCGACCCTGTTACCTAATTCAACTGTATTATCTATTGGAAATATTTCTTTATACCATTAAGGCCATAGGGTCGGGCCCTCCAACTCAGGGAGATGCTCAACTATTTATGTACTAGACATTTACCAATGCTTTGTACAGTGATGTTCTTCTTTTATAAATGTTTATTTTTGTTTATATGAATAAAAACCAAGTGCACAACAAATTGGTTGACTGCACTCAAATTAAAAAAAAGTTGACCTGTATCTACTCATCGTAATCGCAGGCCAAAAGAAAAAACCCGCTGAGTACCTGATGTTGCAATGCTTTGCATGTTAAATACTTGGAAAATCACATTTATTAGACTTCAAGTGAAAGACAGAGTAATAAAGGGATTTTTTAATAGATGAATACAGTTATCAACTTTGATGTAAACGAGTTTTTGTGGATTTTAACTTTTTTTCTTATGATAATGTGAATGGGCCAAAGCAAACCATACAGAAGAAGTATGAAGGCATCATGATTATATAAGATGAACAGCTTAGAATCCATCATGGAATCAAATGGGGCTTGGGCTGTTACCTTAGGTTAATAAAAACGAGTGACATATATACATACAAAGAACATAGTCAATGTATTTGTAAACTTAATTTGAAATTGTGAAGTGAAACAACATTATAAAGTAAACTGTTTGACCAACCTGTATCATAATGGATTAGTAGGTTGTCCTCCTAATCCGTAAAACATAAACATTACAATGTGATTTCAAGTGGAACGAGCGCAATCACATTTCCTGAGTATGGATATAAGGTCATGGATGCAAAGATTTCTACTTTAGGTTTAAACATGTGCGACTTTGTGAGGGCCTGTCTGTGGTGCTTTGGCAGCATCTGAAAGACGCATTGTAACTATTCTTAAAGATAAATGCCTGTTCTGGGTTTCTATCTCGTCTTGATATGACCCGGGCTACTGACGTAAAACTATTTCTTCACTTTCTTCCTTTTATTTCTTCTTTTCCAAGTACATAGGTGATGGAGGACAGCAGTATTGGTTGCCGACATGAGACAATTATCTAAATGAATTTTCATTAGGGGCCACTTTTCTGCACCCCTTCAGTTCAATAAAATCCTGGGTTAGTAAATAGAATCAGCATCAGTGATGATCATTGCATTTGCAGCAGCCTGTCTTGTTGTGAGAGGCAAGGGATCATCGCTGTTGTGTAGATTACAGTGCAGAAATTGGAGAAAGTTAGGATTGATATATGATTAAAAGCTAACCCTGACCAGAGTGTAGGTAGGGGTAGATAGCGCAGGGGAATTATCATACAGTCACATGAGACCAAGTGAGCAGCATGACTGTTATTGCTGTTGTCCTGCACCTGCAGTGCAATTAATGCTGCACTGAGATCAATAAGAAACAGCCTGAAGAAAATAGAGCATGCCCATTAGCTGAAAGCATGGTTTACCATGTGATCCCATGCTGTGACCCATACCCTTGGTCAAGGACAAGATGTGCTCATTTGAAATCCACCCAGGTATTGGTCTAAGCCCTATCGCAAATGCTCTACTATATTTACATGAGTATATATATCTCTTACTTACCTGCTTACTGGTCCTCCGATAGAGTGCATCTAAGTATTGTAGAGAAATCTACCTTGCTCTATGTGGTTTGGAAGGAAGGAAGCAATTGGGTTTTCAAAACTGTAAACTTAAGAAAACTACAATAGGTTATTCCGACTTGCAAAATCCTTGAGGTGTGAATGTTTTGACCTGGTCCCAAGGCATCCATATCTCAGACCTGTGCAATTTATTTTTAAGGGAAAATGGTAAATCTGGTACGCCATTATTGTCTTTACCATTTTCATTTTGAGAAGCCAAATCACTAACTCAGGTCTTCTTCAGACCTACGGCCATATAGTCAGGGAGCCAAACTGAAAAAAGGGCTTTAAATATAAAGTTGGTAACACCCAAGAGGGTAAAAGCAATGGACCCTTCCAACATTTGGTATATCCCTCCAGTATTAAAAAACACCTGTCTGCCGGACAAGGTCAAACTCTTAAAAATAGGCTTTTTTCCCAGTAAATATACTTAGATTCAATGTTTCTTTGCTTGAATCTCACACATTCTTATTTCATATGTATAGGTCATTTGAAGGTCAAACTTTTTTTGCAGTAAATGTACTTTGATTCTATGTTCCTTTGCTGCAATCACAAACATCCTTATTTCATATGTATAGAAATATCAATATTGACCTTGTGGTTACATATTTTTATGTTTGTGTGATATTCAAGGTCATCTCAAGGTCAAATAGAGGTCAAATGATTGAAAAATGGGCTTTTCCTAAGTAAAAGTACTAAATATCTAACCTATTTCTATGACAATCTTATGCATTCTTCATTTTTTGGTATTGGACTATTAGTATTGATCTTGTAGTTGTCTGATTTCTCTTTTGGGAGATGTTCAAGGTCATTTCAATGTCGAAATGTTGAAGAATGAACTCTTTTCTGAGTATAAGCACTAAGTTTTTAACGTATTTCTAGGGCAATCACTTGCATTCTTCTTATGGTATTGGACTATTGAAATCGATCTTGTAGTCATTTGATTTCTATTTTGGCTGATATTCAAGGTCATCTCAAGGTCAATAAGGGCAAGAAAAGTTGAAAAAATGGGCTTTTTCTGGGTAAAAGTACTAGCTTTTAAATCTTTTCAATGGTAATCACATGCATTCTTCTTTCTAATGGTATTGGACTATTGATAACGAACCGAGAGGGTAAAAGCAACGGACCCTTCCAACATTTAGTGCATCCCTCCAGTATTAAAAAACACCTGTCTGCCGGACTGAATAAGTGACAGTTTATGATTTAGAGGTCATTTGAAGCTCAAACTCTTAAAAATAGACTGTTTTCACAGTAAATGTACATAGATTCTATGTTTCTTTGCTGCAATCTCAAATATTCTTATAACATATGTATAGAAATATCAATACTGACCTTGTGGTAAAGTTTTTTTGTTTGTGTAATATTTAAGGTCATCACAAGGTCAAATAATTGAAAAATGGGCTTTTTCTGAGTATAAGTACCAATTCAGCACCAGAGATAATATCAGAATTGTCACTTATAAAGCGCCATTTCCATTAAAAAAAAAATAAGCAGGAACGCATCTGATTGCCATAGAAAAGAAAAGATTACTTTTACTCAGAAAAAGTAAAAACGTTTTGACCATGAAATGACCTTGAATCCAACACATAACAGAAATCAGATTACTGAAATATCACTTTCAATAGTCCAATAACAATAAAAGAAGAATGCATGTGATTGCTATAAAAAGTATATTAAAAACTTAGTACTTTCACTCAGAAAAAGCCTATTTTCAACTTTTCGAACCCTTTTCATCCTTGAAATGACCTTGAATATCTCCCAAAATAGATAGCAGATTACTACAAGACCAATACTAATTGTCCAATACCGATAAAAGAAGAATGTATGTGATTGTCATAAGATATATATCAAAAACCTAGTACTTTTACTCAGAAAAAAGCCTCTATTTCAACCTTTGGACCCCTTTCATGACCTTCAAATAACTTTGAATATCCCACAAAGTAGATAGTAGATTACTACAAGACCAACATCAATTGTCTAGTACCGAAATAAGAAGAATGTAAGTGACTGCTATAAAAATTCTCTTTCATTTAAAGTTGGAATGAGTTTAATTATGTGTTAACAAAGTAAACTCATTAAAATACTGATTTATCGATGCAGTCTTTAATTCCAGGAGAAAATGTTCAATGAGCAAAGTGCAAATTAAAAACAAACAACCAATGAGGGTTTGGATCATGTGTATAATTTTCCCTGTGTCGAAAAATACAATAATAATTAGTAATAGAATCAAATTCTTTAAAAAAAAAGATACATTATGAAAGAGCATGTATCAAATAGTGAGACTGTCTCTAAGTGCTGACAGAAATAAGGTACACTTTTAGTCTAAACATACCCTTGATATCAAATTCCTTCAAATGAGGATCTTAACCCTTTTAATACTGGTTTCTAATTTAGTCAACAAAAAGCTAAGAATTCACTTAAACCATGGCAAATGGTACTCATCTGATAGTACTCAGCAAGAGCTTTCCAATGAATACCAACATGACAGGGTTAAGATGATTTTCATAATTCTTTGTTTTTTTGTGCACTGGATGAAAGTAACCTCAGCAGCTGAAGGGTTAAACAATATTCATTTTATGTACAAATATTAACCTGAAAAGTGTAGTGGATATCAATATCAGTGTTATAGATTGCGGTGTTCAATATATTTATCTGTAGACAACCTGCCCCTATTTAACCCATTAAAGCTCACAGAACTTGCCTAAATCGTTGAAGTGAAAGCATAATTGGAAAGGTTGTGTCAGAAAATACAAGGTCCTAAAATCAGTGATGTGAATAACCAAACAGTTCTTATTGAAGGTCATATGGCCATTTTCAAATGACCTCATTTGACCAAAGGGTCAATATTGAAATTTTATTTTCTATTATCAGCATCTATGTAACATACTTATTATATTCAACTGCTATATGATTGTTAGTTCAGAAAATACAAGGTTCTGAAATCTGTGAAATGTCCAATTTGGCATAAAAAGGGACATACCCGGTACCTGGGAGGTCATTATCTCAAAACAGCTGCAAGATACAGATGTCCATCATGCGGGGACTTGAAGAGGGGTTCATGGGCTTTCAAAATATAAAGGTTATATTTTGCCCCCTCAACTGGTACCAATTTGCTAAAATATTGACCCTGGCCTATGGACTAAACAAGAAAAGGGTTTTCCAGTGTAGGTTCCCTTATGTTTTGTCAGATATGAGGAATGGGGCATTACCACAAACCTCACACTTGAATGGCCGTGGATAGTTACACTGGGAAAAGAGGCCAGGAAAATCTATACAATGAAGGCCTGACTTGTCAAAATAAATAATCAAAACTTTAAAATGTTCCAACTTAAAAACCAGAAATTTCCTTTTTGATGGTTAAAGTGTCAGTGCTATCATTCATCTCTTGCTTTATTGGAACACACTGTCCTTCCACAACAACCCACTGCTGTGGTTCCACTGACTCCGGACCTGAAGTGTGAGGTGTCCGGTCTAAGTGTGTTTTCATGTGCGTGTTAAGATATGGCTTTGTGGAAAATGTCTCATGACAATATTCACACTGAAAGGGTGTTTCTGCAGAGTGTGTTATTCTATGCTTGGCAAGACCTGAAGACTGGGAGTATGCTTTACTACAAACCTCACACTTGAATGATTTTTCTCCTGTGTGAATTCCTTTATGCCTTATCAGATTTGAAGACAGGGAGAATGTTTTATTGCATATCTCACACTGGAATGGCTTTTCTCCTGAATGAATTCTCTTATGTCGTGTCAGACCTGAAGAATGGGAGAATGCTCTATCACATATCTCACACTGGAATGGCTTTTCTCCTGAATGAATTCTCTTATGGTGTATCAATCCTGAAGGATGGGAGAATGCTTTATCACATATCTCACAATTGAATGGTCTTTCTCCTGTGTGAATTCTTTTATGTTTACTCAGATCTGAAGACTGGGAGAATGCTTTATCACAAACCTCACATTTGAATGTTTTTTCTCCGGTGTGAATTCTCTTATGGTGTATTAAACCTGAAGAATGGGAGAATGTTTTATCACATATCTCACACTGGAATGGCTTTTCTCCTGTGTGAATTATCTTATGTTGTTTCAGATGTGAAGACCTGGAGAATGTTTTATCACATAGCTCACACTGGAATGGTCTTTCTCCTGTGTGAATCATTTTATGTTTACTCAGATCAGAAGACCGGGAAAACGCTTTATCACATACCTCACACTGGAAAGGTCTTTCTCCCGTGTGAATTATTTTATGCTGTATCAGATTTGAAGACTTGGAGAATGCTTTATCACATAACTCACACTGGAATGCTCTTTCCATGGTCTGTGCTCCTTTAGAGTTCTTTCTCCTAGTGATATATGGGAGTTGTGTGTTTGAGTAGTGAGTTTGTTTATCAGCAATGTGGTGTCTTCAACAAATGGTCTCATTTGGCTGTTGTTGTTCTTGGGAAGTAAAAATGCTCTATTTCTAGGACAGCTGCAATCCTTTAAGGGAGTCAGAAAATTATTCGCCTCAATATCACATTCTCAAGTAACAGCTCCCTGGGCTCTGTGCCTGGAAAGAAAGAAAACAGAGTGATTATAGTGTTGTATCTACAAAACGAAGGTGGTTAAGAAAAGATGTTATTCAGGGCTTAAGAGTAGCTGTAGCCAGGAGCCCAGGGCTCGCTATATTCTCCTGCAGTCCCCCTTTTTCAAGTTTTGACACAGCAGGCTATTAAATGTAGGTAGTATATGGATTTGATGTAAATTGGTAGCCTAATCAGGACAGGCAAAAATTTGGACACCAGTTGGACGCTAACAGTTGCTGACCGCAGCCCAGAAAGACCTCAGCAATTTAGTTGGCAAATCTGTGTTCATTGTCATAGCAATTGAATTGTCTGGCCCGGTCCACGAGATTGAGTCAGATTTGCGATATGGAGTTGCACTCCTGGTCTTTATTATATAATATACTTGATGCTAATTTTCTCTTATTCTTTGTTTTCCAGGCAATTCAAGCGATATTGCTCATTGATTTGGGCCAGGAACGATCTCAAGACCCACTAATAAAAAAAAGGAAAAATTATAAGCCTATCTACTGAGCTGGAGCCACTCTCCACACAAAGTTCCCGCTACGCATAGTATCTCTGCCACCACACCGGTTCTATTTCGCGGAATATTTTGATGAGTGACATCATTAAATGCATCCCATTGGTCACAACTTCTGATGCACGCAACCAGGGACTCTCTGACGCGACGCATGTTGTCAAAATTACAATCAACAATGATGTCATCCTCACGGTGGCTTGTTTGTTGCGAGAGCGCTGGACGGCCGACTGGCTGAATTGTCAATTTAGGACTTTTCACAGCATTTTCTCTTGAGCTATCACAAAAAGTACTGAGGCATTGCAACCGGAATGTCATGAATATCGTAGTTTGTGCAATTACAAATAACTGAATGGCGAATAATAATGCACAGGAGCTTTACATCTGGTATAATTTTGAAATTGTTACTACCATGAAACAGAATGAAATTTCAAAAACATGCAGAGTGATTCGGTGCGTGGGGGCAGAGATACTAGTCTTGTAGCAATCGCGGAAGACGGGATCGCTGTGCTGGAGATCGAGTTGGAGCAAGTTCCTGTGGCGCCACCACTCACCAGTGTCATTTTCCAAAACTAAATAGAACCTTCCTTCCCAAATCTTGATCCGCCCCTCCAATCGCTACTCATACTGTGTGGTTATCGCACAAATATTTTCGCGCTTCGGGAGCATTTAAAGCATTGCTTTGTAGACATTTTATTTAATACCAAATAGCGTCCATTTTTACCTGAAATGGAACAAGTAAACCGCAAACACTTCGATAACCGCTTCGTTTCACGCCATCTTGCCTGGATCCGTGATAGTGTGGCAGGACACTTAACACTAGGCCGTGACGTGCAGTGCCTGTTAGGGTTATTTATACATCACCAGCTGGTTAAGGCCAGTAATCATATATGCAAACAACAACACCCCCACTATTCATCTCCCCGCGGCGGCCATGTGCTCCCCTCCCAGTCCCCCTACACCTAACTACCCACTTTTAGGCTATTCACAGTTGCTGAAATAGAATACAATACAGTCCTGAAAGAACAATAAACTCACCTTTTGTTCCCGCTCTTCTGGTTCAGCACTCTCTCGGGTCGTTGCCCAACCTCTGGGACTTCTCGTCGTCTCGGATGGGATTTGTTCCAGCGGCTGCCCTCACAAATTCAATGGAAGTTCTTCTCCAATTCTTGACACCATTCGCGACGTGACCTTCTTCCTCAATTCTCCCAACCCGTCTGTCACATGACCCTCTGCAGGAAGTCGTCATCACCAACCAGTGCCCTACTCCACTTCTCCCCCCACTCTATCTTCCCTCCTAAGGCCAACCGCTGTCCCACTTCTCCACCCTCAGCAACAGGGTTCTCCCGCCGCCCGGGCTCCCCCGTTACACACCCCCCCACTTGCACTAGACGCCCTCGTCTAGCTGGGACCCCCCCCCCTCCCCTGCCCAAAAATAACAGAATTACCTAACAAAAAGGGACTAACAGGGTGATCTAATCTGATTGGCCTCTACCTAACACTACCCTACTGAGCCCACAGCCTCCAAAGCCCAAACACATCCACCTACTCTACTCCAGGCTGTGGGACCTCTCTAAAAACTGAATTAAAAACTTCTTTTCTTTTTGGTTATTTTGGGTATAGAAATGTCTTTATTCATTCCCCGGGCCAACTTTTGTACACTATAAAAATACTAATCATTCGAAAAAGATAAAAAACTTTCCCCCCTCGGGTCCTACAAAGCTTAAACCCCTCCAGGGACCCACCACACTCATCAACCAACCACAGGACCCTTCCCAATAAAAAAAACTAATTAAAAAGGGACTACCATGGGGCTTGGGATTGGACTTTGTCCCGTCTCCCCAAACTACCTACACTACTAATAAATATACATAAAACTCTGATTCTCTTCCTGAGCCGGACTCCAAGGCCACACCCTCCTACCCTCACTTCCTACCAGTCCGGCTCCCCACCACTTCTTTTCTTTATAACAGCATTATCTGATCCGTTTTATCTATTTTTTTTTTTCTTAGTTTAATAAATAAATATATATGCTCCCCCCATGCACTACCCCTTCCCCATTTGGCATTGCCCTCCCCCATAGGAACCCCCAAGCCCTGCCCTATAAAATTTTCTAAAAAGTCGCTGCCTTTGGCCCGCTGGGCCCGCCAGCCTACACCTTCCATAAAGTCATTTAAAAAATATATGAAGGATGGACCCAAAAATTACTGCAGTCCATCCCCCTCTCCTACTAGCTATGTACAACTATTTACAAGGCACCCTGAGGGCCAGTCTCCTAGGAGCGCGCCCCCAGGAGCCCTCCCAAGCACTCCGCCAGCCGTCTGCTGCCCTCCTCTAATCTACCTATTTTCTGCGTGAGTGCTCGGATCTCTTCATCCCTCCAGCGACATCCGGCACACGCAGGGGTCCTCCCTTGGCCCCCCCCCGCGAGCCTCGTGCAGTCGCTCCCACCCCCTCGACCTGCTCCGGCCCCCGGCCGGGCCTCCTCTGACTCCTTCTCCACGCTCCCTCCTGCCTCGAACCTAACTCCTCGGGCCCTTCCCCGGCCCAACCCTCGGGACGGCCCCTCCTGGACCACTGGGACCCCCCTCCCCGCAATGCCGGCCTCCGCGGAGCTCGCGGCACTGTCCGGGGCCCGTACCCCAGTACCAGGCGCCTGACCCCCTCCCTCCGCCGGTGGCGGCGCGTTCTCTCCCCGCGGGGGACGCTTATTTGGCATAATAATTGACGTGGGGATCTCCGCCGGGACCACCCTCTCCAGGGGTGCCCGGTCCCCATGCCCATACTGCGCGATGTGGGACGCGACCCGATCTCGGCGATTGGACACCATCCCACACCATCCACAATACCACTGCACGGCCTGGGCCTGTGAGCCGTGCAGGGCCACCCAATGGCGCCCTAACGCCTGCCAAGTATTATACACTCGGAAACTTCTTAGGCAGGCCGCCACTGGACAACGATAAAACCCCCATTTAAATTCCCACTGGACGCCCTGCCAGTCTATATAAAGACCGTCAGACGTCCACGTGCCCCCATAGGCCGAACGGGGTACTAACGGCCCCTCCTTCGGCTCTACCCGCCGCTCGGGCTCTCTCCAACTCTCGGCTACCGCACGCATGCGACCCGAACCCGCTGTGGGCACGTCAAGCAGTGGCTGCACACCGGCGACCGCAGCCCCGGTGGCCCGACTGTCCTTTGGACGAGCCCCCCCCTGGGCCCGACTGGGCTCACTGCCCGCAGGCAGGAGCACCGGAATACCGGCTCCTCCAGTTCCCCTTACTGATCCCACCGGGTCCACCACGGGACTCTCCGGCTGTCTATCTCCCCCCTCTTCCGGCTCCTCATCAGGACCCCCCTTCCGCTTCCCAGAAACCACCCCCACCTCCTCCGGGCCTATGGGCTCCCACTGGCGCCCCTGTGCAGCCTGCACCCCCCTAATCTAGGCCGCGTTTCTATCCGTCTTCCCCCCTCTCCTGGCCCTCTACCGCGGCCCACTCCGGACCTCTTTAATCCCACCCAGTCCTCCCCTCCCACTACCTCTCTCTCCGCACCCTGAATCGAAGGTGGCGCCATCCCGCTGCCCGCGGGTCGCCTCTCCTCCGGCCGACCTGTCTCTCCACCCCCCTCCCTCGCTTCCGAGCTGACTGGAGAGGGCACCCCCCTGGACGCACCAGGTTGCCCATCCCCAGGCTCTTCCGCCGGCCCATCCTCCCCCTTCCCCTGCAGCTCTGTGGCCTCACCAGGCTGCTCCTCACCTTCCTCGCTCGCCGCTCCCTCGGGCCACACCCCCATCCTTACTAACTCCTTCCTGAACAAAACCCTTGCTTTTGACCATGCTACCTCATCTCTATAAACTTCAAACATCCCATCCAAAGATTTCTCTTCCTCCGTCACCGGATCCTCCCTCTCCTGAGGAACCTCCTTCCCCTTTGTGGGACTCCCCATTCCCGCGGGACCCACCCTCCCTGCGACACTTCCCTCCGCCGCGCCGGCCCCCCTTCCCGCACTGTCCTCCCCCTCGGTCCCATCTAAGATTCGGTCCCAATCTTCTTTTCCTCCCCCCAACTCGCTATCTGCGGACCCCGCAGACCCAAGAACCGAATCGGTAGACTCTACCTCAGTGGGCGTAATATTTCCCGCCTCTGGCGATGCGGGACATACCCCCCCGTCCCCCACAACTGGCGACTCCCCTCCCACGGCACCCTTCCCCCCTTCCCCCGGCTCCAACGGGGGCTCAACCCCCTGACCGGACGGTACCTGACTAGCCTTCAGCTCCCCCACCACCCTTTTTAGGCATTCTATCTCTAACCGGAGGGCCTCCATCCGACTGGAAAGGAAATAAAAGAAAAGAAAAAGCGAGAGCGTATAAGCAAAAATAAAATGAACGCACATATATCACAACAGGAGCATACATCACATCGCAGCCACGGCTCAATCGAACCGGGCCGAACACAAAGAAGAACACTCGTCCAATTAAGACGACAGGGACAATACTATTTCACTTTATTATTATTGTTATTTTTAACTTAAACTATTGCTTTATGGCTTAACACTTATTTCCAACGCGATATATACTTTAACGCTTAACAGGACTCCGATTTCCACAAGAAATGACAGTAGGCGGTCCAGAACTAACTCATCAGAAGTATAACTGAATGGCTGCCGGAATGGAAGAGGAATGGGTGGAGAAATATTCCAGCAGAAACACCCATGATATTTTTAAGGAGAATATTAGTTAAACAAGCGACGGGCAGTGTGGACGCCAACTGACGCCCCCCGTCAACCTGAAAGGAAGAAGAAACTGCATCCCACAATGCTCTGTGACATGCGGCGGAGGAACACAGGCGAGATCCCAGGACTCGCCCCACCCACGCCCGCCAATGAAGGAAAAGACTGCATTTCGTCCGAGCAGCTGGACACCGGCCAAAAGACCAGCGGCTGCAAGCGGAAACAAGAACAACACGGCCAGCGTCACACCGACCACTCCACGACTTCTTCCACCAGATCACATTCGCCCCTTTTATGCCGTAACAAACGGAAGATGAGAAGAAACTTCCCTGATTTGACAGACAAACAGTTGAGCGACTATGAATCGGCAGCAACCCAGCTCGAGCAGAGGTTTGATCCTCCTGGAAGCGAGCTGCTGCACCTAATGAACCCTGGGACGTCCACCCGACGCACCCACAGTCCACACAGCACTCCTCCGGCCCCTCCTCCGCCGTCAACAGCAGATGGCGCTCCGATCAAGATGAGCACCAGGAAGACCTACACAGCAAACCAAAAAGGAAAAAGAAAAAAAGGAAGGCCTCCCGCGGCCCGCGCCACCGTTCTTCGGACACCTTTGTGGCATCGGCGCTAACCACGAGAGACTACTTGCAGTACTCATTGACTGCCACCGCTACGCCCGGCCACCTACAAGGAAAGGATAACAGAAGAAAAACAAACACAACTACAAAGGAGTAGGCAGGAGTTTTGGAGGACCCAATCTCCCCTCCCCTGTTCCCCCTATCTCCTCGAACAGTCAGCCAATTTCACCAGCACAACCACTTCCCTTTTCGCGGCATACCACTGTGGGAGGCAGACCAATAATAGGGCTGAACGGCACCTGCGCCAGGACCACTTTATGGAAAACCGACCAACAATAGAGCTGAGACAGTACCGACTCCTCCGCTCCAAGCAGGACAAACTCCGGAAGCAGCTGGCTAAGACACCACGTGGAACCGGCGTGCTATCAAGAGAGCAAGGACCTCAAGGCCCAGTCCCCAGATACTATGACTGCATTATACCTGGAAACAACAGAGAACATTTTCTGAAACAGAAACAAGGATTATTTTACAAGATTCATCAAAAATAAAACATAAAATAAACGCCCTCAAATATCCATATCCAGCCAGAACCTCCCTGAACTGATTGATTTATCCCTATTCACCACCGCTCGCTTACTCCGAGCTTTCCTCCACGCCTCCTCCGGCCATCCACACTCCCAACTCTCTCCACATTCCCCAACCCTGGAAGCGAACCCCATTCCCGCCCATATCGCTTCAACCCCGTGGAGCCCCCTCCCCCCCCCTTTTTTCTCGTTATTATACTACCACTACCCGTCAGCCCCTCCAGGAGCCAGATCCACTGCTCCCCCTCGCCTCGGAGGCCTGGGCCCTCTCCGCCCAGCTCCGCGCTCGGCCTCCCGACCCTCTCGGTCCATTATCTCCCCTATTTTGACCCTGGGGCGCTCCGGCCCAGGTTTCTTTACCACAGGCACACCCTCCCCTTCTTTGTCAAGCCACCCCTCAGGCTTCTCCTCTGCCTGGAACTGCTTTAGATAGTCTATATGAACAACCTTGGTCTTCCCATCACTAGTGGCCTGAATCCGATAGGTCACCGGGCTCAGCTGCTGCACCACCAGGAAGGGCCCCGTATGGGGTCGGCCAAATTTCTTATTCTTCAGGGTGTAGAAGTACCACACCCAATCACCCCTACGGAAGGAGCGGTCATGGGCTCGTCGGTCATACACACTCTTCTGACGCTCAGCCGCCCGTTTGAGCCGGTCTCGAGCATAGTGGTACGCCTCCCCCAAGTGTTCCCTCAACTTCAATGCATACTTGGCCGTACAAACCACATCACCCGAAGCCCGGGGCAGCCCTGCCATAATCTGGACAGGTGCGGTCACCTCACGACCAAACATAAGCAAGTTTGGGGTGCACCCCGTGCTCTCATGGGGCGTGGCACGATACGCCATGGTCATATAGGGTAAGTGATCGTCCCAGTCGGTTTTGTGGTCATTGACATATCCAGCCAACATCTTCTGGACGGTGCGGTTAAACCGCTCCACCATGCCGTCTGACCGGGGCATATATGGGGTTGTGCGAGTCTTATCTATCTCCAGCAGGGCACAAACCTGCTGGAACAACCGGGATTCAAAATCAGACCCCTGGTCGGAGTGTAATTGGTAGGGGGTGCCATATCGACAAATGACCTCCCTCACTAGGACGTCGGCCACCGTCATGGCCGTCTGGTCCGGTATAGCGAACGCCTCCACCCACTTAGTGAAATAATCGGCGACAACCAGAATATACTGATTTCCCTCCTCTGTTCTAGGAAGGGGACCCATAATGTCCAACGCCATTCTCTCCAGGGGCATACCCACCGGGCGCTGCTCTAGTCTATTTCTTCGGGGCAACTTGCCCGCTTTCGTCCGAGCGCAGGTCTCGCACCAGGCACACCAATGTTTGATGTCCTGTGACATGCCCATCCAGTAAAAATGCTGGCGCACATGCTCGAGGGTCCTATCTCGACCCAAATGGCCGCCCACCCGTGTGCCATGCAGACCCTTAAATATCTGCCGCCGCAAGCAAGCCGGGGCCACAAGCTGCCACACAACCTTGCTGGGCATGGCCGCGGGCCTAAATTTCCTGTACAGCACCCCATGGACCACCTCCAATTGGTCCCACTGCTGCACTAGACCCTTAACCGTACGGCCTTCGCCTGCGAGCACCTCCGGCTCCGGCCGATCAGCCAACTCCTCCCTCCATTTTACTACGAGGGCCAGACTACGGTCCTCTACCTGCCACCTACGCAGATCCTGGAGCTTCCAGGTCTCCAACCACTCCGCCGTCAGCACAGAAATATCCGGCTCGGCCATACCCTCCACCGGCAGCTTCTCATCGAGAACGTCCGGCCAGTCTTCCCCATCCTCTATAGGTCCCTCCCATTTTAACCCCGGCCCCTCGTCGAGCGGCCACATTTCACCCTCCTCCCAGGCGGGCCGTCGGCCCCCCTCCCAACTCTCTAGTTTACTAGGCTTTTCCTCCTTTTTGACCTCCATCGGGGCCATCTCTTCCTTTTTGACCTCCATCGGGGTCATCTCCTCCTTTTTGACCTCCATCGGAGTCATCTCCTCCTTTTTGACCTCCATCGGAGTCATCCCCTCCTGTTTGACCTCCATCGGGGCAGTCCCCAGACCCCCCACACTAGTCTCTTCCAGCCCAGACCCCTCGGGATGGGCCCCCACGCTTACCACTTCCATTTCTTCACCCTGAGTCCCCAAGATGGAGCCTTCGGCGTCCCCATTCCCCTCCATCTCAGTCGGCACCCCCCCGGGGCTTCCACCGGCTTCCCCATTTTCCTGTCTCTCAGCCGCGCACCCCGGGCAGGAGTAGCTCACCCCCTCCTGACTATAATGCGACTCCTCCTCCTCGGAGAGATTTACACACTCTCCATGGAACCATTCCCCACACTCGTCACACCCCACCATATAGCCTCCTCTCCAGGGTTCCCCACAAAAACAGTATTCACCCCCATCCCCCACGTCGCCACTCAGGGGGTCTCCCTCCAACGGCACAGTCTCATCCAGGCCGGCCGGCAGCCGACCCGCGCCGCTTGCCCCCTCCGGCTCCCGAGGTCCCTCCCCCTCCTCCCGGGGCCCCACCTCGCTATCCGCCTGCAGCTGGGCCCTCTGCCGACGCGTAACAACCGCACCAGCGCGGCCCGGACTGCACTGCTGGCAATCTTCTCTGGGGCAAGAGTGTCCCGCCCTCAAGCGGGACAGGGCGTCGGCATTGGCATGCTTCTCACCGGGCCGGTGCTCGATCTCAAAGTCATAGGTCTCCAGGAGTGAGATCCACCGGGCATACATGCCCTCTGCGTCTTTAAAGTTGGTTAACCACTTCAGCGATGCGTGGTCTGTACGGACCCTAAAGCGTCTACCATACAGGTACTGGCGGAAGTGCTTCACAAATTCCACCACCGCCAGACACTCCCTCCTTGTCGTGCAATACGCACGCTGCGCTCTATTGAGAGTCTTACTGGCGTACGCTATTGGTCTCTCGACCCCATCCTGTATTTGCGACAGAGCCGCGCCGATCCCAGTCCCACTGGCGTCCGTATCCAAGACGAACAGGCCCTCCCTCAGGGGATAAGCCAAGACCGGGGCGCTAATCAGCTTCTGACGGATATCTTCGAAGGCCTCCTGCCTTTGCCGGTTCCAGCGGAACTCGGCCCCCTTCTCGGTCAATTCTATGAGTGGGGCTGCCATTACCGAAAACCCCGGTATAAACCGACGGTAATACGAAGCAAACCCCAGGAACGACCGGACTTCCCGAATGGTCTGGGGCACCTTCCACCCAGCCACGGCCTCCACCTTCTTCGGGTCAGTACTAATTCCCTCCTCGGACACTACGTGCCCCAAAAATGGGAGCTGCTTCAGGAACAGGGCACACTTCTTGGGCTTCAGCCGCAAAGCAGCCTCCTGCAACCTAGACAGCACCAGTCCCAAACCCTGCAGACACTCGGTAAAACTTCCCCCATACACCATGATGTCGTCGAGGTAAATCAGACACCTAACCCACTGCAACCCATGTAGGACAAGCTCCATCAGTCGCTCGAACGTGGCGGGCGCATTCGCCAAGCCAAACGGCATGACCACAAATTCGAATAACCCCTGATGACTGGAAAACACGGTCTTCTCCCGCGAGTCCTCGTCCATCTCGACCTGCCAATAACCACTGGCCAAGTCCAAAGTGCAAAACCACTTGGACCCTCCAAGCGAGTCTAGACAGTCGCTAATGTTGGGGAGTGGGTACGCGTCCTTACGCGTCACCTGATTGACGCGTCGGTAGTCGACACAGAAACGTACGCTACCGTCGGCCTTGCGGGCCAACACGATGGGCGACGACCACGGGCTTTCGCTGGGAACGATCACCCCGTCGCGCAACATCTTTTCTATTTCGTCGCTGATGATATCTCTATTTCCCCACGGGGGCCTCCGGCACTTCTGCCGTATAGGCGGGCTATCCCCCGTATCAACCGCGTGCTTGACCCGGTCTGTCCGTCCCAGGGGACCCCCCGGCTCCACAAAGACATCTCTATAGTGGAGCAGCATTCGGCGGAGATCATCCAACTCTTCGGCTGTCAGCCGCTCAGCGGCACCCTTCACCATCTGCTCAAGGTGTTCGGGCAACTCCACCGGGGCAGGGCCACCCTCCTTCCCCCCGGGCACTTCTAGGTCTATCGGCTCGCCCACATGGGCCACCGGGCTAGCCAGGGCCACCGGCATCCCAGCACGGAGCACCACCGTTTCCGGCCCCATATTGGCCACCCTCAGGGGGACCACTCCGCCATCTACCCGTACTACCGACTTAGCCACCATCAGACCAGTGTCCCGATGAAACGAGCCAAGCCCCTCCACCACCCCCGCGGGCCCCCCGGACTCCCACCTCCCACTAACCTTACCCGGCAACAGCATCTCAAATCCCGGCGGGACACAGATGGTCTCCGCCACCTTGACCCTGGCACACCTCTCCCTCCGCTCCTTATAGAGGGGCACCGAGATGCCCAGCCTATGACTCCGCAACTCCTTAGTGGTCAAATGGATGCTGCACTCCAAGTCCTCAAGCAGGTCCATCCCCAACAGAACCTCACTCCCCGGGATGTCCGCTACGACTGCGTCCCCCCTAACCAGCTCCCCGCCGATTTCTAGAACTACCTCACACAGGCCGTGTACCTTCAGGGGCTCCCCCTTAGCGCACAACAAGGTGGCCTGATAGCTGGCGTCTATCTCGGGCCGGGGCACCATTCGGCCCCAGACCCCCCAGTCCACAAGAGTGACCGAGCACCCAGTGTCCAGCAAAAACTCCACGGGCACCGTGCTGATCACTCCCCCTATATAGAGAGAACCCCCTCCCAGGTGAAAACAAGCCTCCTCCGACACATTCCGTGCTCGACCCTGCGGCCCACCCGACCCGCCACCTCCAGGCGACGGCCGAGCTACCCGCGGGCCCGCCGTCGGCCCCACTGACGCCCCCGGCGGCGGCCCCGGCCGCCCCACTCCCGGGCAGCGAGACTGCAGATGTCCCCGCCCTCCACAGCCCCAGCACACCAAATCCGGCGGGATCCCACCCCCACGAGAGGCCCTGGATGGACAATTCCTTCCAATATGTCCCATCTGATGGCACTCCCAACACTCATACTCAGTATGGGGCCCCCGGCCTCCAGGTCCCCCCGACCCCCGCTCCGTCCCCGACGGTATCCTTGTTGGGCAATTAAACCTGAAATGGTCCTTGGAGCCACACTCATAACACCTCCTCGTGTTATCCTCATCAGTCCGGGGAATCCCTGGCGGGCCCTCATCCTCCCCCTCGGCCGCCCACCCAAAGGTCCCAGGCCCTCCCGCGGAAGCCCTGCCTGGCGCATCGGGGTTGGACCCCTTCGGCCGTCCGGCCTGTCCCCAACCTCCACCCCGACCGCCCCCACCTCCCCCTGTGCCCACCTGAAAGGCCCCCTGTGTCCCAGCGCCGGAGGCGGCTGCCCGCTTCTCTACTGCGTAATATTCTTCGGCCCAGCTAACTGCGTCCTCTAGAGTCTCGGGATGTCGCATCACTATATGCTTCATCATACCGGGTTCAAGAGTCTCTGTAAATCTCCCCACCACCAACTCGGTCCTGGCCGCACTATCTAGCTTCCTATGCCCCTTCCGGCAGAGTCGCCGAAGTTCATCAGCAAACTCTGCGTACGTCTCCCTCTGCTCAAACTGCATTCTTTGCGATACCTCCCGCTCCGGCGGGTCAAATTTCTTCTCTAGCACCCCCACTAGGTAGTCATAGTCCCCCCTCTGAGCCGGTGTCATATCTGAGAGTACCCTACGGGCTAAGCCCTGTAGGCTGACCGCCAGTCGATCGGCCATTTGCCGTTTCGACCACCCGTTTATCCGTGCGGCTATTTCAAACTGTATCTTGTAGTCTAACCAGACTACATTCTTACCATCATAGGAAGACGGCGCGAACGGCCGCAACTGCGGTAGGGTCTCGTCATCCCCCCACTGGCGACGACCACCCCTCCTGGGTCTACCCCCCCCATTTCCCTCATTTTCCTTATTCTCGCCCCCCCGCCCCTCCAACACCCACCCCACGCGTCTCGTGGGTCTCTCCGACGGCTCATCCCCCGAACTATCCTCTATCACCCTCCCTAGCCTTGATCGCCCACTGCGCCGCCGAGCCGACCTTTCCCCCCCTGACCGAGACCCCTGTGAAACCCCACTATCACTTGTACTGGAGGCCCGCCCCCCACTGTGGTCATCTGAACTTGCCACGGACGAGCTAGCCCTATCCTCTCCCTCAGATGACCTATCCCCTCTCGAGCTCCGTCGCGTCCCCCCCCTTCTTGACCCTGTTCGTTGTACCGACTCTCCCCCCTGAGCATCCAACGGCGTCGACATCATCACTGGCGTGCCCGGCGTCTGCGATCCCACCCCCACCCCTGGCGTCCGCGCACCCGGCCCACTCCCCAATACTCCATGGCCCCGCACCACTCCCTGCTCCCGTGCCATAACCCCCGCTTCCGGCGTCGGAGAGACCGGCCCACTGCTCTGTGTCTGCGAGACTGACCTCCCCCCTCTCTCTGTGCTGACCACTGCCCTCCCCTCGCCTATTCCCAGGTGATCCACCACCCGCTCCATCATCCGACCATTGTTCTCTATAATGCTTTCCAGACGACCCACGCGTTCCCCTATTGAGCTCTCCTCTTCCCCCCGTGACCCCTCCCTTGCTGTGAAACTACCCACCCTGACTCCTGAATCACTATCCGCCCCCGCCCTCCGGGGCGGGGCGACCGCTGGCCCCGAGCTCCCCAGCCCCCTATTTCCTCCCCCGGCGACATCGCCCTCCTCACTGAACGTCACCCCCCCCTCCCCTCAGGGGTCTCCCCGGTGTTTGTGGCATCCCCGCCCCCTGCGGCACTCCTATTCGCCCTTCTGGCTGCTCTGTGCCCCCCGCTCTCTCACCACCCCTCACCCACCTCTCCCACTCCACCTGCGACACCGGTGTGCCCAGCGCAAACTTTTCCTCTATCCTCTTTCGAAAAACTATCTCTGACTCCCTTTCCCCAACCTCTGGGTAAGTCAACCTCCCTACCCGGGCCGGACTATCCCCAAACATGTCAAAAGACCACCCCAGGTCCCCCTCCCTCCTCAAATCTCCTCCTGTCGCCATCCTCTATCTCCTGACTCCCACACAGTACAACCCTCCTTTCCCACTATGATTGGGCCACCTTTGGTGACCTACTACACAATAACAACAAAGTCTCACTTTGCTTCTCTCCCTTCACTATCACCGGCTATCCACAATCGGCGAACAGCCTTTCTCCACCACTCAACCAAACAAAGCTTCTTCTCCCCCCTAACCACAATATGGGATGCCTGACTACAGGCTATCCAACCCCCTACAAGTATCACACACCACAGGCAGGATCACTAACAATCAATTGCAAAATTACACAACAACAACAACAATCACGATTTTCTATTCACAATCACAATTACCTACTCCCTCTGGAATACGCCCCCTCCGTTCCCTGAAACAAGAAGGGTTAATTACCTACAATATAATTACACACACACAGACAAATCCCTGCCTGATGGTCACCTGCCTGTGGGATCACACAAAAATTTCTAACTCCTAACTCCAAAGCTCCCTATTTCCCCAATCTCAAGAAATTTCTCCACCAAAACCAAAACCGAGTGCTAATTAAATACTCCCAATCCTTTTCCCTTTCAACAATCTCCTCCTCCCTCTTTATTCAAGGAGTTACGTTCACTTTTAACTTTCACTCTTTATTTCCAAAAACTGAGCAAGGTGTCATGGCCGCCGGCACCATCCAATTTCTACTTCCAACTTTGAATTAAAATCGAAATTAATCCCAGCCCATCCTGGTCGCGGCACCACTGTGGCAGGACACTTAACACTAGGCCGTGACGTGCAGTGCCTGTTAGGGTTATTTATACATCACCAGCTGGTTAAGGCCAGTAATCATATATGCAAACAACAACACCCCCACCATTCATCTCCCCGCGGCGGCCATGTGCTCCCCTCCCAGTCCCCCTACACCTAACTACCCACTTTTAGGCTATTCACAGTTGCTGAAATAGAATACAATACAGTCCTGAAAGAACAATAAACTCACCTTTTGTTCCCGCTCTTCTGGTTCAGCACTCTCTCGGGTCGTTGCCCAACCTCTGGGACTTCTCGTCGTCTCGGATGGGATTTGTTCCAGCGGCTGCCCTCACAAATTCAATGGAAGTTCTTCTCCAATTCTTGACACCATTCGCGACGTGACCTTCTTCCTCAATTCTCCCAACCCGTCTGTCACATGACCCTCTGCAGGAAGTCGTCATCACCAACCAGTGCCCTACTCCACTTCTCCCCCACTCTATCTTCCCTCCTAAGGCCAACCGCTGTCCCACTTCTCCACCCTCAGCAACAGGGTTCTCCCGCCGCCCGGGCTCCCCCGTTACAATAGCGAGGCGGGGAGTAATCATTAATTGCGATGATGCGTCGCCCTGCTAGCGGCGCCGATGATATGGGTCACTAATGACCTCACCATTCAGGGCTGACCAAATCAAAGTGCAAGTTGCACAATTTCAAACTCGTGTCACAAACTTTCATTCCTACCTATCAACCCCTAGGTATTATAGAACAGTTCATATTTTACCTACCAGAATTTAGCTTGTGAAGATAATCATCCTTATGCATGAAGCTAAAATGCATCAATGGCTTCTCGGTTTTGTTCATGTCCACTAGATTCGTTTTCTTAAGATATTCGTGAATTAGGTTCAGTTAACCATTACATAATATAAACACTCGTTTTCAAGATTTTACTTAATCATTTTCAATTATATTTTCTCTACGTATCATTTTATACGAGGGAGAGTAAGCATTAATTCTTTGAAATTAATAGTGAAACACCCTTCAAGTGGACACAACATCCGAGAACCATTTGCGCCTAATACTTTGAGAAAATGATAGCACTTGCGCAAGGATCTGGCAATTTACTAGTAGTAGTTCATTTGCCTACTGCTATATTTGATAAATATGACGCAAAAAAGTGCCACAATGGTACAAGTTAGATTATTCCTTTGAATATTTATTCTAACATTAACATTAAAGACTATTTATTCTAACATTATTTGAACAGAGTATTAATGGATTTTTTTATAGATGAATACAGTTATTAACTTCGATGTAAACGAGTTTTTTCATTCAGACCCAACATATTTTAGTCATAGGAAGTTTTTGATAACCATACTGTAGCCCTGAGGTCTGTTGATTGGTGGTAAATCGCACTTAAGTATCACACAAAATTACAAAAATGACCATTTTTCCTCTTTTTAGTTAATTTTTGGCTCCCGTTGCCATGGCAACGTCTGAAAATTTTCAAAATACACACAAATGAACTCCCACAGTTGAGAGCTTTAATATGATACCACATTTGCCATGATCTGGCACTGATCTGATAAAATGACCCATTTTAAGACATATTGTGGATAGACTTCGCATTTGCGGTATCGTCGTTTTCAATGGACTGTACTTTAGACCCAAAATATTTAAGTCATATGAAATTAGCATGAATTGATCAAGAAAAGAGCAAGGAAGTTTTGGTAATCATACTGATGCCCTGAGGTGTGTTGATTGTGGGTAAATCGTGCTTACGTATCATACACATTACAAAAATGAGCATTTTTCCTTTGTTTTTGATTAATTATTGGCTCCTATTGCCAATCTGATTTATCACAAGTCAATACAACTGTGGACATGCGCTGTAATGCGTTGTAGGCATAATAGTTTTGTATACCAAATTACCAAATAGCGCCCATTTTTTCAGGAATCTGTGACATTCATACTTCATATTCAATATAGCTATATCCACCGATTGCAATTTTATTGCCAGCAGCCTTCCCGCAGGGCTTGTTACATAAATACAAACAACGAAAATAGTAAATGAATTTGTAAACTTAATTTATCTGTCATGCGTGCGACAGATACTATTCAAGTAGGACTGTTAAGCCCAGATTAAAACGAGATAAAACTCAGAACAGGAATTTTTCTTTAAGAATATGCATGATGGGTCTTTTAGATGCTGAAGCACCACAGACAGCACTTCACAAAGCCGCACATTTTAAACATAAAGTAGAAAATTGTGAAATATTTGCGTCCATAATGATCTTATATTCACATTCGTTAAATATGATCGTTCTCGTTCCACTTGAAATCACCTTGCATGTTTTGTTTTTTTACGGATTGGGAGGAAAACCTCAAATCTGGTTTGATATACATGTAGGTTGGTCTAACACTTGGTTGTGTATTATCGTTTTACCTAATTATAACAGTCTTTGAGTTTACACTTGTATTGAATATTTTCTTTGTATTTATATACGTAACAACCCAAGCCCTATTTGATTCTATGATAGATTGTAAGCTCTTCATCTCATAAAACATACATGGCCTCATTCGTCTTCAGTATGGTTTGCATTGGTACAGTTACATTGCCATAGGATTAAAGTTCAAATCCTCAAAAACTCGTTTACACCATAGTTAATAACTGTATTCAGCTATAAAAAATCCATTTAATACTCTGTTTCTCATTTAAAGTTTAATAAATGTGATTATCCAAGTATTTACCACACAAAGCGTTGCTACCTCAGCGACTCGAGATAGAGAGATTTTTCTTTTGACCTGAGATTACGATGAGTTGATAGTTGACAATTTAAGGGTTGCGAGTAAATGTAATTCAATTCTTTATTTCATGGTCCCTGTACATGTACGTAAATATAGAAATTGCTAGTTGTATAATGCAATTCCTTGAGAGGGGTTTTCATATGATGTGCAAATTAGCAATTCAGTTCAAATAATGTTAGAATAAATAGTGAAATATTCAATGAAGTATCCTAACTTGTCCATTTGTCGCACGTTTTTTCGTCATATTTGTCAAATATTGCGGCAAATGATCGAACTACTTCACGTACATTTCCAGACGCAAATGGTTCTGGGACATTGTGTTCATTTTATGAGGTGTTCACATCTCTGAGGTGTTTCATTGTAAATAAAGAGAAATATTGCTTACTCTTCCTCGTGTAAAATGACATGCAGAGAAAATATAATTGGGAATGAAAAAAATTCTATCTGGAAAAACGTTGAAGGCGATATTGTGGTTAACTAACCTTGTTAATAGATGTATGTATATGGATAATTATATTATTCTGGTAAGTAAAATGTGAACTGTTCTATGATATCCAGGGGTTGAGAGGTAGCAATGAAAGAAACGAGTTTAACATTGTGCAACTGGCATTTTGATTTTAGTCAGCCCTGATGGTGAGTCCACTATTGACCCATTGGCGCCGCTAGCAGGCATGGTCTTAGCCAATATTAGGAAACAGGGTGTCCAAATAGAGGTTTCATAGACTTTTGCGTGTCCAAAGTGTGATACTTAGTACATACTACTATTAAAATAAACCCTATGTATTTACAGATTTTGCTTTCTTAGGCCAGTAACTGCTTTGTGTGTCTTATAAAAGTCACACTACAGCTTCTACATCTTCTATCTTCTAAGAAAAGTCATCATCAGAAAATTCTGACATAAAATTTTGGGTGTCCAAACTGTCAAAAAACAGTTTTCTGGGTGTCCAAATGACACGCTGGCTAAGCCCATGCTAGCAGGGCGATGCTTTTTCTTTGATGATAAGATCCTCCTTTATAGGAGCTGTAGTGTTACATATAATACATTATTCAAATACATTTCAATAACAATTACTAATTCTCAATCACTATTGTGAGAGACTAATGACGTCAACACTCTTACCCGAGACTTCCTGCCGCGACTATTCGCAAGCAGGCGCCATCTGGACTACTACACATATATCTATCAATTACAATTACATAGCATGTACAATAATCCTTCGTCTTCACACTTGCCAAATCTGTGGCTGCCTCCGCTAGTAGGGCCTTAGGTCTTATAATTTCAAAATTTTATGCTAATGGCGGTATGCCCTATAAAGTATTTACTAAAGTGTATGAGTCCCTTGTTGCACCTGTCATTGACTATGGAGCAGCCATTTGGGGTACAAGGGAATTCAGTTGTATAAATGCTGTCCAAAATAGGGCTTGCCGAGTATTCTTGGGCCTTGGTCGTTATGCACCCAATGCTGGAGTTCAGGGTGAAATGGGCTGGTTCTTACCTATCCATAAGCAATGGATGAGCATCTCTAGGTTTCGCTGCCGACTTTCCCAAATGAGTGAGGATAGACTTCCTAGTAAAGTCTTTAAATGGGCATTAGCACAGAATATCAGAAACACCTGGCCCACTAAGGTGCGAAAACAATTCGAGACTCTCGGTCTTCATAGGCTTAATGATGTAAATGATGTTGTTGCATTCCCAGAAATTGGGCAAGATCTAAGTGATAAGCTTCTTAATGACTGCAATCTTAAGTGGCAGGCAACATTAGATAGAGAAACTAGCAACAAGTTAAGAACTTATAGATTATTGAAGACTGAGTTCATATCAGAGCCTTACCTGGAGATGCCCATCTCTAGAAAAGAGAGGAAAGCGCTAGCTAAAGTCAGGTGTGGAGTAGCTCCTTTAAGATTAGAAAAGGGTCGCTGGGAGAAACGTAACAATATACAGATTCCTCATGAAGAAAGAGTGTGTTTGAATTGTTTTAAAAATGGATTTATTGAAACAGAAAATGAAGAACACTTCCTTTTGCGCTGTCTGCACCCTGACCTCAAAGTACTAAGAGAAAACCTTTTGCGTAAGGCTTGCACAGTCTTGCCATCCTTTATTTACTTAAATGACACTGATAAATTGGTGTTCCTACTGTCCAACTGTGATATTATCTTTTTCAGTGCCAAAACCTGTTCTAAAATGCTAAACATCAGAACAGATGTGTCCCGGACTGATTTTATATGATTATTTCATTTTAAAATTGTATATTTCTCTCTGTTCATATTGTATGGTCTCTCGTAGGTCAAAGTTGACCGTCCTTTGTTTTATCTTGTCTTGTATGTATTATTTATCTATGGGTGAGACCTTAATAAAATTTTCTTATCTTATCTTATCTTATCTTGCCCAGGACGTCTTGCTGCGACTGCTCGCAACCAGGCGACATCTGGTGGTGGACTAGGTGGGTCACCCCTAGGTATTATAGAACAGTTCATATTTTACCTACCAGAATTTAGCTTGTGAAGATAATCATCCTTATGCATGAAGCTAAAATGCATCAATGGCTTCTCGGTTTTGTTCATGTCCACTAGATTCGTTTTCTTAAGATATTCGTGAATTAGGTTCAGTTAACCATTACATAATATAAACACTCGTTTTCAAGATTTTACTTAATCATTTTCAATTATATTTTCTCTACGTATCATTTTATACGAGGGAGAGTAAGCATTAATTCTTTGAAATTAATAGTGAAACACCCTTCAAGTGGACACAACATCCGAGAACCATTTGCGCCTAATACTTTGAGAAAATGATAGCACTTGCGCAAGGATCTGGCAATTTACTAGTAGTAGTTCATTTGCCTACTGCTATATTTGATAAATATGACGCAAAAAAGTGCCACAATGGTACAAGTTAGATTATTCCTTTGAATATTTATTCTAACATTAACATTAAAGACTATTTATTCTAACATTATTTGAACAGAGTATTAATGGATTTTTTTATAGATGAATACAGTTATTAACTTCGATGTAAACGAGTTTTTTCATTCAGACCCAACATATTTTAGTCATAGGAAGTTTTTGATAACCATACTGTAGCCCTGAGGTCTGTTGATTGGTGGTAAATCGCACTTAAGTATCACACAAAATTACAAAAATGACCATTTTTCCTCTTTTTAGTTAATTTTTGGCTCCCGTTGCCATGGCAACGTCTGAAAATTTTCAAAATACACACAAATGAACTCCCACAGTTGAGAGCTTTAATATGATACCACATTTGCCATGATCTGGCACTGATCTGATAAAATGACCCATTTTAAGACATATTGTGGATAGACTTCGCATTTGCGGTATCGTCGTTTTCAATGGACTGTACTTTAGACCCAAAATATTTAAGTCATATGAAATTAGCATGAATTGATCAAGAAAAGAGCAAGGAAGTTTTGGTAATCATACTGATGCCCTGAGGTGTGTTGATTGTGGGTAAATCGTGCTTACGTATCATACACATTACAAAAATGAGCATTTTTCCTTTGTTTTTGATTAATTATTGGCTCCTATTGCCAATCTGATTTATCACAACTCAATACAACTGTGGACATGCGCTGTAATGCGTTGTAGGCATAATAGTTTTGTATACCAAATTACCAAATAGCGCCCATTTTTTCAGGAATCTGTGACATTCATACTTCATATTCAATATAGCTATATCCACCGATTGCAATTTTATTGCCAGCAGCCTTCCCGCAGGGCTTGTTACATAAATACAAACAACGAAAATAGTAAATGAATTTGTAAACTTAATTTATCTGTCATGCGTGCGACAGATACTATTCAAGTAGGACTGTTAAGCCCAGATTAAAACGAGATAAAACTCAGAACAGGAATTTTTCTTTAAGAATATGCATGATGGGTCTTTTAGATGCTGAAGCACCACAGACAGCACTTCACAAAGCCGCACATTTTAAACATAAAGTAGAAAATTGTGAAATATTTGCGTCCATAATGATCTTATATTCACATTCGTTAAATATGATCGTTCTCGTTCCACTTGAAATCACCTTGCATGTTTTGTTTTTTTACGGATTGGGAGGAAAACCTCAAATCTGGTTTGATATACATGTAGGTTGGTCTAACACTTGGTTGTGTATTATCGTTTTACCTAATTATAACAGTCTTTGAGTTTACACTTGTATTGAATATTTTCTTTGTATTTATATACGTAACAACCCAAGCCCTATTTGATTCTATGATAGATTGTAAGCTCTTCATCTCATAAAACATACATGGCCTCATTCGTCTTCAGTATGGTTTGCATTGGTACAGTTACATTGCCATAGGATTAAAGTTCAAATCCTCAAAAACTCGTTTACACCATAGTTAATAACTGTATTCAGCTATAAAAAATCCATTTAATACTCTGTTTCTCATTTAAAGTTTAATAAATGTGATTATCCAAGTATTTACCACACAAAGCGTTGCTACCTCAGCGACTCGAGATAGAGAGATTTTTCTTTTGACCTGAGATTACGATGAGTTGATAGTTGACAATTTAAGGGTTGCGAGTAAATGTAATTCAATTCTTTATTTCATGGTCCCTGTACATGTACGTAAATATAGAAATTGCTAGTTGTATAATGCAATTCCTTGAGAGGGGTTTTCATATGATGTGCAAATTAGCAATTCAGTTCAAATAATGTTAGAATAAATAGTGAAATATTCAATGAAGTATCCTAACTTGTCCATTTGTCGCACGTTTTTTCGTCATATTTGTCAAATATTGCGGCAAATGATCGAACTACTTCACGTACATTTCCAGACGCAAATGGTTCTGGGACATTGTGTTCATTTTATGAGGTGTTCACATCTCTGAGGTGTTTCATTGTAAATAAAGAGAAATATTGCTTACTCTTCCTCGTGTAAAATGACATGCAGAGAAAATATAATTGGGAATGAAAAAAATTCTATCTGGAAAAACGTTGAAGGCGATATTGTGGTTAACTAACCTTGTTAATAGATGTATGTATATGGATAATTATATTATTCTGGTAAGTAAAATGTGAACTGTTCTATGATATCCAGGGGTTGAGAGGTAGCAATGAAAGAAACGAGTTTAACATTGTGCAACTGGCATTTTGATTTTAGTCAGCCCTGATGGTGAGTCCACTATTGACCCATTGGCGCCGCTAGCAGGCATGGTCTTAGCCAATATTAGGAAACAGGGTGTCCAAATAGAGGTTTCATAGACTTTTGCGTGTCCAAAGTGTGATACTTAGTACATACTACTATTAAAATAAACCCTATGTATTTACAGATTTTGCTTTCTTAGGCCAGTAACTGCTTTGTGTGTCTTATAAAAGTCACACTACAGCTTCTACATCTTCTATCTTCTAAGAAAAGTCATCATCAGAAAATTCTGACATAAAATTTTGGGTGTCCAAACTGTCAAAAAACAGTTTTCTGGGTGTCCAAATGACACGCTGGCTAAGCCCATGCTAGCAGGGCGATGCTTTTTCTTTGATGATAAGATCCTCCTTTATAGGAGCTGTAGTGTTACATATAATACATTATTCAAATACATTTCAATAACAATTACTAATTCTCAATCACTATTGTGAGAGACTAATGACGTCAACACTCTTACCCGAGACTTCCTGCCGCGACTATTCGCAAGCAGGCGCCATCTGGACTACTACACATATATCTATCAATTACAATTACATAGCATGTACAATAATCCTTCGTCTTCACACTTGCCAAATCTGTGGCTGCCTCCGCTAGTAGGGCCTTAGGTCTTATAATTTCAAAATTTTATGCTAATGGCGGTATGCCCTATAAAGTATTTACTAAAGTGTATGAGTCCCTTGTTGCACCTGTCATTGACTATGGAGCAGCCATTTGGGGTACAAGGGAATTCAGTTGTATAAATGCTGTCCAAAATAGGGCTTGCCGAGTATTCTTGGGCCTTGGTCGTTATGCACCCAATGCTGGAGTTCAGGGTGAAATGGGCTGGTTCTTACCTATCCATAAGCAATGGATGAGCATCTCTAGGTTTCGCTGCCGACTTTCCCAAATGAGTGAGGATAGACTTCCTAGTAAAGTCTTTAAATGGGCATTAGCACAGAATATCAGAAACACCTGGCCCACTAAGGTGCGAAAACAATTCGAGACTCTCGGTCTTCATAGGCTTAATGATGTAAATGATGTTGTTGCATTCCCAGAAATTGGGCAAGATCTAAGTGATAAGCTTCTTAATGACTGCAATCTTAAGTGGCAGGCAACATTAGATAGAGAAACTAGCAACAAGTTAAGAACTTATAGATTATTGAAGACTGAGTTCATATCAGAGCCTTACCTGGAGATGCCCATCTCTAGAAAAGAGAGGAAAGCGCTAGCTAAAGTCAGGTGTGGAGTAGCTCCTTTAAGATTAGAAAAGGGTCGCTGGGAGAAACGTAACAATATACAGATTCCTCATGAAGAAAGAGTGTGTTTGAATTGTTTTAAAAATGGATTTATTGAAACAGAAAATGAAGAACACTTTCTTTTGCGCTGTCTGCACCCTGACCTCAAAGTACTAAGAGAAAACCTTTTGCGTAAGGCTTGCACAGTCTTGCCATCCTTTATTTACTTAAATGACACTGATAAATTGGTGTTCCTACTGTCCAACTGTGATATTATCTTTTTCAGTGCCAAAACCTGTTCTAAAATGCTAAACATCAGAACAGATGTGTCCCGGACTGATTTTATATGATTATTTCATTTTAAAATTGTATATTTCTCTCTGTTCATATTGTATGGTCTCTCGTAGGTCAAAGTTGACCGTCCTTTGTTTTATCTTGTCTTGTATGTATTATTTATCTATGGGTGAGACCTTAATAAAATTTTCTTATCTTATCTTATCTTATCTTGCCCAGGACGTCTTGCTGCGACTGCTCGCAACCAGGCGACATCTGGTGGTGGACTAGGTGGGTCAGGCTATTTATACCCTCCCGCCTCCGAGGGAGTTGGGCTGAAGGAGAGAGGAACCTATGTCAGTCAACTTTCCGAGCATAGTTCGTTCTTTTACGTCCCTCAAGACATAGACATCAAGAGAGACGGGACCAACGGCTTAAAGTGCCTTCCGAAGCACTAGGCAATGAGAAGTAAACTGCTTTGCCCAAGAACAGAAAGTAGCGACGGCGGCAACGGGGATCGAACCCGTAACCAAGCCGAACTTGCTAACCATTACGCCAACCACTCCCCCATCATCATCATCGCAATTAATGATTACTCCCTGCCTCACTATCTCAGATTCTAGATGGTTTGAGACGAGGGCGGCGTGAAGTGTTGGCGGTTTCTACTCGTACAATTTCAGGTAAAAATGGGTGCTATTTGGTATACACTAATTTGACGAGAAGACAAAGCTTTAAATGATCGCCCAGCTCGATGATATTTCTGCATTCCCCTTCAAATGCAGTCACAAAATTACGAATATTTCTTATCCGTGACTAGCTGACGTGAGCGTTTATGGGCGCCATCTATAGTCGGATGTTCATAGCTGTCAAGTAACAACAGCATAAGCTGTAGACGTCTTCGCACGCACAGGGCTAATCCGTGACGTGCCTTTACTTGTACATAAGAGCTTTAGGTATCAGCCATAATCAGGTCATCATGGCCCCCTACCCGAACGGCCCACTACAAGAATGGCCAATTTTCTGGTCATTATGGCCCCCTCCAGTTGGTCATTATGGCCCACTCCAGTGAGTCATTAATTATGGTCACCTCCACAAAAAGGTGATATAAGGCAAGTTGTTTATATTAAAAAAAGATTTAGTAGAAAGAGATGGTCAAACCAACATGAATTTAGTCACTTAAAGAGGGCTTTTAGGACTAATGATAGAGGTTTTATATATGAAGGAAAATGGGCCACCATTGTTTGCACTAACAATTGTCAAGAACCTTCATTACTGAGTAGTGTACACTTTGAGTTAGAAGTTAAGGGTATGACTAATAATGACTTTATAATAATATATGAAAGACTGAATGAAATAAATACATATGATTGATTGATATGAAATATGTTTTGTCGGTATTTATTAATAATGAGGAGTTGATGGGGAATCCAATCCAAAACAATGTAGGATTCTGTTGGTACACATTGATACATGTTCTGAATTCATTTTCTTTTTAGTGTTTTTTGCCAGGGAACCCAATTCATCTTCTTATCTTCTTAGAGTTGTGTATAGAGACCAGTATATTTTTGGGGCTTCCTGCAAAAATTTGAGGGAGCTAAAGGAGAACTCAAGGGAGCCCTGGGCTCCTGGCTACAGCTACTTTCAAGCCCTGATTAATATCTAAACTCAGCCACCTTTCACCTTTGCATTGTAAACACTATACTCACTCTATATTCTTTCTTTCTAGGCATGGAACCCAGGGAACTGGTACTTGAGAATCTGGAGTTGAGGATTACGGCTGTCCTAGAAATAGAAAACTTTGCTTCCCATGAACAATAGCAGTCAAATGAGACCAGATTTGAAAAACACCATATTGCTGTTAACAAACTCACTACTCAAATACTGTATAACTGGTTAATTTGGCGTGGTTTTTAATTTGGCTTTTTTTGGCAAATGCCCATCAACGCCAAATTAAAGATTGCATAAAAATATGTCTACATAAAGATGGCGTTGTTCTGACTGCTCCAGACGCCAAAAATAAATACAGGGAAAATACTTTTTTGAAAAAAGACGCCAACTTAAGTACACGCCAAATTAACCAGTTATACAGTACATAGCTCCCATATATCACTAGAAGAAAGACCTTTAAAGGAGCACAGACCATGGAAAGAGCATTCCAGTGTGGGTTATGTGATAAAGCATTTTCCCAGGCTTCAAGTCTGATAAGGCATAAAAGAATTCACACAGGAGAAAGACCTTTCCAGTGTGAGGTATGTGATAAAACATTTTCTCTGGCTTCAAGTCTGATACATCATAAAAGAATGCATACAGGGGAAAGACCATTCCAGTGTGAGGTATGTGATAAAGCATTCTCCGGGTCTTCAAATTTGATACAGCATAAAAGAATTCACACAGGAGAAAGGCCATTCCAGTGTGAGGTATGTGATAAAGCATTCTCCAAGTCCTCAAATCTGATATCGCATAAACGGATGCACACAGAAGAAAGGACATTCCAGTGTGATATCTGTGATAAAGCATTTTCCCGGTCAGATCATCTAACAACGCATAAGAGAATTCACACAGGAGAAAGACCATTCCAGTGTGATATATGTGATAAAGGATTTTCCCAGTCAGCAAATCTAGCAAAGCATATGAGAATTCACACAGGAGAAAGACCATACCAGTGTGATATATGTGCTAAAGCATTTTCCCAGCCAGGACACTTGAAAACACATAAACAGCTTCACACAGGAGAAAGAACATTCCAGTGTGAGATATGTGATAAAGCATTTTCCCAGTCAGCACATCTGATAAAACATAAACGGCTTCACACAGGAGAAAGAACATTCCAATGTGTGGTTTGTAGTGAGGCATTTATCACAAACTCATTCCTACAACAGCATATGAAGTCACACTCAGAGCAGACCCCTGACACTATAAGTCCAGAGTCAGTGGAACCACAGCAGTGGATTGTTGTGAAAGGACAGTGTGTTCCTATAAAACAAGAGATGAATGATGACACTGATAGCCTAGAAAAAAATTAGTGGTCAAAACTAGTATTTCCGGTTATTTTTAATACTATTTTGGGCCCCTAGACTGAAAAATATAGGGGCGCACAGCAAAATCTAGGGGCATATGCCCCCGGGCCCCTGGGAAAGTCGAACCCTGACAATCATAGCCTAGATAACATTTGTACACACAAATTTCCAAACTGAAAGATATCATCAGATTTGTCAAGCTGCTCTTGGCTGCTACAATAATTAGATGGGTCAATACAAAAATTGAGAATTTGATTATTTTCTCAAGCATTTTTACATTAAGATTGAAATGATGATTTTCAATCAGGGTGTATGAAATGAAAGTTATCCTGCTTTCTCTGGTTTTCTCAGCGTTTACCACATAAATGCCTTCATGTAATTCTAATATTCTTTTCTGTATGAGTTGATACTTTATTAGGATACCCTGGGAACTCAGCATAGATTGATAGAATTAATGAATTTTTTTTTGTTGGTTTGGTCATATATCATGTAATGAGAAAGTCACCAAGTAGCCCCTCCCTAAAAGGAATGCTGCAGGGATGAATGGGTTAATGGAGAAATGACTGAATGCTCAACTACATAAACCCTTAATTCAAATATGTTCCTTAGGATGTTTTTGCCTGCATCTGATCTTCTTTTGAAAATCCTTAAAGAATTGAAGATGATTTAAGATATTTAAAGGAGAGTTTTTGGTTGTGTTTTAATCAGCATTTCACCTTCAATTTTTTTTTCCAATTATGCTAAATCTCTTCAAAGATTTTGTCAAAATTTCGAGCCTTTTTTGGCCTCTGTGAGCATTAATGTGTTGAATAGGTTCAGGTTGTCTTCAGATACATCTCTTAAATACATAAAATGAATATTGTATAGGATAATTATCTGCAGGAATTTGATACAAAAGCATATTGTCTAATGTTAAGATAATGTTTACCTTATTCCTGGCAGTACTTAATGTCAGTCTCACTATTTAAGATGTGCTCTCTCATAATGTATGTTTTTCCTAATGAATTTGATTGTATTACAAATTATTGAAGTATTTTTCCGCAAAGATTAAATAATACACATAATCAAAACCAACATAGGTTGTTTGTTTTTGGTTTGAACATGTTCACTTTCATCTGGTATTAAAGACATAAAAATGCCTTGATAAGTCAGTATTTTAATGGTTGTTTGTTTTTAGTTTTCACTTTTGCTAATTGAACATGTTTATCTTCTCTTGGTATTAAAGATTTTTTTAAAAATGCATTGACAAATCAGTCTTTTAATGAGTTGGCTTAGTTAACACAAGATTAAATGTATTCCATATTTCAATGAAGAAGAATTTGGAAGATGATTTCAATTGAGTATTGATGTTGCTGCTTAGCAAGTCAGCTCTCAAAAGATGACAAAGGAAGGCATTCTGAACAGTTCTTTTGTCACTGGCCTTTGACTGTTGAGTGACGAATTCTTCATAACCTGAGAAGAAAAGTGACAAACAAACCTAACAGAGCATGCACATTTTCAGCAGCTATTAACCTCATTAATACATTGATAAGTGATTGATTCAACAGTGCTTACTTGATATTTTGTAAGTCTTCCAAGAAAAGTAGATCAAGTATGCTACTACAGTAAACTATCAGTGATATGTTATACATTCCAAAATGGTGCAGGATTCATTCTTGAAACTGTGCGTAAACAATTTCAAAACCATGGATAGAGTACTAGTATTGTGGATAGCAGGGGTCCTTTGGCTGTAGGTCCGAAGAAGACTTGAGTCAGTGATTAGGTTTACCAAATGAAAATGGCAATTTCCAGTAAAAATACATGCACAGGTCTGAGATATGGATGCCTTGGGACCAGGTAAAAACATCCACAACTCAAGTATTTTGTAAGTCGGAGTAACTTATTGTAGTTTTTTTAAGTTTACAGTTTTGCTAAAACCACATAGAGCAAAGTAGATTTCTCTGAAATACTTAAATGCACTCTATCGGAGGACCAGTAAGTAACAGCTATATATACTCCTGTAACTATAGTACCGAGTTTTGAGATAAAACTTAGACCAATACCCAGGGGATTTGAAATGAACAGATCTTGCTTGTGACCAAGAGTATGGGTCACATCAGGGGATCACATGATATACCCTGTTTTCAGCCAATAGGCATGCTCTATTTTCTCTCGGCTGGTCCTTATTGATCTCAGTGCAGCCCTAATTGCACTGCAGGTGCAAGACAAATGCTGTAACAGTCACACTGCTGACTTGGTCTAATGTGAGTGCAGGGTCCTAGCCAGGATTTATAAACTGGGTGCCCAAAATTGGCAATTGTAAAATTTTTGGGCGTCCAAATTCTTAAAGGGGACCACAATATACTCAATCAATTATATGCTTGAGATTGACATTTTAAGAAATTCTTCACAATTTTTGGGGGGTGTCCTGAGAGGTGCTTTTTAAGGGTTTGGGTGTCCAAAGAGACACCCAGTCGCCCTGGTGCCTAAGACCACACATAAGTAGTGAACACTAGCCACAAATCTCGACCCAAGCGACTTTCTACTGTATGGTCTAGAGCACATAAGGCGGGACCTTCTCTCGATAATACCTATTTCTCGATCAACTTAAACTTTGTCTGTCTGCTTTGACAATGTAGATTCCTGCGAGCAAGATCATTTTGACCAATATTTTCGTATTTTTTGGCTGATAGTGGACTGTTAAACTTGGCTAATTTTCGGCAACAAAACAAGCTGAACCCTTCAAATATTTCCTGTTGTAAAGATATCATTAAACATGTATATTTCATCGGATTTAATTCTCTATGTATTCCTGCGTGCATAAAAGTGCCATCTAATGACAATTAACTAATTGTCTCATGTCGGCAACTAATATTGCTGTGCTCCAGGATAGGTTAATAGTGCTCCAGCATTTATATAATTGGAAAAGAAGAAATCAAAGGAAGAAAGCGAAGAAATGGTCTTACGTCACTTTCAACAGACCAGGTCATATCAAGACGAGATAGAAACTCAGAACAGGAATTTCTCTTTAAGAATATGCACAATGGGTCTTTCAGATGCTGAAGCACCACAGACAGCCCTTCACAAAGCCGCATATTTCTAAACAAAGTAGAAAATTGTGAAATCTTTCCGTCATAGTGATCTTATATCCACATTCGTGAAATATGATTATCCTCGTTCCACTTGAAATCACTTCGCTATTTGAAAAAAGAAATTATGAAATGGGAGGACAACCTACCAATCCATTTAGTTCAATGATATTGAACCTTACTATATGCAACGATATATTATTGTGGATGTTCTGGGAAAATAGGTAGGGTTTATGTCTGAACTACCAATCCATTATGATACAGGTTGGTCAAACACTTTATTATGTCGTTTCACCTAACACTTTCAAATTAAGTTTACAAATTTATTTACTATTTTCTTGGTATTTTATATGTGTAACAACTCAACTCCCATTTGATTCTATGATGGATTCTAAGCTTTTCATCTTATAAAATCATACATGTCCTCATTCGTCTTCTGTATGGTTCACTTTGTCACATTTTCATTATCTTAGGATACAAGTTCAAATCCTCAAAAACTCGTTTACATCAAAGTTGTTAACTGTATTTGTAGTATAAAAATCCATTCAAGAATCTAGCTGTTTCTCACTTATTGTCAAATGAATGTGATTATCCAGGTTTTTACCACGCAAAGCATTAAAACCTCAGCAACTCAGTGGATGTTTCTTTTGGCCTGAGGTTACGATGAATAGGTAGTTGACAATTTAAGGGTCGGGAGTACGATTTAATTCAGTACTTTATTTCGTAGAAACCCAGAACAGGAATTTCTCATTATGAAAAGGCGCAATGGGTCTTTTAGATGCTGAAGCACCACAGACTGCACTTCACAAAGCCGCACATTTTTAAACATCAAGTAGAAAACTGTAAAATCTTTGCATCCATAAGGATCTTATATCCATATTTGTAAAATGTGATTGTCCTCGTTCCACTTGAAATCACTTCACATATTTTTTTGTTTTTTACTGATTGGGAGGACAACCTCCAAATGCGTTATGACACAGGTTGGTCAAACATTTTACTGAAAAGTGTATTGTGTTATTTCACTTACCAGGCTGTTGTTGGCCTCGGCGAGCATTAATCGGTTATGAATATTAGATAGGTGACAATTAAAGGTCGTGAATACAATTCAATTCAGTGATTTATTTCACGGTCCATGTACATGTACGTAAATATAGAAATGAATAGTTTTACAGTGCAATTCATCAAGAGGGTGTTTATTAATGAAGTACACATTATCGATTCAATCCAAAAAATGATAGAAAGAATAGTCAAATACTAGTATTCAATAAAACATCATAATTTGTGGCCATGCCTGTTTAAGCCGGGTTCTACATCGACCTGGCATTAATTCAACAAATTTGTTAAAATTCCCGAAAAGTCGAATGCAACACTGAAAAATGTTGGTGGATTAGGCAAAAAAAGTGATTTAACTGTGTCAAATGCAATGTGGAACCGCGCGAACGTTGCATTCAACCTCTAAAATGTTGAAAGGTCGAAAAAACTTGTTGCATTCGAGTTTATGTAAATTCTATGTTTAATTGACAGGTGTGGTCGAATGCGACTTGAAATCGCATTCGACTTTTGAAACCTTGCATTCGACAAGAAAAAAGTCTAATGCGATTTTTCAAAAGTCTAATGTGCTTTTCAGGACATTGAAGAGGTCTCATTCGAAAAGTCGAATGCGACAAAGAAACGTGTTCACTTGGATAAAGAAAAGAATGGATAAAGAAAAGAATGGATATGTAGCGAGAGATCAATTACTATATGCACTATAGTGAGATGCTGGACTCATACCAGGAGTCGCTGACTGGCAGCAGCGCGAGGTCACGTGGGAATAAGGATCAATCAGGGCTCTCGTATCGATTACATTACAGAGAAATCTGATCTCCACCATCAGCTGGGCACCAATTTAGGGCTATTCGGGGGCTATTAGTTGACGCTGGTTGAGGCTAGCATGTTCAGGTTGGCCGGCTGGTTTCGAATCCACTTGTGTTTGGTCATCTAACGTGTACAGCTGGATGGTCAGATGAGAAGTGAGACCTCATTTGAACATCCTGCCCCTATAACCCACAAGAAGTCGAATTTGACTTTTTAAAAGTCGAGTTTGACCTTACCTGCTTACAAATCGCATTCGACAACTCGCTTTGACGACATAGCTTTCGACATTTTTAATGTCAAATGCGACATCTATAATGCGCCTTCGACTTTTAGAGCATGGGAAAATATCACAACTTTATTTTCTTGGTATTTTATATGTGTAACAACTCAACTCCCATTTGATTCTATGATGGATTCTAAGCTTTTCATCTTATAAAATCATACATGTCCTCATTCGTCTTCTGTATGGTTCACTTTGTCACATTTTCATTATCTTAGGATACAAGTTCAAATCCTCAAAAACTCGTTTACATCAAAGTTGTTAACTGTATTTGTAGTATAAAAATCCATTCAAGAATCTAGCTGTTTCTCACTTATTGTCAAATGAATGTGATTATCCAGGTTTTTACCACGCAAAGCATTAAAACCTCAGCAACTCAGTGGATGTTTCTTTTGGCCTGAGGTTACGATGAATAGGTAGTTGACAATTTAAGGGTCGGGAGTACGATTTAATTCAGTACTTTATTTCGTAGAAACCCAGAACAGGAATTTCTCATTATGAAAAGGCGCAATGGGTCTTTTAGATGCTGAAGCACCACAGACTGCACTTCACAAAGCCGCACATTTTTAAACATCAAGTAGAAAACTGTAAAATCTTTGCATCCATAAGGATCTTATATCCATATTTGTAAAATGTGATTGTCCTCGTTCCACTTGAAATCACTTCACATATTTTTTTGTTTTTTACTGATTGGGAGGACAACCTCCAAATGCGTTATGACACAGGTTGGTCAAACATTTTACTGAAAAGTGTATTGTGTTATTTCACTTAACACTTTTGAATTAGGTTTAGGGCTGTTCCATATAAAAGTGTGGTGGTGAGGAACAGAAGATCTTTTGATGGGGGTGTCGAATTTCTAAGTATCGTCCGTCCCCCCCCCCCCCCTCCCCACACCCACCTTTAAATGGAATGGCCCTCATAAATTCTTCGACTTTTTTCTTTTAAGATTTAGTCAAAATTACCAGGCTGTTGTTGGCCTCGGCGAGCATTAATCGGTTATGAATATTAGATAGGTGACAATTAAAGGTCGTGAATACAATTCAATTCAGTGATTTATTTCACGGTCCATGTACATGTACGTAAATATAGAAATGAATAGTTTTACAGTGCAATTCATCAAGAGGGTGTTTATTAATGAAGTACACATTATCGATTCAATCCAAAAAATGATAGAAAGAATAGTCAAATACTAGTATTCAATAAAACATCATAATTTGTGGCCATGCCTGTTTAAGCCGGGTTCTACATCGACCTGGCATTAATTCAACAAATTTGTTAAAATTCCCGAAAAGTCGAATGCAACACTGAAAAATGTTGGTGGATTAGGCAAAAAAAGTGATTTAACTGTGTCAAATGCAATGTGGAACCGCGCGAACGTTGCATTCAACCTCTAAAATGTTGAAAGGTCGAAAAAACTTGTTGCATTCGAGTTTATGTAAATTCTATGTTTAATTGACAGGTGTGGTCGAATGCGACTTGAAATCGCATTCGACTTTTGAAACCTTGCATTCGACAAGAAAAAAGTCTAATGCGATTTTTCAAAAGTCTAATGTGCTTTTCAGGACATTGAAGAGGTCTCATTCGAAAAGTCGAATGCGACAAAGAAACGTGTTCACTTGGATAAAGAAAAGAATGGATAAAGAAAAGAATGGATATGTAGCGAGAGATCAATTACTATATGCACTATAGTGAGATGCTGGACTCATACCAGGAGTCGCTGACTGGCAGCAGCGCGAGGTCACGTGGGAATAAGGATCAATCAGGGCTCTCGTATCGATTACATTACAGAGAAATCTGATCTCCACCATCAGCTGGGCACCAATTTAGGGCTATTCGGGGGCTATTAGTTGACGCTGGTTGAGGCTAGCATGTTCAGGTTGGCCGGCTGGTTTCGAATCCACTTGTGTTTGGTCATCTAACGTGTACAGCTGGATGGTCAGATGAGAAGTGAGACCTCATTTGAACATCCTGCCCCTATAACCCACAAGAAGTCGAATTTGACTTTTTAAAAGTCGAGTTTGACCTTACCTGCTTACAAATCGCATTCGACAACTCGCTTTGACGACATAGCTTTCGACATTTTTAATGTCAAATGCGACATCTATAATGCGCCTTCGACTTTTAGAGCATGGGAAAATATCACAACTTTATTTTCTTGGTATTTTATATGTGTAACAACTCAACTCCCATTTGATTCTATGATGGATTCTAAGCTTTTCATCTTATAAAATCATACATGTCCTCATTCGTCTTCTGTATGGTTCACTTTGTCACATTTTCATTATCTTAGGATACAAGTTCAAATCCTCAAAAACTCGTTTACATCAAAGTTGTTAACTGTATTTGTAGTATAAAAATCCATTCAAGAATCTAGCTGTTTCTCACTTATTGTCAAATGAATGTGATTATCCAGGTTTTTACCACGCAAAGCATTAAAACCTCAGCAACTCAGTGGATGTTTCTTTTGGCCTGAGGTTACGATGAATAGGTAGTTGACAATTTAAGGGTCGGGAGTACGATTTAATTCAGTACTTTATTTCGTAGAAACCCAGAACAGGAATTTCTCATTATGAAAAGGCGCAATGGGTCTTTTAGATGCTGAAGCACCACAGACTGCACTTCACAAAGCCGCACATTTTTAAACATCAAGTAGAAAACTGTAAAATCTTTGCATCCATAAGGATCTTATATCCATATTTGTAAAATGTGATTGTCCTCGTTCCACTTGAAATCACTTCACATATTTTTTTGTTTTTTACTGATTGGGAGGACAACCTCCAAATGCGTTATGACACAGGTTGGTCAAACATTTTACTGAAAAGTGTATTGTGTTATTTCACTTAACACTTTTGAATTAGGTTTAGGGCTGTTCCATATAAAAGTGTGGTGGTGAGGAACAGAAGATCTTTTGATGGGGGTGTCGAATTTCTAAGTATCGTCCGTCCCCCCCCCCCCCCCCTCCCCACACCCACCTTTAAATGGAATGGCCCTCATAAATTCTTCGACTTTTTTCTTTTAAGATTTAGTCAAAATTACCAGGCTGTTGTTGGCCTCGGCGAGCATTAATCGGTTATGAATATTAGATAGGTGACAATTAAAGGTCGTGAATACAATTCAATTCAGTGATTTATTTCACGGTCCATGTACATGTACGTAAATATAGAAATGAATAGTTTTACAGTGCAATTCATCAAGAGGGTGTTTATTAATGAAGTACACATTATCGATTCAATCCAAAAAATGATAGAAAGAATAGTCAAATACTAGTATTCAATAAAACATCATAATTTGTGGCCATGCCTGTTTAAGCCGGGTTCTACATCGACCTGGCATTAATTCAACAAATTTGTTAAAATTCCCGAAAAGTCGAATGCAACACTGAAAAATGTTGGTGGATTAGGCAAAAAAAGTGATTTAACTGTGTCAAATGCAATGTGGAACCGCGCGAACGTTGCATTCAACCTCTAAAATGTTGAAAGGTCGAAAAAACTTGTTGCATTCGAGTTTATGTAAATTCTATGTTTAATTGACAGGTGTGGTCGAATGCGACTTGAAATCGCATTCGACTTTTGAAACCTTGCATTCGACAAGAAAAAAGTCTAATGCGATTTTTCAAAAGTCTAATGTGCTTTTCAGGACATTGAAGAGGTCTCATTCGAAAAGTCGAATGCGACAAAGAAACGTGTTCACTTGGATAAAGAAAAGAATGGATAAAGAAAAGAATGGATATGTAGCGAGAGATCAATTACTATATGCACTATAGTGAGATGCTGGACTCATACCAGGAGTCGCTGACTGGCAGCAGCGCGAGGTCACGTGGGAATAAGGATCAATCAGGGCTCTCGTATCGATTACATTACAGAGAAATCTGATCTCCACCATCAGCTGGGCACCAATTTAGGGCTATTCGGGGGCTATTAGTTGACGCTGGTTGAGGCTAGCATGTTCAGGTTGGCCGGCTGGTTTCGAATCCACTTGTGTTTGGTCATCTAACGTGTACAGCTGGATGGTCAGATGAGAAGTGAGACCTCATTTGAACATCCTGCCCCTATAACCCACAAGAAGTCGAATTTGACTTTTTAAAAGTCGAGTTTGACCTTACCTGCTTACAAATCGCATTCGACAACTCGCTTTGACGACATAGCTTTCGACATTTTTAATGTCAAATGCGACATCTATAATGCGCCTTCGACTTTTAGAGCATGGGAAAATATCACAACTTTATTGTGAAAGCAAGTAGTCGAATGCGAACTTTTCAATGACGGATTGGACTTGTGAAAAGTTGTTGAATGCTACCTCAAAGATTTCCAATCGACATTCCAAAGATCGCATTCGACGTTATGGTAATGAGGGAACTCATTACCATATTGGCAAAGTCGCATTCGACAAAAAATTGACAGAGGAACCTCTCAAACCGTTTGAGAGCCCCTTTTGTCACATGCGACAAATTTATTTCAGAGAATTCAACGTTTCTTTTGCGCCAAAAAAAGTCTAATTCTATTAACCGAACTCTTGCGAAAAGTCAAATGTGATTTTGTCTAAAAGTTGCAATTGACTCGAAATGTAGGGGTTTTCCTCGTTATAATATCATTTGCACAAAGTCGAATTCTAACCAGCTCGATGTGGAACCCCGGCAATAAACTGTCCCATTTCGGCATATTTTTGACGTCATATTTGTCAAATATTGCGCAGGCAAATGAACTACTACAAGTGAATTTCCATGCGCTTGCGCAACTGCTGCAACTGTTATCATTTTCCCAAAGTATTGAGCGCAAATGGTCCTCAGAAATTCTGTTCACAATAAAAGGTGTTCAAATTTCCGAGGTCTTTAAGTGTAAATTCAAATAATTAAATTCTTACTCTTCCATGTGAAAAAAATAAAATGTACAGGAAATATAATTGGGAATGAAAAATTAGAACCTCGAAAACGGTGATGGCGAGTTTATTTACAATGCTGTGGTTAAATGAACTTTACGAATATCTTAATGACGTACCGAGTGGACGTGAACAAAACGGAGGGAGCTATAGATGCATTTTAGCTTTGTGGATGATTATCTAAACCACAGGAACTTGCTCCAGCTCAGTAGATATGGGCCAATATATATTTTTTGTGGATGGGTCTTGAGATCCTTCCCCTTCCTTGCCCAAATCAATGAGCAATGACGCTAGAATTCCCTGGAAAACAAAGGAAAAGAGAAAATAAGTTTCAGGTATATATAATCATAAAAGTCTTTATTATATATAATTGATACTATTTTTCTTTTTCTTAGTTTTCCAGGGAATTCAAGTGTCATTGCTCATTGATTTGGTCCAGAAAGGATCTCAAAACCTATCCAAAAAAAAGGAAAAATTAGTGGCCCATTTTTTTTTTTAATGAGCCAGAGCTTAGATGACCAAACTTCTTAGTTCTAGGCCAGAGCAAGTTCCTGTGTCTAAACAAACTGAATTCTGATAGGTTAAATATGAACTGTTCCATTATACCTAGAGGTTAATAGGTTGGAATGACAGTCTGCGACACGAGTTTAAAACTGTGCAACGTGCACTTTGGTTTTGGTCAGCCCAAATGGTGAGACCAATAGTGCCCCATATGATCGGCGCATCATCGCAATTAATGATTACTCCCTGCCTCACTTTCACATATTCGATATGGCGTGAGGCAAAAGCGGCCATCGAAGTGTAGGCAGCATCTATTTGCACAATTTCAGGTAAAAACGAGCGCTATTTGGTATGCCATATTTAATCATTGAATATGATGATATAAGCAGTGTGATGGATCACAAAAAATGAGTTATGGAAGACTGCAGGTCTAGTCACGGTGGATATTTATAATTTAGTCTTCTAATGCTGACCCCGGCGGGGGTAGATCGAGCCACTCTATCGTCATGTATGGCTCTGTTTACATATACTGAGATTGATAGGCCCTGGGAGTAGTAGACAGGGAGTGGGCACTGTGCATGCGTCATCAAATTTCGCTGCCTCACACCACTATGAGTCAAAGATAACCTGTGTTCCCCAGGATTGGCTGCCTGCTGGTTTCACAGGCCCTGGGTCAGACTGAAATTGCCGCGAAACCAATCACGTGACGAATACTTCCCCAGGCTACGCCGCGTAACCTGAGGCGCACATACCCTAGGTACTAACATGCTGTGCCTATGGGGTTGCGGATCAAGGGGATGTATTTCTCTGATAGGCCATACCCACGATAGAGAAAGCCCCATACAAAACTTTTCCACTGCGCCCAAAAAACTGGGCGTGGACATTTCTAGGCCAGTCTGGCCACCCAAACCAACTGAAATCGGCTCCTACTTTGTTAGTTTCCCTTGTGCAGCTTTTACAGCACTCAAATCCGCCCAGAGTGAGAGAAATGAGAGCTTTTTTGCTGGAAGCGATAATTTTCAACGAGTTTGTTCCGCCATTTAACTCAAGGCATGACTAGTCGAGCAGCACACGTGTGAAAGAGTGATAGGTTTGATATGGGAAATGATGGATAATGCTGCTCGACTAGTCATGCCTTAGATTAAATGGCGGAACAAACTCGTTGAAAATAATCGCTTCCAGCCAAAAAGCCCTCATTTTGTAAAAGAAGGGTACTTTTTTGTACCCAGGTACGAAGTATGGGGGTCAAAATCCCCTTACAATCCACGAAATATATGCGGCTCTGACGCCGAGTGACTCCCGAAGTGACTTGGTTTCCGAGTTTGCTGCTGCCGCTAAACAAGAAGAGGATTATAAAATCTCACGTTAAAATATGTGTTCCCGTTCATCCAATGTCAGTGTTTTGATAAAAGAAGGTGTTTATTTAGTGGAAATAATCACGGTTTATTTTGGCCAGAAATCAGTGCTTTAGGGGTATTTTTAAATTTTGATAACGAACGTATGCACCCCCCTAAATACCCAAGTGCCCCCCCGGGATGCTGACGCCGGTGCTGGAGATTTCGGTGTCAGGCGATTACGCCCGATATGCGAAAACGCCCGCATCGAATACGCCCGCTCTTTTCAAGTGCTGCCGTGAGCTCTCTCCGTTACGATGGTGCAAGTGTGAACGGCAGAAAAAAAAATTCCACCGTTTTCACGTAGTTTGCCCTTCTCCCGCTGTCAACTGTCAGTGTCAGCAGCAATTTAAATATATATCTACGTGTGTGATGTTCCTTGTGTGTCCGCTTGTCGTTGATGGGTGAGGCCATATATTTATCTATAATGGTGAAAAAACTCATTTTTGAACTTTATTCCAATGTTTAAAAGTGACAAAGCGTGTGCCGCCACACGAGTGAAATGAATCCACGGCGGCCAGATCCAACTCTTGGTTGTGTTCTTGTGAGAGTATAAACGGTACGTACCAGAATTGGACAATTCTGGAGCATACCCGAATTGAGGTCGTAAAGTACAACATGACCGTATAAACCTGCAAAGAAAAAATGGGCACCACTAACTACACTACGACTAACTCGACTATGAACGTAAATAACTAAGAGAAGGAGAACGAGAAAGGAAAATAACAGAAAGGAGGAAGAAAAGAAGAAGAAATACACTTGTGAAAAGTAAAAAAGAGCGGGCGTATTCGATGCAAGCGTTTTCGCATATCGGGCGTTATCGCCTGTTTTCGAGATTTCATAGTTCAGACATAAACCCTACCTATTTTCCCGTTTCTTTTTATTATACTGGCGGTAGAGTTTAGTGTCACCTCTTATAAATAACATTAGCACTGTTCCGCCAAGATTTTTGAGCGGAAGCATTTTCATTAAATTTTACCCTATAAACATGACTCATAGTCATACACATTTCGTCTCTGTATTCGGTAGAGAGACAATAGTTTTATATACATGTATTTAGCGTATGAAATTAACATAGAATATGTTTATTTGATCATTAAAGACTTTTAAACTTCCGTTTACATTTTCCAAATTTTATTGAGTCCGCCATCTATATTGCATGTTGGGAACTACAGATGACGTCATGAGTTCCTTGTAAAACGCCGAGGTCAATACGGAAGCTAAATGTATGTATGTATATGCATAATATCTCATATACAGATTCATCAACACTTTTTTACAATAATGTATCAATTATTTGTCTACTACGCTGCTCTCTTTCAAACCAACATTATAGTACTTCTTGTGACATACTAAAGGATCTGTCCGTATTCGCTAAGTGGAGTATTCCGGATTGTACAATTACCCGGTCACGCGACTTTATTATATGAGTGCGTATTTTAAAATGGCTGTGCACTGTACTTAGATTTCGGCTGTAGGTAAAAAAAAACGTGTTCCCCCTACTTTTCCATATATTGACATACTGTCATACATGTGCTTTGTAAGCGAATGGTGTATGTTACATATTTGGCAACTTTAGAGGGTCAAAAATTGTACTAGATATGAGATTTTGGTAGAAGTTATATGTTACATACAGTGCTATAGCAAATCTACTAAATGGCATTAAACCTTACATGTATTAAATAGACATCGGCAGTAAAAACATAAGATGCATACGTAAGGTACAATATTGTTGAACTAGAGATTTTGTAGCATTGAATTTTCCATTATAAAACTGAAATCTCCATCACAAACCATCTAATTATAGAACGGTTTGGGTCATTATGGCCACCTACGCGAACAGCCCCCTACAAGAATGGCCAATTTTCTGGTCATTATGGCCAACTCCAGTGAGTCATTGTGGCCAACTCCAGTGAGTCATTATGGCCACCTCCACAAAAAAGGTGATGTAAGGCAAGTTATTATAAATATAGATATAGGAGAAAGAGATGGTCAAACCTACATGAATTTAGTCACGTAAAGAGTGATTTTAGGACTAATGATAGAGGTTTTAGGAAGGAAAATGGGTCACCATTGTTTGCACTGCTCACAATTGTCAAGAACCTCAATTACTGAGTACGGTAGTGTACACTTTGGATTAGAAGTCTAGGGTGTGACTAATAATGACTTTATAATGTGATAGACTGAATGAAATGAGTACATATTATTGATATGAAATATGTTTTGTTGGTATTTATGGATATGAATGTGCTCCAGCATGGATCTTATAGCACCCAATTTCCTGGGAGAGCATGCCCCATTGTATGGTGACAAAGTCTCATGGGTACGAAATCTCTAGACTTGCTACAAGTCTGTGATATCTGGCTCTTTCAGTTTCACTGACCTAACCTGAGTTGATTTCACTCCAGGTTGAGTTATAGTTCTGAATAAATCCTCAAGGGGGACACACTTGAGCTGTAGCATGTATCTTTCTAACTGCAGCTTCTGAAAAATGTGCTGCCATCTATAGGTAGAAAAAGACATCACACCTACCCAGTAACATTAAACCTAAGTCATGTAAACTGGTTCTGACAACATTCACATAAATCAGACACTTGTCGCTTTGTAAGTGGTAACCACTTCAATATCACATTTGGCAAAGTTTAAAAGTAACACTGTCAGAGGTATACATACAATGTGTAATTGTCTTATATACAGAACAAGAACTCAATATTTCAAATGGAAACAGAAAGTTTGAGGATTTAAAGTTGTTTCACATTTCATTCAAATGTTTTTTTTTTTATCTTATTTAAGTTTCTGCCCAAAAGGTTGAAAGAGATATTTTTCTTCTGAAAAGCGGATAATACCTATATCTGAAAAATAAATAGTTGCTTTGGTTGAAAAAAATGCCCCTCAGAAGAAAGTGCCAACCCTGACGGTAGAGCAAAATTGTTAACGCATTATTCACAGCATTTCCAAATATGTATTCAGTATCCATTTTAGAATTTAGCACTGTGGACACTATAATCACTCCAGTTTCTTTTCTTCCAGACAGAACCAAGGGAACTGGTACTAGACTACTAGAGAATCTAAAGTTGACGTGAACTTTTATTTCTGATTTCTTCAAATGATTGTTGCTGTCCTAGAAATAGAACACTTCGCTTTCCAAGAGCAACAAACACCAAATGAGAAGATCAGTTTGTTGAAAACACCATATTGCTGCGAACAAACTCACTTCAAATACACAACTCCCATATATCACTAGGGGAAAGACCTTTAAAGGAGCACAGACCATGGAAAGAGCATTCCCTTGTGATATTTGTGATAAAGCATTCTCCAAGATTTCATATCTGACACGGCATAAAAGAATTCATGCAAGCGAAAAACTTTTCCATTGTGAGACATGTGATAAAGCATTCTCCCAGTCTTCAGGTCTTATACAACATAAAAAGATTCACACTGGAGAAAGACCATTCCAGTGTGAGTTATGCAATAAAACATTCTCCCGGTCTTCAGATCTGAAAAGGCATGAAAGAATTCACATAGGAGAAAGGCGATTCCATTGTGAAATATGTGATAAAGCATTCATCCAATCCTCGGGTCTTATACAACATAAAAGAATTCACTCAGGAGAAAGACCATACCAGTGCGAGATATGCAATAAAACATTCTCCCGGTCTCCAGATCTGAAAAGGCATAAAAAAATCCACACTAGAGAAAGACTTTTCTATTGTGAGACATGTGATAAAGCATTTGATAGTTCTTTACATTTGAAACGGCATAATGGGATCCACACAGGAGAAAGACCATTCCAGTGTGAGTTATGTGATAAAGCATTCTCCCACTCTGCAAGTCTGAGACGACATACATTAACTCACACTGGAGAAAAACCATTCCAGTGTGAGGTATGTGACAAAGCATTCTCCAGGTCTTCAATTCTAATACAACATAAAATAATTCACACAGGAGAAAAAAGTTTCCAATGTGATATATGTGATAAAGCATTTTTCCAGTCAGCAAATCTGATACGGCATAAAATGATTCACACAGGAGAAAGAACCTTCCAATGTGACCTATGTGGTGACAAATTTATAACTGACTCATTCCTGCAACAGCATATGAAGTCACACTTAGAGCAGGCACTCCACACTACAGGTCCAGAGTCAGTGGAACCACAGCAGTGGGTTGTTGTGGAAGGACAGTGTGTTCCCATTAAACAAGAGTTGAATGATGATACTGAAAGTCAGACCATTAAGCAGGAAAATCATGAATTTTAAGTTGAAAACAGTTACAGCTTTTGTGACTGTGTTTGCTATGCCTAAGCTAAAGTAATTTAGTTCCTGGTCACCTGTCACCAGTTCACATGGTCTTAGCCAGCAGGGCGTCTGGGTGCCTTTTTGGACGCCCAAACCCTTAAAAAGAACCCCTCAGGACACCCAAATATTTTTTGTGTGGAATTTCTAAAAATCTCATTCTCAAGCTTATAATTGAATCTTTTCATCTCCTTATAATTTCCATGACACTGTTTAATGATATCATGCCTCATTTTGATGAATTTATACATATTTATGGTTGAAATAGTGTATATTGTGATCCTCCTTAAAGATTTGGATGCCCAAAGATTTTACAACTGCCAATTTTAGGCACCCAGTTTCTTCTAAATCCTGGCCAGGACCCTGCCAGTTCAGTGTCTGGTCCTGACCTCATTAGCATGTCCTCTCCTATATTATTTAATGACACAAATCTCCCAACTGGTATATAACAAACATATCCTAGATAACATTTGAACACACAAATATTCCAAACTCCTTTCACTCGAAAGATTACATATTTGCCAGGATGCGCGTGGCTGCTAGATGAATAAGATAGGTAAAATACAAAAAATTTCTCACACATTTTTACGTTAAGATATAAAAATGTTGATTTTCAATCATTGTGTACTACAATGTAAGTTATCATACTTTCTCTGTTTTCCTCAGCATTTACCCCATGAATGCCTTCATGTAATTCTAATACATGTACTCATTTCTGGATGAGTTGATATCTTATAATGATATCCTGGCAACTCGGCATAATTTACATCCATTATACTTCTCAGGTTATGATCTGTACATAGAATGAATACTGTATTAGACACTGTAGAATAGGAAAGTAATTTGAGGTGCAAATTGACTGACTTTATGATTTTGGATTATCCCAAGATGTTCTATTCCAAGCCAATACTGACGCTTGATATTCTAATGACAGTAATAATACATTGACTTTCATTAAAGCAAACTGACCCCACTGGAAAAAGTTTGGCAGATTAAACCACTCATTAATTTCCTATTCTAAAGAAATTATCTGAAGGATTTTGATATAAAAGCATATTGTCTTGTGTTTACAAGATAAGCGTACCTAATCTCTGTCAGCACTTCCTATCAGTCTCACACTTTGAGATACGCTCTCTCATAATCTTTTTCTTGAAGAATTTGCTTGTATTACATATCATTATAGTACTTTTCAACATAGGGTAAATTATTCACATAGACCAAATTCTCAATGGTTGTTCTTTTAAGTTTAAATGAACACTGCTCATTGAACATGCACACTGCTCATTCTCCTGGTATTAAAGACTTGCATTGATAGGCTAGTCTTTTAATGAGTTGGCTTTGTTAACAGAAAAATTAATTGCATTCCATCTTAAACCAAAAACAGAATTTGGGTGATGACTTCATCGAAATATATGATGTTGCAGCTAAGCAAGTTTGCCTCAAAAGATAGCAAAATGGAGGCATTTTGAACAACTCGTTTGCCACTGGACTTCGATTGTGAGTAATTAATTAATTCTTCATTACCATGCAAAAGATTTGACAAATGAGCCTAACAGAAAATACACATTTTCATCTGCTAACAACTTTATTAAATCCTTTAGCAATTTTACAATACTAACCTAAGGCCTAAAAAAATTGTTTGTTTCCTGTAACCCTACCCTAACAAGTTTTCATTCAAAAATATCCCTACCCTAAAGTTTTTTTTGCCCTCCCAACTCCCAATCAACGAAAAACATGCATAAAACACACGTTTTTGACCAAAAAAATCTTTTTTACCGACCTACCTACCCTATTTTTTTTCGGACCGTTACAGGAAACAAACAATTTCTTTTTTTAGGCCTAATATAAAGTCTTCCAAGTAAGGTTAAAGAAGCATGCTAGTGATGATGCTACTATGTACAGTAGAATATCAGTGGCCACAGGTCTGAAGAAACAGTGATCAACGGGATCATCAACCTATGGGATGAAAGCAGCCAGAAGATGCTTTGTTTGTGTGTCCAGGAGACCGAATTCATGGTAACGCCTGTCCATATGAGGAAATGCTGAAAAGGCCAGCTCTGAATCCATTTTTAGGGATTCTATTTCCAGTAATATACATGTTTCACTTCATGCTTTCTGCAAATTCATATACTGTATAACCCTTTATTTCCACGCACATTTTTAGGCTTAGCAAATTGTTTTCAACACTGAGAAGACATATATGTAAATGTAATTATTACAATATAGGTGTGCAACTGTTGGGTATAGGTTATTGAGTGACAACTTGCTTATGTGATGCTGATAGCTATCAATTGCTTTGAAATTGATATTTCTATGATTGAGGATAAATGTAAAATTCAATATCTTATAGAATAACAAAAGAGATATAGAGACTGCATGAAGTAATATTGTGCCAGGATATGTTGGGTATTCTTTATATTTACATGTATTTATCTAAGGGTTATTGAGGTGATCATAAGTTATTTATTGTAAGTTTCTTAATGAAGAAATAAAGGTGCTTTTTACTTTGAAATTCTCTTAAAAACTGATTTTATCTTATTACTGCTACCAATTTGGGTTGCCATATATTGCTTACCATATCCAAGGTTTAGTAAAAATAGGTATGGTAGGATCGGCCCTTGCATGTATATATATGCATATATATATATATATATATATATATATATATATATATATATATATATATATATATATATATATATATATATATACAGTCAGACTTGTGCAAACGACCACTTCTCTTAAACCACCACTTGCTGTAAACGACCACTACAGATCCCCCCCAAGGCTATTCCCTAATATTTTATCTTGATTAAACGACCACTTGCTAGCTACATTTCAGATATATAATTGGATACCTCACATTATTTTTCAAATTGATGAGGTATTACTAAATGGAAATGGCAACAACAATATATATATATATATATACCGTATTACCCCGCATACAACACGCACCCCATAGATAATACGCACCCCCTCCCCAAGTCCCTTTCCCATATGTAAAATACAATCCCCTCTTTATAACACGCAGGCGGAGTTGGGGAGTGGGAATCTTGACCCCATTACCGTAACCCGCGTTGATTCAGAGAATAAGAGGCTTAAGTTGTACAGTGTTTATAGTGCTCAGAGTCACTGTGCAAGTGATACCAATTAACAGTACGGGAAAAGTCTATTTTTAAACATCATCTGGGACATCCAGGGTATCAGAATGGCAATCATCATAACTTCGTCATGGTGACAGGCCAATAGACAATAGGAACCCACCAAAGTATTTTCCACCATGCCCCACACGTCCATAGCATCGATGTAAAAATATTCTGGTTTATGTACCCGTTGATAACACGCACCCCCTCCTTGACATAGGTGCTGCAGTGTATAAAAGTGCGTGTTGTATGCGGGGTAATACGGTATATATATATATATATATATATATATATATATATATATAGAGAGAGAGAGAGAGAGAGAGAGAGAGAGAGAGAGAGAGAGAGAGAGAGAGAGAGAGAGAGAGAGAGAGAGAGAGAGAGAGAGAGAGAGAGAGGCCTTAGACTAATACCTTGGCTGATTTGAAACGAGCAGATAGTGTGTGTGACCAAGGGTATGGTTCACATCAAGGGATCACATGATATACCCTACTTTCAGCCAATAAGCATGCTCTATTTTCTTCAGGTCAGTCCTTACTGCAGTCAATAGCTGTAACAGTCACACTGCTCACTTGGTCTAATGTGATTGTATAATAATTGCACCCTCCCCACCCCCATTGAATCTCTGGTTAGGGATAGCTTTTGATCATTGTTTGCAGCCTCAGAATGTATCATAACCAGCATATATATATATATGTATGTATATATATATATATATATATATATATATATATATATATATATATATATATATATATATATATATATATATATATATATATATATACATACATATATATATATATATATATATATATATATATATATATATATATTATATATATATAATATATATATATATATGTATATAATATATATATATATATATATATATATATATATATATATATATATATATATATATATATATATATATATGTATATATTTATATATATATATGATATAATGTACATGTATAATAATTGCTCCACCCCCCCCCCCCCCCCCCCCCCCCCCACCTTTCTACGTTATCTCCCCCTATCTACTCTGTGGTTATGGTTAACTTTTCATCACTCATTAGTTCTAGCTTTCTCCAATCACTGCATAGTTCTTCACACAACCGTGATAATCTCTTGCATATATATAGCTTTCTCCAATCACTGCATAGTTCTTCACACAACCGTGATAATCTCTTGCATACATATATATATATATATATATATATATATATATATATATATATATATATTATATATATATAATATATATATATATATATGTATATAATATATATATATATATATATATATATATATATATATATATATTATATATATATATATATATATATGTGGTTATGGTTAACTTTTCATCACTCATTAGTTCTAGCTTTCTCCAATCACTGCATAGTTCTTCACACAACCGTGATAATCTCTTGCATATATATAGCTTTCTCCAATCACTGCATAGTTCTTCACACAACCGTGATAATCTCTTGCATACATATATATATATATATATATATATATATATATATATATATATATATATATATATATATATATTATATATATATAATATATATATATATATGTATATAATATATATATATATATATATATATATATATATATATATATATATATATATATATATATGTATATATTTATATATATATATGATATAATGTACATGTATAATAATTGCTGAGAACTCAAAGTAGCGATTACAACATAATATAATAACAGTTGACAAATAATTATAACGTAAAAATTACATAAGGAGAAAACAAAGAAAAAACAAATAGCAACATCTACCTTAGTCATATTAAGTGATAATAAATGAAAAATATATACTAGAAATTTTATAAACGAGTAATACAGGTTAGTTTTGAGCTTTAGTAGACCAACAATTATAGTATTTTCTTTGTCGTTGGGAGTAACTTAATCGTGGTTAGAACATATTACCAATTACAATACGATTTACACAAAACTAATTCCGTTGGGCCATGCCCGAAATATAAACAAGGAAAAGAAACAAAATACCACAACATAATGTAGAAAATTGTGAAATCTTAGCATCCGTAATGATTGTATATCCACATTCATTTGTCTTCTGGATGGTTTGCTTTGTCACATTTTCATTATCATAGGATACAAGGTAAGTCCTCAGAAACTCGTTCTGATCAAAATTAAGTACTGTATTAACCTATAACAATTTCTATTTAACACTGTTTTTCACTTAAAGTCTAATCAATATGATTATCCAATTACTTACCACGCAACGCATTGCAGCCTCAGCGACTGAATGGGCTTTTTGTTTGGCCTGAGATTACAATGAGTTAATAGTTTACACAACAAGGGTCGGGATTCAAAATCAAATCAGTGATTTATTTCATGCTTCATGTATATGTATATATATATATATATATATATATATATATATATATATATATATATATATATATATATATATATATATATATATATATATATATATATATATAGAGAGAGAGAGAGAGAGAGAGAGAGAGAGAGAGAGAGAGAGAGAGAGAGAGAGAGAGAGAGAGAGAGAAATGACAACTTGTACAGTGCAAGTCCTCAAATGTGTGTTTTATATTATGTATATGCAGAGAAATACATCCCTCAGGTATATGTACCCATAATATGTATATATACCCATATCATTTCAGTTCAAATAATGATAGAACGAATGTGAAATATTCAATGAAATATCCTAATTTGTGACCAGGCCTGTTTGAACTGTCCCATTGTCGCACATGTCATATTTTGCGTCATATTTGTCAAACATTAGATTAGGGCAGGCTATTATAAACTACTACAAGTTAGTGCGCAACTGCTATCATTTTCTCATAGTACTAGGCTCAAAAAGTTCTGGAACATTATGTTTAATCTCCGAGGTGTTTCACAATGAAAAAGTCAAATCCCGAAAAACGTTGAAGCCCTATTATGCTAAATAGCGAGGCCATCAGTGACCCATATCGTCGGCGCCGCAAGCAGGGCGATGCCTCATCGCAAATAATGATTACTCCCTGCCTCACTGTCACAGATTCAAGATGGAGTGAGGCGAGGGCAGGGCTACCGTTTTGGTGCTTTCTGCTTGTACAATTTCAGGTAAAACCGTGCGCTATTCAATGATATGTCTACAAAACCCCAATATTTTGAATGCTCTCGAAGCTGGAGAATATTTGTTCGATGACCACACAGTGTGAGTAGCGATTGTCCAAATTTTAATGGCATAAAAAATTGCAGACGGTCGGTGAATGTGAAAATGAGGCACCAGTGAGGTCCGTGCCCAAGGCTCGACCGGGATGATGCATCTCGATCGAGCTGCTTCGGAAATGTTAACAAGAAATACTCATTTTTACCTGTCCTACCCATATACAGAGCTTCTAGGGGCACTAACACTGATTCAGTGATTGAAGTAGACCCACGTATGTCATATTTTTAGTGACTTAAGGGGCCCTGCGAATAGTTTATGAATTTAGGCCATGCAAACGTGGCCAAATAGGGTCACAGTCTCTCTCTAATAATGATAATAATAATAATGATCTGAGAGAAGTAGACAGGGGTTGGGCACTGTTCATGAATCATCAAATTTCGCTGCCTCTCACTATCTGACCTAGATAGGATGACATCCCCCAGCCAGCCAGTGCATGCTTACTGCACAGATCACGTGACCAATACAACCCCAGGCTACAGCGTGTAACCTGAGGCATAGATGCCGAATAGGCTAGCATTGCAGTACCTATGGGATTGCGGATCTAGGGGATGTATTTCTCTGTAATGATAAAACATTTCCCTGAAATCACTTTCTTTCAATGTCTTAAAAAGTCATAGACCAAATTACCAAACTAAAATATCAATAGTGATCAAAATAATGTATGTTAGGTCTGAGAGTAGTAGACAGGGAGTGGGCACTTTGCATGCATCATCAAATTTCGCTGCCTCCCACTGAGTCATAGATAACCTGTGTACCCTGCCTGCTGACCCCAATCTCCTTGGCAACCTATCTGACCTAGATAGGATGACATTCTGTGTACCCAGCCAGCCAGTCAGTCAGTCAGCCAGCCTCTTTCTGAAAAAAATCACGTGACCAATACTTCCACAGGCTCTACCGCGTAACCCGAGGCGCACATACCCTAGGTACTAGCATGCTGTGCCTATGGGGTTTCGGATCAAGGGGATGTATTTCTCTGGTTAGGTGTAGTGAAATAACTATAGTAAGGCTTAACCTTGCTGCACACAGCAAAACATCCCAATCGAGATGCTACATCTCGATCTGGATGTATTTTGGGCCTTGGTTTTAAGCTAAAGATTAATTTTAGAGAAAACAGATTCAGGTGCTTTCTGAATAGAGAATAGGAACATTTAGAGAAATTTCAAGAATGTTTGCAATCCAGTCAGACAGATGTATTTCTGACAAACTTTACCTGTCTAAGAGTAAGAACTACCGTAAATTCTCGGAAATCTCGACCGCCCTTGGAATCTCCGCCACTATAATTAATTTACCAAATAATTACTGGGGAAATTCGCCCATCCCCGATTCATCCAAGGACACATTTCACCAAAAGTCGGCCACCAAGTAAATTTCATTGATATAAGAAAAGAACATTTAGATTACCAAAGTTTGCAATTGATTTTAGATTATTAACGATCGTTTCTACTGCCCATATCCGCCAAAAGAAGATCAGTGCGAAACCGGAAGTAGGTATCGTATTTCTGCTTGTAGAGTGGAATACAGCTTGGGCGGCGCCATTTTGAAATAAGATTTGTCAACAACTTGAACAAGTATAATTCAATGCATAATTGACGTGCGGCAGCAAGAATAAACAAGTAAACAACATACAAGGGAGGCAAGTTACTACAGGTTATAAAGAAGAACACTTCAATTTCAACCTGTCGCAAAATCATTTCATAACAGATTTAAAAGAGAATCAAAGGACAAGTAAAATGAGTTGGGGTGGTTCTAACAAACTGTTTGGTTGTAAGTCACCTATATCCAAAGAAAAATAAATCTCAACATTTAAGAAGATCAATGACAAAATATAGAAGTACTAGAGAGAAGTTTATGAAAAAGAAAAAGGAAGTACAGACTTTCCAGACTGTCTCAATTTGACCGCATTTTTTAATTAAATCACATTGATTTATCAAATTATTTCCTATTCAATACTGATATTTACATATGATATTTTATGAAGTTAGGCCAACATGTACCCTCATTATAACTCTTGAATATCTTGTATAATATTCCTTTCAAAAGCTAAAACATTGAATAAAACATTGTAGACAAACTTTACTGGAGAATACAGCAACAACTCTTTTTGTTCATTATTTAATGGTGCTATGTGGATTTTGGTGCCTATAGCCCAGCAGTTTTCTTCAGTTTCCAGCCAAAGCCTGACCCCTGGATACATTTTCCTGGCCAAAACGAAGTTCAAATCTTTTAGTGATACTCAGACGGCTTAGGCCCTGGTGCCAATATTCAACTGAATTTAGTCATCCAAGTTTTCTTACATGTAATTCATTTCCAAAAAATGTATGCTGTAGATATGACAGACCTAAAACATTTTGAAAAAGCATGTCTTTATCAAGCCACCTTTTCATTGTAAACCCTATATTCACAGCATTTCCATAAAATGAATTTGCAGACGTAAAAATTAAAGCACTGTGAAACTGTAAATATAACAGGGCTTGAAAAAAGTTTTTTCCAGGGAGCCCAATTGTATCTTCAAAAGCTACATAGAGATGTTGTGTATAGAAACCAGTATATATTTGGGCTCCCTGCAGACATTTAAGGGAGCTGCATTCAATGGAGCCCTGGGCTCCTAGGTACAGCTACTTTCAAGCCCTGATTAATATCTATACTTAGGCACCTCTGTATTGTAAACACTATAATCCCTCTATTTTCTTCCTTTCCAGGGAACTGATGCTTAGGAATCTGAAGTTGAGGTGAACATTTTTTCTGATTCCTTTTAAGGATTGAAGCTATCCCAAAATATAAAACGCTTTTCAAGAATAACAAAAGCCAAATGAGAGCAGTTGGTTGTAAACACCTTATTGCTGTTAAACTCAGATAAAACACACACCTCCCATACATCTCTAGGGAAATGATCTAGGAGCACAGACCATGGAAAGAGAATTCTGGTGTGAGTTATGTGATAAAGCATTCTCACAGTCTTCAAATCTGATACAGCATAAACGAATTCACACAGGAGAAAAACCATTCCAGTGCGAGCTATGTGATAAAACATTCTCCCATTCTTCAACTTTGAAACAACATAAGAGAATTCACACAGGAGAAAGACCATACCAGTGTGATCTATGTGATAAAACATTCTCCCACTCTTCAGGTCTGACACACCACAAGAAAATTCACACAGGAGAAAAGCCATTCCATTGTGAAATATGTAATAAAACATTCTCCCGGGCTTCAGGTCTGGCACAACATAAAATAACTCACACAGGAGAAAGATCATTTCAGTGTGAGACATGTGATAAAACATTCGCCAGGTCTTCAATTCTGATACAACATCAAAGAATTCACACAGGAGTAAGACCATTCCATTGTAAGATATGTGATAAAAAATTTGCTGATTCTTCAAATCTTTCAAAGCATAAACGAATTCACACAGGAGAAAAACCATTCCAGTGTGAAGTTTGCGATCAGACATTTTCCCGCTCCTCATCGCTTGCAGAGCACAAACAAATTCACATAGAAGAAAGACCATTCAAGTGCGAGATATGTGACAAGGCATTTTGCAAGTCTGCTCATCTGATAAGGCATGCAAGAATTCACTCAGAGGAAAAACCATTCCAGTGTGAGATATGTGATAAAACTTTCTTCTACTCTTCACGGCTTGTACGGCATAAAAGAATTCACGCAGGGGAAAGGCCATTCCAGTGTGAGATATGTGATAAAGCATTCTCCTCGTCCTCAAATCTGATGCAACACAAGAGAATTCACACAGGAGAAAAGTCATTCCGGTGTGAGATATGTGATAAAATGTTCTACCAGTTTTCACATCTGAAACAGCACAAGATTATTCACACAGGAGAAAAAGCATTCCAATGTGAGCTATGTGATAAAGCATTTTCTAAGCCTGCAGATCTGATGCAACATAGAAGAATTCACACAGGAGAAAAGCCCTTTGAGTGTGAAATATGTGATAGAGCATTCTCCTCGTCTTCAAATCTGACAAAACACAAGAGAATTCACACAGGAGATAGACCATTCCAGTGTGAGATATGTAATAAAACTTTCTCCCAGGTTTCACATCTGAAACAGCATAAACTAATTCACACAGGAGAGAAACCATTCCAGTGTAAAGATTGTAGCAAGGCATTCACCCAGCTTTCAAGTCTTGTACAGCATAGAAGAACACACGCTGCAGAAAAATCCTTTCAGTGTGAATATTGTCAAGAGGCATTTACCACAAACCCATATCTGAAGTTGCACATGAAATCACACTTAGAGCAGAGACTTGACATTTCAGCTCCTGAGTCAGTGAAACCACAACAGTGGGTTGTTGTAGAAGGACATTGTGTTCCAATAAAGCAAGAGATGAATGATAGCACTGGCAATATAGCCATTAAACAGGAAAGTTCTAATATTTAAGTCCAGGCCTTTATTATATTTATATATTTTCCTGGTCATTTGTCCCAATGTAACTATCGTACTCAACAGCTATACACTTTTATTGACTTTTAAAAACCTTGAAAATCAGCCTTCTATCAAAATTAATCACTCTGATACAGTACAGAAGAATTCACACAGAAGGAAGACCATTCAAATGTGAAATATGTAATAAAGCATCTCACAATCTTCACAACTCTTTGCTGGGTCCCCATTATAGCAGGCTGGCCTGGTCGCAATATAAATGTGCCGTGATGTGGAGGACTCAGGACTGTCTATAGATAGTTTTCACTGACGTCATCAATCCGGGCACCGGTGCACCGGCGGCCATTTGCAGGGGACAGATCTTGTACGTCACCACGTGTGTAGACAACAACCAGTGTGTCGATCTCGCTCGCGTCACAGCACTCCAGCTCGAAGTCTGGGAGTACCCCTTTGAAATCAAAACTATAAATAGCATCTGTCCTAGATAGACTTGTACCAAGTACTAAACAGTGACCACATCGTCTGTCAGCCCATTAAGTACGTGGCTTTTAGTGGGAGCTGGCCACTCGCTCCTCCAGATTTGAAAAATAACGGTTGAATGGCAGTGACTCTTTTTTGCTGTCTATTTCACATGTTTAATTATATATTAAAAACGATCATTCTTGGAGTTGTTATTTTATTTATGCACCAGTCAATTGAATATTCCTTGGAAGGTGGGGATTGATCAGTTAAGTGCAACAAAATATTATTTTGAAAATACTGTCCCATGGGGCGGGGACATAAATTTTTACTACTACTGATAGAGTACTTAAGCTGATAGCCCAAAAGGAGCATTATTTCATATAAATAAATGTCTTAATATTATCAATAATTCATTTCCATCTATACAAATCAATGAATGATTAATCAATATTGCAATGCTAATCATTTATTTATATTGATAAATGCCTTATTAATATTGATAAATTATTTTTGATAGTGAGAAGAGATGCTAGGTATTTGTTCATATTATTAAATTATTTATAATATTTAAAATAATTTTTAATATTAATACATCATGCCATTTATTAATATTATTCAATCATTTATAAATTTGAAAGAAATCATTTATTAGTGTTAATTAATGCCCATTGTTGTCCACTTTGGCTTCCATATAGGGCACAGTAATGAATTGCATTAAATCCCTCCCCCCCCCCCCCCCCCCCCCCAAATCACTATGGAAATTACCCATGTAAAGTTCAAATTTGTGGTGGGATTAGTGTCACCAGGGTTGGGGACATTTCACAATAGTGCAGGAGGTCAGTTCACTATCCCCTCCCCCTGGGGATTCAGTTGACTTGCATTTTTTGTTCATGTTGCCCATAATATGTTTTACTAAACATTCATTCTCTGCTTAATTTCATGCATCTCGGACTAAAAGTTCAAGATTGATTTTATATATATATATATATATATATATATATATATATATATATATATATATATATATATATATATATATATATATATATATATATATATATGTGTATACATACAGACACACATACATACACATACATATATGGATACAGCGTTGGGTGACAATGCTCATTCAGGGTAGGCACCCCAAAGGGATTATATTAGAGCTGCACTCACCACTCACGAACTCGAGTGGCTCGAGCCCTTGGGCAAACTCGCCGAGCTCGAGCTGAAATGTTCAAATCGTGAGCTTGTCTATGTTGGGAACACAAACGTAACACAGAGCACCTAACAAACATTATTAACATACACAACTGCTTATCGCTGTCATGCCTTCTTTACAATCTCCAATGTATACATTCAAGCAGTGTTGAGTGTTATACTGACCTTTGTTCTCCGTCAGCACGTTTTAAATTTAAATAAATATGGCAATGTTAATAAATCTCCACTAATAAATATTTATTTTTTAGAGGTTGTTGTACAACAACCTTTATTCAGTTCGCTTTTGTTGTCTTGCATTCCCGGGGAGGGTCCTGGGAGCTGGTTGATGCATTTTCCCTATGTTGTCTTGCATGGCATTTTTGGAAAATTCTAGCCGCATGATCTGGAGAGTGGGGTGTGGTGGGGTCGTTTTGTTTATTGTTTCTGTTAGAATTGGGTGTGTAGTTTATAATGTTTGTTTCATTGTTTCTGTGGGTTGCCTAGTTTTTTTTTGGTGGATTTTTACGTGTTTATACTTTACGTTTTCTTCACTCCAATACGATTCTGTAGCGCGTCTGGTCTGGTGGGGCGGCCGTTGGATGCGCATGCGTGGGTGGATGCGCATGCGTGGGTTTTCTGCATATTTAATGCGATCGGCTAATCACGTGACGGTGCGTGATTGGGTTTCCCAGCACCACGTGGTTTGTCTCTGGTGAATTATCCAATGAGCGGTCTCACTGCCTCACCGTCACACCACGTGGTACTCTTTCCCGCGGTTTATTAACCAATGAGCGGCTATTTGTATCCCTCTTTGTACTATTTTACTTACGTGTTCATTCACGTATTTTTTACATTGGCTAGGTTACCCTCCGCCATTTTGAATATCGGGTTTGACGAAATTTGCACCCCGATTTCAAAGCTTTCGTTTGTGGCCATCTCTAACTCTAAAATTCTGAAACCAAAAGAATTAACAAGCCAAGTATCTATATTATTAAGATTAATTCTTTTGGTTTCGGAAAATCGAAAATATTTTGAGATATTTGTCAACACGCATCGATGGTGGCGTGTTGACCATGGCGATTAGTACATTCTCAATGGTACCTCGCCGATTCCTGTCAATTTCATCAAGCTATCTCCCCCCGATCACAATATGACTACCTACCTGGATAGATGAGATCCTCATCTATCTGATTCAATCATTTTTTTAAATTCAACTTCAGGTTGGAAGCGAAAAAATAGCTTTTCGCTACAACCGGAAGTTGATTTTTTTGATATAGTGAATTATATCCAATGAGCGGTCTCACTGCCTCACCGTCACACCACGTGGTACTCTTTCCCGCGGTTTATTAACCAATGAGCGGCTATTTGTATCCCTCTTTGTACTATTTTACTTACGTGTTCATTCACGTATTTTTTACATTGGCTAGGTTACCCTCCGCCCATTTTGAATATCGGGTTTGACGAAATTTGCACCCCGATTTCAAAGCTTTCGTTTGTGGCCATCTCTAACTCTAAAATTCTGAAACCAAAAGAATTAACAAGCCAAGTATCTATATTATTAAGATTAATTCTTTTGGTTTCGGGAAATCGAAAATATTTTGAGATATTTGTCAACACGCATCGATGATGGCGTGTTGACCATGGCGATTAGTACATTCTCAATGGTACCTCGCCGATTCCTGTCAATTTCATCAAGCTATCTCCCCCCGATCACAATATGACTACCTACCTGGATAGATGAGATCCTCATCTATCTGATTCAATCATTTTTTTAATTCAACTTCAGGTTGGAAGCGAAAAAATAGCTTTTCGCTACAACCGGAAGTTGATTTTTTTGATATAGCGAGATTAGGGCATTGATATGCATTGTGTGCATTTCACACAAAAAACATACTTTTTTCAATAAATTGTCACGTCGCCGTTTCTGGGTCAAAATTTACAAATGGCCCATCAAAGTGTTCGCAACAAATAGGGCTTTTACCCTATTATCATAACTTGTTGGTTATATTTGTAATTTTTGAAAAAAAATGGCGACTTCGGAAAAAAACGGCAAAAACGGCTTTTTGGAATGTTGATTTAGGAACCCTGGCGAAATTCTAAATTTACTTATTAATTTCGCCACTAAAACCGGAAAAAAAGTTTCAACTTCAAGAAAACAGACTCTAAATAATCCATCCTGCCCATTTGTGGATTTTTTTTGATCCCCACAATCGTAAGAAAACAACTTTGAAAAAAACGGAAGTAGTAAATATTTTTATCGCGATTTCAGCAGTCAGTATATATACCCTTCTCACCATGAGTGTAGTATGCAGTCCTGAAGTTAGCAGACCTTTAACCCTGCCATCCCTTCCGTTCTCACTGTTGTTGTATTTTAGATAAAGATATGATTTTAATTGTTTTGGGTGACAGGAAAAGTGTGTACTGTTATAATTTATTGGTCACAAACTTATAAGCCCAAAGAGCATGTAATGCGAATGCATGGGATGGCAGGGTTAATGGTCTGCATACTTCAGGATTGCATTTTCACTCATGGTGAGAAGGGTGTCAAGGGACATAACTGCAGGCAGCACTCATAGAAACTGGCTTCGACATCATACTGCATCTACACCAAAGAGCATCATAGGAACTTGATTCACCTGACAACCCAAAATAGTAAGCATACATTAAATTGAAATAAATACAAAAGTATCAATACAAAACTATCACTCAATATACAATTTTATAAAAACACATCCACAAAATATAGAAACCATGCAAATCTTCACTGTCCCTCAAACAAAACAATTACTGTTTAAAGAAGATATTGTGTCGGTGTGATAATATAAGATTGCATTTGGTGAGATATGTTTTGTGTTGATATTTTTGTGTTGCTTTGATGGTATGTATGATTATTTTTTCAGGTTGCATGGTGTATTGAATTTCTCTGATGTACCTTCAGTCTACCTGATGTTTAGTGCTGCCTGCAGTTCTGTCCCTAGAAACTCTCCTCAACATGAGTGAAGTAGCAGACCTGAAGTATGCAGGCTTCTACCCTATGATGCCGATGCCGGTCCCATACCCCTTCAACCCAGTGCTCGGGCCCAGGCAGCATCTCCCTGCATTTGTATCGCCCAAGATGCAAAACAAACGAAAATACTGATCAAAATAAAGGGAAAATTACAAAGTTTGTGTTTCTGATGTATTTTTTAACACTATTAGGTATGATAGAAAGATAAAGAAGTTCAAAGAATGGGAATTTTTTTTGAAATTGTTCTAGACTGATATTTAATGTACATTCACAAACTGGCTCTTATAGTTGTATTTCTTGGCACTATTAGGTGTGATAAAAAGATAAAGAAATTCAAAAATAGGGAAGTTTTTTTAAGTGCGGATTTAGATAGAAATCTTATGAAAAGTTTGGAAGATATGTGTTTCAGATGTATTTTTTGGCACTATTAGGTGTGATAAAAAGATAAAGAAGTTCAAATAAAAGGAAATTGTTTTAAATTGCTCCAAACTGATATTAATGTCTATTCACAAACTTGGTTTTTGATTAAAAAGTCTGTAAGTATCATCAGCAGCATTACAAGTGTGTATCAGTCTATTTTAGGTTTAAGTACAAAGTTATTGCATGCATATTGGGTTTCTGGTAGTGCTGGACCTGCTTTAGTGGCGGAAGATCATGGCCAGGGGCATATGTCCCTTAAGGGGCCATATGGTTGATATTTGTGCATGTTTGCATTCAGGCAGTGTTTGGCCATTTTCATGTAAAGGTAAGTCACGGACTAAAGTTCTTCAGGCAGCAGCATGTTAGTTGTGGCAAGCATGCTGCTGGTGGGGTTTTGTTGGCTGTCATTTGCAGTGCTGGTTGTAGGCTTTTCCCATTCATGTTTGGTGATCTACTGGATTAGTGGTGGTGAGTTTGCCATAGTTTCTTGGATAGCTAGGAGTGGGTTATAGTTTTCGAAAATATTTGAGGGAGGGTTTTAGATAGAATTCTTTTGAAAAAATTGAGGGATATGTGTTTCAGTTGTATTTTTTGGCACTATTAGGTATGATAAAAAGATAAAGAATTTCAGTGGAAGGGAAATGTTTTAACTGTCCAGGTTTGGGGGTTTTGGAGCATTTTTCCAGGGAAAAAATTGAATAGTTTGTGTTTCTGATGTATTTTTTGGCACTATTAGGTATGATAAAAAGATAAAGAAGTTCAAGAAAGTTGAATTTTTTTAAAAATGTTCTAAGCTGATATTTAATGTCCATTCACAAGCTTGGCTCTTATAGTTCATCATCAGGTAGCAAAATCACATAATCCAGGAACATATGCCCCTTAAGGGACCATAAGGTTGATCCTTGTGCATGTTTGCACTCAGGCAGTGTTTGGTCATTTTCATGTAAAGGTAAGTCACGGACTAATGTTCTTCAGGCAGCAGCAGGTAAGTTGTGGCAAGCATGCTATTGGTGGGGTTTTGTTGACTCTCATTTGCAGTGCAGGATGTGGGCTTTTCCCATTCATGTTTGGTGATCTACTGGATGAGTGATGGTGGGTTTGTCATAGTTTCTTGGATAGCTAGAAGTGGGTTATAATTTTGGGAAATATTTGGGGGAGGGTTTTAGATAGAATTCTTATGAAAAAATTGTAGGATATGTGTTTCAGATGTATTTTTTGGCACTATTAGGTATGATAGAAAGATAAAGAATTTAAGGAAAAAGGAAAATGTTTTAAAATGCTCCAAACATATATTTAATGTCCTTTCACAAAGTTGGCTCGTATATTTTTTCATCTGGTTGCAATATCACATGAACCAGGGGCATATGCCCCTAAAGGGTACATAAGGTTGATCCCTGTTCATGTTTGCTTTTAGGCAGTGTTTGGCCATCTTCATGTAAATGTTTTGTGTTACTTTGATGATATGTCAGATGTCAAATTTTTAACCCCGCCCCCCATCGCTCTCTTTTTCTGAAGTATGTGTGTTAAAATGTTCATGTTTATATTTGGCGGATAGGCTTAGTGATTAGTTTAGTTTGTCAAAAGTTGCATTTTATTTATGCGTGCTGAATTTTAGGTTATGATGAAATTTTTTATTCGCTGTTTAACTGTTGGTCTTTTTTAATATTTGAGAGCCGGCACTTATTTTAATGCATGGGCTTTGTTGTATATACTTAGCTTATGTGTTAACATTTTGTGTTGTGGGGGAGAGTCACAAGCCTCTGTTAAGGGGGAGTGGATTTTTGGCTGTTGGCAACATGTTTGATTTTGATGTGGTGTTATTTGCAGGCAGCCAGTCAGTTTGTTACATGCATCAGTGATTGACTTTAACATTTTCAGACAGGAGCAGATTTGGCTCCCAGGATTTTAAGTTTAGGGGCTATTAAATTCCTGTGCGGCCACCACGACGGTATGGTTTTGCCAGGGGTGCATTGTCCAGGTTTGGGGATCTTGGGGCATACTCCCAGGGAAAAGTTTGAAAGGTTTGTGTTTCAGCTGTATTTTTTGGCACTATTAGGTATGATGAAAAGATAAAGAATTTCAAAAAAAGGAAAAGTTTTTAAAATGCTTTAAGCTGATATTTAATGTCCGTTCACAAACTTGGCTCCTATAATTCATCATCTGGTAGCAAAATCACATGGTTCAGGGGCATATGCCCTTTAAGGGACCATAAGGTTGATCCCTGTGCATGTTTGCATTCTGGCAGTGTTTGGCCATTTTCATGTAAGGGTAAGTCACGGACTAAAGTTCTTCGACAGCATTAAGTAAGTTGTGGCAAGCATGCTATTGGTGGGGTTTTGTTGACTGTCATTTGCAGTGCAGGATGTGGGCTTTTCCCGTTCATGTTTGGTGATCTACTGGATAGGTGATGGTGGGTGGTGAGTTTGTCAAAGTTTCTGGATAGCTAGAAGTGGGTTATAGTTTTGGAAAATATTTGAGGGAGGGTTTTAGATAGAAATCTTATGAAAAATTTGAAAGATATGTGTTTCAGATGTATTTTTTGGCACTATTAGGTATGATAAAAAGATAAAGAATTTCATAAAAAAGGAAAATGTTTTATAGTGCTCCAAACTGATATTAATGTCTATTCACAAACTTGGTTTTTGATTAAAAAGTCTGTAAGTATCATCAGCAGCATTACAAGTGTGTATCAGTCTGTAACCACTAACGAAAAAACACAAAAATCAGAAAAATTTCAAAATAGCAAAATATTAAAAAAACAAAAAATTGCAAATGATTAACTACAAAAAGACATACAAGGAATCAACCTCTTGACGCCACTGGCATCTATCTTGTTAATAGCTCAGCTGGAAAATAAGTACTTCTTTGGGAAATTGGAAAGTCCGTGAGCTCATAAGCTCACGAGTCAAACGGGGGTGAGCTCATGAGTTGATCTCCCTCCGTGAGTACAGCTCTAGATTATATGTCATATTTGTTTTATTATTTCGAAGAAGCATACCGAAGAACCCCCGGGCACCAAAAATACATGACATTTTCTTTACATTTTGGTGCAGTCAGCGAACCTGCTGTGCACCTGGTTTTTATTCACATAGGACATGTTATGGACAGTGATTACAAGAATATATATACACATGTATCAGGAGTTAGTTACATGGAAAAATTGGTGGGAGAAAAATGTTTGTTACATATTGAAACACATAGTTACAAGTTGAAAGTTAAGGAGCAGCAGGTCTACCACCCCAATGAGATGTCATATGTGTTTTATCATACAGAAAAATTCAACACCCCCCCCCCCCCCCCCCTTGCCAACTCACCTCTGGGCAACCAAAATCTATGACAAGTTGACAATAACCACTTGGGCAGAGCAATACCTGAGCAACAGGTTCACCACCCCACCGGGATGTCATATGACCAAATGTTTATCATAGTAAAGGTGTCCATCTCCGGGGAAATGGCTATCATTCCCTATATCCACAAGCAAATTCTTTTAAAGGATAAATATAGAACACCCCAGCAGGAACGTGCTGGACTTTTATTGTCTTTTAACGACATTAGCCACTTGTCTTATCAGTATTGAGTATGGGGTGCGATGTAGTCCCCGGCACCATTAATGAGAAAAACATATGATAAGCAGCCGCATGGCCTTAACAGGGCTTCTATTTATAGATCTTACCAGCCACACACTGGAGGAAAAATGGACTCGAGTTGCTTACCTTCATGTTTATAAACCTTTGATATGACTTAATCATACAGAACAAACCACCCCCCCCCCCCCCCAACTCACCTTTGGGCGACCAAAATCTATGACAAGTTGACAATAACCCCCCCCCCCCCCAACTCATCGTTCACTTTTGTCCACTTTATCTGGATTGATTTGTGATATTTCTTTAACCTGCCTACTAATAAATGGGAGATCTGAATTTTTGTGATATAACCATAACCCATTCACTCCCAGATCACTCAGGTGATATGAATTGTTCTGAAATTTAAATTTAACCCATTCCCTTCATGTCTAAATGTTGCCAAAGCTGTTTAGTTTATTGTTACGTTATGTTTGTGCGAGTGGCCACCAACCAAAGAAATCTTTAAAGGAAGCGCTGAGTGCAGGTGACACATATCTATTGATTCTTCTTTTAGTGTAGTGCAGTCTAGTTGCAAAAAGATGTCAGCATCGAAAACGAAAGAGAAAGTCCCGTATCTGGACACGCTTACAGACAAGGCAAAAAGCAGGTACCTGGAGAAGTTGGCGTTGATTGGTGACAAAGACCCATACGATGAGGCTGAAATGATGGCCTGGACAGGCGAAATAGATTCTTTTCCTGGTGTTACGTATCCAGATATCGTCAATTATCTCGTGAATGGAAGAAGTTCGTATACATTGGATGACCTAAAGGCATACAAATCTCTCGAAGCCTACAACCAGTTTGTTTGCGGATGGGTGAGGGATGTGAAACATTGTACTATCAATAATCTAAGTGTTTTGAGAGCTTGTGTTCGCCACTCTCAAAGGATGAATGACCGACCACTGAAGCCATGGATAATCGCCAAGCCGGATGGGACTATCTCAACAGCTCATTGCAACTGCATGGCTGGCCTAGGCGAAGCATGCAGTCATGTGGGGGCTCTGCTTTTTTATGTGGAGGCTGCGGTCAAGATTCGTGCTACAAGGACTGTAACACAGGAACCAGCCTACTGGATGCTACCTTCAAGCATAAAAAAAGTCCCATACGATACTGTCAGAAATATAAACTTCCAGTCAGCAAAACATCTCAAAAAACAACTTGATTGCACCATAAATTCCCCCGAAACACTGAAACGCCCATCTGGCCTGCCGTTACCTAAAGTACCACCTCCCACTCCTTCAGAGACGTCAATCTTCTTCAGGAAGCTTAGTCAAACGGGCACAAAACCTGCCCTGTTATCAGTAATGGCTGGTTACAGTGACGATTACGTACCGAAATGTATGGGTAATGCGTACCCTCAAGTTCTCTCTGAACTGCACGAAGAACGTTGTGAGGAGATGTGTTTCGAGGACCTGCAAGGTCACTGCAACCAAGTTTTTGACAGTATGGCTGTCACAAAAGATCAGGCCGAACGCGTTGAAATGGACACGCAGGATCAGGCAAATAGTAAGACCTGGCACAGATTACGGACAGGCCGTATAACTGCTTCGCGCATGAAGAGCATTTGCAAAACACCATTGGAAAAACCAGCTCGTAGCCTAATCAATGGAATATGCTATCCTACCACACAGAAATTTTCAAACAATGCCACGAAGTGGGGTTGCGACCATGAGAGAGATGCAATCAAGGCATATTGCGAAGAGATGAAGACCAAACACGAGAATTTTAAGTGCACACCAAGCGGTTTGGTAATAAACCCCTCTTTTCCCCACATAGGGGCATCACCCGATTCGTTCGCATCATGCGACTGCTGTGGGGATGGTGTAGTGGAGGTGAAGTGTCCGTACTGTGTACGATATGAAGAAGTTAGCGAAGTTGACGATCGACTATTGTACCTGAAGAAGGAAGCTGACGGAAGTTTAAAACTGAACAGAAGTCACGCATACTTCTACCAAGTCCAGACACAAATATTTGTCACCATGAAAGACTACTGCGACTTTGTAGTTTGGACAGAGTCAAGCGGGAGACCATTTGTTGAGAGGATTACTGGTGACTTGGAGTTTTGGAGTGCAGCTCTTGAAAGAGCAACACTATTTTTCAAGAATGTCGTCCTCCCTGAACTTGTTGCTAGAGTAACTTCAAGGTCCCCTATGGAGCAACAACCAACACCAGTGACACCCCAACAAGTAACAACGGAAGAAAGAATTGAGGGTGCTTCCTCAGTAGATGATGAGCTTGAGGGTGCTTCCGCAGTAGATGATGAGCTTGAGGGTGCTTCCGCAGTAGATGATGAGCTTGAGGGTGCTTCCGCAGTAGATGATGGGCTTGAGGGTGCTTCCGCAGTAGATGATGAGCTTGAGGGTGCTTCCGCAATAGATGATGAGCTTATCTGCATCTGTCGTGTGAAGTATGCTTCATATGACCGTGCCATTGGGTGCGACAGCGACAGGTGTAAATTTAAGTGGTTGCATTTCAAATGCATTGGCATGAAAAGGGCGCCAAAAGGTAGCTATTTTTGTAAAGCCTGCCGTCAAGCTACTTCGCAATAATTAACTATAACTAATAAAACCATATATGTTTGACAGTACCCAAAGCAATACTTAATTTCTCTTAAGTACTAGTATTGCCATGTATCACCTGCTCTGCTGTAATTCTCTATGCTGACAGGAAGAACTGTTAAGATATGTAGCCATGGCATTAACATATAATATAATTATGTTTTGTTACAGCTGATTGCAACCAAGAATTTTCGCTATTATTCTGCAAGTCAGTTCATTAATTTCACCAATAGATTGAAAAACAATCCCTGACCACAATATAGGTTTGCTCATTCTGTGGTGAGGAAGTGAGCACTAGTCAATACAGGTTTAGATGACGTCCGTAAGGGGTTAGACATAATACTAGATATGTTGATTTATAGTTGATGTGGTTCTTTAAATAAATGCAGAATATAATCCTATAAGAATATCCATGCAGAATAGATGCGATGTATAGCGATGTATGGTGTAATCCAAAGCAATAAGTCCAAGGCTGGCGTAAATCGATTCTGTTGAGGTAATTGCTCAGCTTTATATAAGCAAGCCAAAGCATATTTTTCATGCTCCAACACTTCTGGATATCTGTTCCTTGAGAAAGAGGATGCCTTGTCTCTGGTCTGGAGGTAGCATAGAAATTTGTTCGTCAGATAACTGCAGACCCTGCATGATGACTGCAGCCTAGCGAAATATAAAAGCATTTAATGATAAATAATCAACCATAATGGGATGCTTTGATACACAATTACAACTTTTCTCCAAGAAGGTAACATAAGGTTTGAGGGCCTTATATATATGTAGTGCCCATAATAGTCAATCATAAACGAAACAAATCCAATTAAATGATTTAATGTCTATATGAGAATCATTGTCCTAGTAAGGTATTTGAAAATGCACGTCTGATGGTTTGTTAAGAAAATATTTGGTTACCACCCATGATAAGTATGTCCCATTTCTATCTGTTAGGATGTTCCCTCTGGAAACTCTGTCCATCAAACAAGCTTGATGGAACCTTGCTAGGTCCTTGATGAGAACAAATTAAACATTCTTGTATGGAGTTATGTATGGGGGTTATTCAGGTGTACAAAAACAAGAGAAAGGGGTCCATAGCTATTATTAAACAAAAAGAGTAAATTAAAAAGGTTTATCTAGCATACTCGTTATAATCATGAATATTTACCTTTTCTTGTAAATGTAAAGTAACACATGAGCTATCATCCATGGTGACCATCTGGAATAAGATGAGAAAGGAAGGCTTATCATTTGCCATGAAACTTATACTTATAAAGTGTGTCAATCTGTCCACCCTAAAAAAAACTTACTAAGATACTAAGAATATTTGAAGGACAATTTCTTTGTTTCCCCACATGTATATACTGCTTCTTTGAGCACATCACCTATTAGTGATGGGTGAGCAGGAGTCCAGCAAACCACTAGCCCCTTAGCCAATGGTCACAGGATATTGTGTAGGACTACAATAATATTTGCCTTTGTAGCCTGGCTGGCTATAAGAAGTGAAATTTTATGATCATCAGAAAAATTCCTGAATCAGAGAGGAGATGAAAGCTTCATGATCATGCTCAGAGCAATATCAATGATAACGACAGTTGTAGAGCAATATTTGTCACATCAGTTGTCCTCAGGCACAATTTCTATGGCGATTTGAAAACCTAAAGTCTGGTGAACTTTTAAGAGTTTTTATCTGAAGCCTGACCCCTGGGTGAGGTCTGCTTAGAAGATCGAAGATCTTGTCATGCTGTATAATGAATTTTTTTTTAATTAGATGAACTATAATATTCTCAAGCCAATAACACATATTCAACTGTTATAAAATACAACTTCATCGGGCTTATGAATATGATTGTATATTCTCTTTCCACTCATATAACCTATATGTTTAAACATGTACATAGAATCTGTCTTCCCTAGGATTGTTAGGCACGACGCCAAGTGCCTCTTTAAAGGACAATTACACCATAAATAAAAGAGGTCCAATTTGTTCATTGGGGAATTCTCTACTTATACCCAAGTTCCCACCACTGCCAACCTTCATTCAAGAAGCATATTGCTGTTTAAACGCATCCAAACACACAAGGAATGGAGGTAATGGCAGTGGCCATTTCTGTCTATTAATAGCTTATCTTAAGGTGTTTGGTATTGATGTCATTAGCAATAAGGTAGCTGCTTATGACATATGGGTACCAAACAGCCTGAGATAAGCTATTAATAGACTGAAATGACCACTCCCATTACCACCATTTCTTGTGTGTTATGATGATTTAAAACAGAAATATACTTCTAGTACGAAGGTTGGTAGTGGTGGGAACATGGGTTAAAATAGAGAATACTCAATTCTAATAAACTGTTTGGGCCCATGTTTCATTTGTGGTGTAATTGTCCTTGAGGGCAGGGTCTTAGCCAGCAGGGTGTCTGGGTGTCTTTTGGACTCCCTGGTTCATGAGAAAATCCTGATTTTAGGTAAAAAAAGAACACCCTAGATTTTGGTGTGTTCTTTGAAAATACTAATTACAAATTAAATTTCTAAAAACACCTGGTGCACCACCGCACCTCTATGGTTGAGCTTTGCTCCTCTCATGCGTCTGGGGTTATTGGGTACAGCCCCCATTCCTCGAAGGTCTCCATGGACACCACACATACCTCTTGGATTTCTCTGGTCCGGTCGACCTGGTGTTGGCCATCCCCGCATAGGACCTCCTTGCATGGGGCATCCTAGGTACTGGCTGGAAGGAGGCATGCCAGGCATTCTCTGAGGACCATCCATTTGTGGGCCTCCCATGCCCATTCCCCGAGGGCCTCCGATGTTATCTGTAATGAGAGAAAGGGAAAAATATGATGCCAGAAATAATGTATATAAATAATACAGGTGAACTTGGATATGACGGACCACTGTATGACAGATTTTTGCATATGACGGACAATATGCTTGGTCCCAGTCCGATGCATATCAAGTATTCATCATATGTATACAGTGGATTTTACATATGACGGACCAATTTTCCTGGTCCCATTGAGTCTGTCATATCCAAGTTCACCTGTAATACAAGTTGTACGGTAATAAATGGAGATTTATGTTCGAGTCATATGAAAGCCTATTATTAGTGCTTCAGCTATCTCCTCCAATCAGAATGTTTTATTTGTAAATACCATGTGACCACAAGTTATATGTTCATGATGCTTCCTACTCCGCTTACATTGCCCTCGAACCTAGGGCTGTGGGCAATGTTAAGTTTTTGTTATTTTCCAGAGAAGAGATATTACCCAGTTATAATGTTGTCTCATTGAAATAAAGGATCATTTAAAACCCACAGGTCTGTTTTCTCTTAGGAGCAATAGTAAATGCCTTATAGACTGTTACCTAGGGCGTTATGAGGATTTGTCATAGGCCTTCAGGCTGCAGGGCTGATCCTTGTGCCTGCGACACTTGAGCCAGCCCTACAGCTTTCAAACCTATAACAAATCCTCATAACCCATTTGGAACAGAAAATATAGCTTTTATAATGTGAGCAAATACATCAATAAATATTAGCAATTTCAAGGTAAATGGTACGTAACAGACAAATAACTCTGATATACATTTTAGGGCACATCCTATCCATCATATATACAAATATCAATTAACTTAACATCTGAAATTTGCTGCATTCTCATGGAATTGATTTAAGGACCCATTGTATATTCATGACTAATGATTTCAGAAGATATATTAGATATACATCATATTACATAGGTAAAATATCCAACTTAAATGACCATTCCATCAATTATAATTCATGATAATATCATACCTGCCAACATTCAACCATGACTGTCCGAGTGCCCAGGTTTGAATCCCATCCAGGTCATGTGAGGAAGTTGATAGCAACTTGGGGTAAGACAGTGGTTTTCGACGGGTACTCCGGTTCGCTCCACCAGTTACAACTGGCTAGTTACGACTTAGCTACAATATGGCAGAACTAGTGGTGAAGGAATGAAATTCCACATTATATTGCGGCATTTTGTTTAGTTCCAATCCTGGACACCAGGGGTCAGGATAGTAAAAATAAATAATTGGATGTCACTTCCATTCCCACACATTTATATTTGTTTTACTCAAAAGGGATCACAGATTCACACATGTTTGTAAGAGAACAACAAACAGTAGCTATTTTATCGACAGTTGGGATATCATCCTCATTGTTTGTTAACAGGAAGTCAACAGGCATTGTATCTGACATAATCGTATATTTATTCCTTAGTCCTATAACTCTTTCCACATGAATGCGAACATGTGCAATTTTCCTAGTATTTTCTATCTCATAGGCAGACAACTGTGATTTCCCTTGGTGAAGTCTGGGATTTTAACTTCTGCACACATCAAGCCAACACTTTCTTGTATATCAAAGCCTCGATCGGCTAAAACAATGTCGCCGGGATTAAGTTTGTCCAGAAAACCACAGTCGTCTGTAATGAATTTGTCACTTGCACGCCCACCGTAAGATGCTGATATAAACGAAATTACGCCTTGAGGTGCAATTCCAATGAGAAATTTCACAGTGTTTTTATGCTTGTATGATGACCAAGTTTGAGCTCTTGCTAGCAAATTAGACGGCCCCTCGATGAAAAGTTCAAAGCAGTCAATAATAATTGCCACCTTGAGTTTGAAATATTTCCTAAATTCCATTGGCATAGTAGTTTGTAGTTCTTCGCGGGTAGGCCAATAAACAAAAGATTTCATCCTGCAGTACATAACATGTACTGTTGTTATAAAGGTCCTTGAGACTGTTGCGATACCAATACCGAAATGATAAGATAAATCCTGAAGTGGTAAGTTTAGTCTAAGGCGCATAAGAGTTAAAACTAATTTCTGGAACTTCGATAAAGAAATGCGACGACTGTCTGTCAAAAACGGCTCCAATAGTTCATACAAAGCAATCAGTGTTATATAACTAGGTAGACCAGTGTAATAATTGACTTTCTTGTCATCATCTTGGAAATATTCAAAACTAATACTGCACTCGTTCAATTTAGATTTCAAATCTGCATTCTCTGTTATTAGCCGCTGGCATTCAGATGTGGTGTTCATAAGCAAGTCCCTCTCTTTTTCACTATCACTTCTGGTATCCTGAGAACAACAGGCATTTTCGTCATCACTGACAGAGGTATCAACAGATTGGAAATTAGCATAACTATGATCATCGCGAGGAATAGATGGAAGTTTTTCTGTTTCAACAGGTGAGCTTTCCTGATCTGTCACATCAAAAGCTAGTTGTTTTTTTGTTTTATGTCTCTTTTTAGCACGCTCATGTCTGTCAACTCTTGACTCAGGTGTGGCACATATTAAGTTCACAGATTTCTCCTCCGGTGCCAACTTCAGTGTAGGGATCCAGTCTGGATCAGTGAAGTCATCAGGCTTTGCTGGTTTGCCTAGATATAAAACAAGGTAAATCTTTTAGGCATATAAATTTAAGTATATATTCAATTCTGCCACCAACATACTATTCATGGCTTAAATTTGAGAGCTAATAGTTCTTCAAATAGCCTAATATTTGCGTTCTGCGCTTGTAGGTGGGCAACTTTCTCTATATTAAGAAACAACAGCCCTAATTGGTCTGTCTGCTAGTGACCTCACACTGAGACGAAGTTCCACATATATATATATATATATATATATATATATATATATATATATATATATATATATATATATATATATATATATATATATCATGGGATTTTGAATATTTAGTAATAATATAGAAAATTATAGAATGAATATGAACATAAAATAAGAACAATCAAAGATTTAAATTCTTTAGTCTGAATAACTACTTGATTCAACTTCCATTCAATATCAAAACTTTTTAAAATCTGGCAGGTTCAGTGAGATCAGACCCCAGGGATAGCCAGCCATTCACTATAGCCCATATGGTAATCAGTCTCACGCTACCTAACCATTGTTTTATTCATCTAAGTCATAACCTACTTGCACAGCATGCCATGAGGAAGTCCTACTTCATTAGACCACAACCCCCTGGCGGCCAAATCCAAAACCTTTTTCCAAAGCCACCCCCCCCCCCCCCCAAAGCCTAACTGGTCTTGAACATATCCTGACAAGAGAGAAACTTTATTCATTAAAACATACCGGATACAAAATGATCAGAACAAATCAGAGAATGTTTGCTTGGCACCCAATCAGTTCCGTCCATGGCTTTTCTGTTTGTGGCAGCAATCCATCTTCTCAATCTCTCTCCTGTCAGCTCCTCCGTTGTTTTTCCCTCCCTGCCACGGACTCTGGGAAACTGAAACCAACTCCTCTTAACTGCATCATCTGCTCTATTATGACATCCAACAATAGAGCAGTTACGCACCATTTTACCGTCACGGATGAGAGCACCCTAGAGAGAATTAAACTCCAAGCACCGTTGTAATAAACACGCTGCACCCAGCCCGGGTCTACCCACGTGGTGAGGTAGTTTGTCCCCGGCAAATGGCCGCCGCCTGGAGAGCCCGGATGGCGTGACGTCATTTGAAAACTATGTATAGTCCTTCTGCAATTGAAAGACCTTGGAACTATTCCTAAAGAGAAGGGAATTTCTTTACCGGTTCTCGGTTTCTATCTCATCGTGATATGACCTAAGCTGTTGAAAGTGACGTAAAACCCCAAACCCTCCTTCCTTCTATATATTAGACAGTGTCCTCTCTCATCTCGGCTATTCATTAGTGAAGTTAACAACCAGGCACTTGTCTGTATCAATTACGGCTTACCTTTGCAAGCTCTCGATCAGAATGCAAAAATTGTGTCCCATATATTTTCCCCAGTTATTTCCCACACAGTTTAACAAACAGGGCACATCTGGTTTGCCCATCAATGTTGTAAATTTTCCGATCTAAAGTTTTTCCGAATTTTCCAAATCTTATTTCACCGATCTCTCCTGATCGGCAAATACAGGCAAATTAAAAACATAGGTAAATTAAACAGATGGCAGTGGAGGGGACTTGAATTTAAGTAGGGAATACCCGATGAAACTATTTGGGCCTATGTTTTATTCATGGTGAAGTTGTCCTTTTAGTAAATAATGTTTATGTTTTTAATCTGAGTATATTGTGGTATCCCTTGAAATATACGATGCCCAAACATTTGACATTTGCCAATTTAGGTCCCTGCAAGGGGCTTAAACTTATAGCGTGCAATAGGAGTTGGCACCTCTAGGGGAACCCTAAGCTGCTGGGCACCCTGCTCGCCTTATAAAAGAAGGGGGATGTGTGGAATATGTCTATGGATACCCTGCATCTAAAAGATCCCTTGGTCCTCTTTGGATCTGAAGGCTCTGCTCTTACTCTCCCTCTTTTTCTTCTTTCACCCAGAATAATTATGCTTTGTCATTGTTCTTCAACAGTGACAAAGGACCACTTCTTGCTGATATCTTATGGCACTAAATGACCTTTGTGTGTCAATGTGAATTTCAACACTCATTCATTCAATGCCCAGTTTGTACCGGTTGCTAGATTTATTGAAAGTAATTGGTTATTTCAACCCTCGATGCTAAACCAAATGTCGTGGGTAGCAACTGGACTTTGGACAGGAAATAGATGTTAATAAATAAAGTAATAAAGTTTCCCAGCGTCCCCTCAGTACCAGCGACACAAGGCAGTGCCAACAGATGCAAAAAGAACATGGATTTATAGATGCCCAAAGGAGTTAAGTAAATTACATTTATTGAATTAATTCTATTTGAGAAAACTTATTTCTTACTTAAGGTTAATTATAAAATTGACAGCAGGTGTTATAATTAGCTTAGTATAAGATGTACGGTATGTCAGTAATAATGCATTTCCTTTTTGTTAAGGTTTAATGTATCCAACTATAGTCACAATTATTTTGTGTGCATGTCAAACTACTGAATAAAAACTCATGAACCTGTATTTTTCCTTGTAGTTTTCACAGACATTAACACACAAGTAAAATGTCAAGAGACCTCCTTGAATAAAGGTCTAAACCAAGCACTTTTGTTTGTCTGTTCTGTATGATACCCTTTGGAATAGCTGAGTGGTTACAAGGCAAGCACATACACCCCATGCAGCAAATCCTACTCGGCTGGCGTCTTCAAGGCCAGCCACACAGTTTCTGAATCCTAGCTAAGACCCTTCATCTCAGGTGTAATGGGAATAATATCATAGGGGAAATTAATAGGAAATGGTGTTTATTGGAAATGATCATCAAATGTTATCAAAAACCCACTTAAAAATATCTAATGACTTTCAGTTTAAGAGTATGGTCCACACCTAGTGTAATATACAGACATGTCATCACAATAGTGATGATAGCTTGATTACTGAGCTATAAGGTAAAAGGTATGGGCCACACCTGGTGTAAAAAGGTGACACTAGATTGCAATGATGTTAATAGATTAGCATTATCCTTGCGTCATTAGCATCAAATCCTTTCTGCCAGGGATCCTTGTAAACAATAGCCCCATAGCCTGATGCTACAGAGAGTAATATGGGACTATAACAATATTTGCCTTTGTAGCCCAGCTTGATTCCACCCAATGCCTTAAGGCCAGGATCCTGGCCAAAGCCTGTTGCTTTGGTAACCAAATATTCAACCTGAAAAAATTGGATAAAGGTTCATAAATAAATATGATTTTTCTAAAATGAGGTCTTGTACTGTATATGCTCCATACAATGAAGCCAAAGTCTCAGAAAAAGGATGAAAAAATAAATTATGCCAAAAAAGCTCCCATGATGCTCTGCCTCTGACTCCAAGGAGACAACTCAACAATATGGCTGCCAAGCCCTTTACCAGTTCTTCATCAAATCAAAAGTTATTGAAGAGTACCAGTAAACTTTTTATATATTGGTGAGCTATAATGGCCGTTAAGATTGGGCATCAGGCCTTGTGTTGCATTATAGCTTTGTTCAGAATTGTCTTTTGGTAGGCTTTGTCCTTGGCGGCCTCAGCCAACCAAAGGATATTCAAGCCTCAGCTAATATAACGACAAAGCAAAGCTTTAAATGCTCGCGCAGCTCGATAATGATTCTGCATTCCCCTTCAAATGCAGTCACCAAAGCCTAGTTTACACTGTCAGGGTTGAACCGACGAGTTCGGCGGTCGACGGCGGTTCTGTTATGGCAAGCCGAAGTGCACTAAAGTAAGCATTTATGGAATTCCATAAATCATTTATGGAATTCCATAATTGATAAATGTATTTATGGAATTCCATAAATGATTTATGGAATTCCATAAATGATTTATGGAATTCCATAAATAGATAGTATGGAATTCCATAAATGATTAATGGAATTCCATAAATGATTTATGGAATTCCATAAATGATTTATGGAATTCCATAATGAAATGACATTTATGGAATTCCATAAATTATGTATGGAATTCCATAAATGATTTATGGAATTCCATAATTGCACTCATTAATGGAATTCCATAAATCATTTATGGAGTTCCATAAATCATTTATGGAATTCCATAAATGTATGTATTTTTCAATTCCCTATTAATACAGACATGTCATATATATATATATCAAATATTTTACTAACTATGCTTTTACCCACAAGATTTCATTGTGGCTAGTTTGGCCAATACAAAATGATGCACAAAACCTGGAAAATGACTGAAACCCTGAAACATGGGTACTCATCTGAGAGTATTCTGCGACAGCTATCCAATAAGTACCACTATGGCAGGGTTAAGATGGATTTTAACTTTGCGGTCTTGTGCTTTGGATGAAAGAAGCCTCAGCAATGGAAGGATTAAGGAAGTTTTTATCTCAAATTGCCGTACATGTAGAGCTGGTTAAGGCAATCATTATTGTAAATCTATGACAAAATCCTTTTGATACAGTACAGACATTTTAGTCCTGCACCAGTCGACTGGACGTTTTCCAGTGTGTGCTTGTACAAACACACATGGACAACATGTCAAAGAAATAAGCCAAGCACATTAATTCCCCACGTAGGTTGCGATTTAAAGCTGCGTTCCATTGTGAGGTCATCCATGCCTATGAAACTGGATGGCAATTGGGCATGCGATTGTGTACTATGCCTGGGCTGCACACTCATCTTTGTAGGAATTAAATGTCAGCACTTTAGTTACGTACAGAATATAACATTTTTGAATTTTAGCATCAGACCTAACCGGTCTGATGCCTGATTTTTATTCATTTTTTTGCATGTTTGCTCAATGCACACTAAATACAGAGGTACATAATGATGAGATATAATATTGATATTTGGACATTGTTGTTACAATACAGTATTGTAAATACTCTATTATAGTATTATTTTGATGTTGAAACTTGATTATGGGGTCATAGGTTGGTTCACCAAGTATGATTTAAACATCTGTCAAATAACCCAGCTTGTATCATACATAATATAATTAAAAGTAAGAGAAACTAGCATAACGGAAATGGCTAATATAAAATGGAATAATATGATCACCGCCAATCTAACTGGATAAATGGGTAGGTAAAAATAACAACAAAATATAGTAAAGTTGACAAATGCAAGCATATTTATTTCCATTGAGGACATGACAGAAACATGCAATAGTTTACAGTTTACCTTTCTGTATCATATGGGTATGGACTATTCGAGGCTTATTATCAAATATCCCGTAGTTGCATTAATACTAAATAGAAACAGATACCCCACACTTTTCGAGGCCTGTGATTGGTGAAAGGCAGCCAATTGTGGAACAAGCGTGGGCAATTCCATGTACCGCACTCTTTTCAGGTCCTGAAAGGCAGCTGTGGTACTATGGTACAAGCCATTTATTGGGAAGTGAATGGTCCTAACCCATTCGCGTCTGAAATGTACACCTAATCTAACACATTGAGAAATAAAGCAGTATTTCGAGACATTTCTGACTTAAAGTTGTTGTTGGCATTCTTTATGAAATAAGAACGTTGCCATCGTCCACAATATTTGTTTTTTCTCATATGATACCAATACATTTGTGTACGTGTCTACTTATTTGTATTCGTATAATTTTCGCTTCCTGTTGGGGCGGTCAATTAAGTACAATTACAATTAATTGGACATGACATAACAGTATACTTGATATCCTCCAAGACACCCAAATCGCATAGTGAGTGTACATATCCTGTGTACATGGCCTGCCATCTTTTGGTAGACTGTTTCCTGCAAACACGTTTCTTATAGTTATAACTGCTGGTGAGTGCCTTAACATTGTCTAGTGGCTGCATCTCATATGCATAGTAAAGTATTTATATCATATATATTTGGATATAATTGAAAAGATACACACACACACACACATATATATATATATATATATATATATATATATATATATATATATATATATATATATATATATATACATATATATATATATATATATATATATATATATATATATATATATATATATATATATGTATATATATATATATATATATATATATATATATATATATATATGTACATATATATATATATATATGTATATATGTATATATATATATATATATATATATATATATATATATATATATATATATATATATATATATATATATATATATATATATATATATATAGTCTCTGCCCAGATGTTATTTTCAGTAGAGACCGATATGTTGCCATCTATTGATGGTATTCATTACACTGGTGCTGCAATCTTTATGAGAGCTGTTCTGCAAAGGCACCCTGATTACCATTGCCACTTAGCTAGGGGTGTCCACCTGTCGCATTCTTCAGTGTGCGACAGGGGCTTCAAATGTGCGACAAACCAAGACCTTGTTACAAATTGTATCTAAAAACTGTCTGTTGATTGGTCTTGGTCTTAACTATTGCAATAAGTGCTAAAATAGTAATGCCACCAGGTGATAATATTCATAGCTATTATTGAACCACGGCCACCAAAAAGTGCTGTGCTCCAGGACTTGTCACTGTGCTCCGGGACTAAACTATTTGGACACCCCTGCAAGTACCAATCCAATACGTGCATTTTCTTTTCCGTTTCTAGTCTAGATCACACAGTCTTCAACGAAAATGCACGGGGTCTTTGCATGTCTTTCTCTGACGTGGGCAGTTGATGACAGTGAACTGCTTGTCCAGGCAGATGTTGATGTCCGACAACATGCTCTTTTCCTAAAAGATTGATTAGTGAAAAGAAGAAACACCGCTGTTATTATTACAATATCAAACAAATATCTGACTTGAGGGATAAAAGCATAATTCATGATAAATAATTGAGCAATATGTTTTCAAACAAAGCATGCCTTACTATAGTTCGAGCAACTCTAACAGTGGCACCGGCCGATGTTTCCTATATGCTATGTCTATTGGCCTACACCAGGCCAATAGACATAGCATATAGGAAACATCGGCCGGTGCCACTGTTAGAGTTGCTCGAACTAGCCTTACTATATCATATGTGTAAGGAAATGTAAGTACTAGTATATGAAAGCATCTAAATAGAGTATCCATGTTCTTAATGACTTGGGTATAGGCGTTTTTTATAGGGTACTCTAATTTCCTTCACCATCACCAACCCGTATATATAATAAGCATCAGAAGGGCAAAGAGTTAAGATTATTTATCATATAGGCTAACTTGTGACTAGGCCATGGTTAATTGTGGATACTAGCAGAGTACGATACAAAATAATTACATATCAACATTTTAAGATGACTAGTTCAGGTGTTAAGACGGAGACAGCTGTCGGTGCAGAACGTATAAAATATGGACAGGTGTTCATACAATACCTCATGTCGACATCGGAGAATTGGCCGACCATTTAATCCTTTTGCTATTATCCCGGAGATGTCTATAACCTTCCAGAAAAAATGTATTCACAATATAAACATAATTTGATACACATACATACATACATACATACATACATATATACATACGTTCATATATAAATATATATATATATATATATATATATATATATATATATATATATATATATATATATATATATATATTTATATATATACATATGTGTATATATATAAATATATATATATATATATATATATATATATATATATATATATATATATATATATATATATATATATATATATATATATACTAGTATATATATATATATATATATATATATATATATATATATATATATATATATATATATATATATATAGATAGATAGATAGATACTAGTAGATAGATAGATGAATATATAGGTTTATATATATTCATCAGATACATAAATACATACATATATGCATGCATGTATGCATGCATGCATACATACATATACTTATACATATTTATATATATATATATATATATATATATATATATATATATATATATATATATATATATATATATATATATATATATAAAGAGAGAGAGAGAGAGAGAGAGAGAGAGAGAGAGAGAGAGAGAGAGAGAGAGAGAGAGAGAGAGAGAGAGAGAATTGTAAGGTCTATGACACACAATGGGTGACATGATTGCCATAATGACCGTGTATTTGTGGCTAGTTCACCATCCAAGAAGATATGGTACTTACTTTGTAAAAATCATTCGCTTTTTTGGTGACACCGCCATTTCGTAGAACTCTAGAATACAAAATAAGTATTTAACTTTTGGTTATACATTTACCCATTTATAGCACCTTTGTTATAAAGAAACAGTATGGACCCAAGTTACCGAGTATTTACTTTCTGCATAAACAATAAACTAGCTCACACTGTGACAAAAGAAATAATGATTTCTTTAAATTTCCTAGAAGAAACGGTCCTGTTAGTCATGTGGTCACATAGTTTCAGAAAATAAACTACTATCAAGCCTGTGTGTTAAAGTTCCAGAAAATAAACAGTATCGTTAGGCATGGGTCCTTAGGTTTCAGAAAATAAACAGTCCTATTAGGTTTTGGCTCTTTTAGCGTTATGGGTATTACGGTCTCACAAAGTCATGTTAGTCATAGGTCCTTCAGTTTCAGAAGAACAGCCCTGTTAGGCTTGGCGTCTTTCAGTTTCAGACTTAAAACAGTTATGTTAGGTATGGGTCCTTCGGTTTCCGGAAATAAACAGTTCTGTTCGGTTTCCAAAAATTAATTCTATATTGGCATAGGCTCTTTTACTTTCAGAAAATAAACAGTCCTGTAAGGCATAGTGTCTTTTAGTTTTAGAAAATAAACAGTAGTGTAAGGGTCTTTCGGTTTCAATAGTAAACAGTACTGTTAGGCTTTCAGTTTCCGAAAATAAAGAAAACGTGCTATTAGTCATGGGTCCTTCAGTTTCAGGAAATAAACAGGCCTGTTGTTCATGGGTCTTTTTGTTTTAGACAAGCCCTGCGGGAAGGCTGCTGGCAGTGAAATAGCAATCAGGGGATATAGCTCCATTTATTTTACCACTCATAATTAATTCGCTCTGGAACAAGTTGAGACCAGAATTTGGAAATTTCTATTTTTGTCACTTTTTCCGCCAAATTTTGGCTAGGGCGTGTCTAGGCAGTTGTAACGGGTGGAGGAAATGGAGAAATCCTTAATTTTCATTTGGATATTCTTTAAATGAAAATAAAATATCAGAGCACACAGAATTTCCCTGCGACCACACACTTAGCGCTACCTAACCTATGTATCAATAGTTCAGAAAACTTGGCTAATAGATATGAAATTTATCAATAAGATATTAAACCAGCTGTAGAGTTTGTAGAAACCGCCTGCACTGCCGCTCAGGAACACGTTGAGACCAGAAGTTGGAATTTTCTATATTTGTCAATTTCTTTCTGCCAAATTGCGGCTAGGGCATGTCTAGGCAGTTGTAATTGGTGGAGGAAACGAAGAAATCCTTATTTCTCATTTGGAAATTCTTTTGATAAAAAAAAGATATTAAATTGATCAAGAAGATATTAAACTGGCTGTAAAGTTCTTAGACCCTGCCCGCGCTGCCACTCAGGAACACGTTGAGACCAGAATTTGGAATTTTCTATTTTTGTCAGTTTTTCTGCCAAATTGCAGCTAGGGCTAGGCAGTTGTAACTGGTAGAGGAAACGAAGAAATCCTTATTTTTCATTTGGTAATTTTTCTGTAATGGAAAAAGTATATCAGAGCTCACAGATATCCCTGCAACCACACACTAAGGGCTACCTAATCTATGTGTCAAAAGTTCAGAAAGCTTGGCTAACAGATATGAAATTGATCAATAAGATATAAAACCAGCTGTAGGGTTCTTAGACCCTACCTGCGTTGCCGCTCAGGAACACGTTGAGACCAGAATTTGGAATTCCCTATTTTTGTCAGTATCTCTGCCAAATTGCCGCTAGGGCGTGTCTAGGCTGTTGTAACTGGTAAAGGAAACGGAGAAATCCTAATTTTTCATTTGGAAATTCTAATAAAGGGACCTCTGCGACCACACACTTAGGGCTACCTAACCTATGGATCAAAAGTGCAGAAAGCTTGGCTAACAGATATGAAATAGATAAATAAGATATCAAACCGGCTGTAGAGTTCATAGACCCTGCCTGCGCTGCCGCTCAGGAACATGTTGAGACCCAAATTTGGAATTTTCTTTTTTGTCAGGTTTTCCGCCAAATTGCGGCTAGGGCGTGTCTAGGCAAGCTTAACTGGTGGGAAACCGGAGAAATTCACCGCTTAACCTCACGTCACTAGCATCATTCTCTCATATACCGGCCGGGATTCAAACTCAGGCATTGCTGAGAGACAGCCACCTGTCAGAGGCAATGCCTTAGACCACACGGCCATTAGGAAAAGCCACGTAAGAAGCGGCCAGGGGTTTGTAGTGGGTACTGGAGCGAACCACCAACATGCCCTCACTAACCATTAGCATTCTCCTCATGCTCCCGTCCTGATTAAAATCGGGGAGGAGGTGAGGAAAGCGCAACAGTCAGAGACTGTGCTTCACTCACTATTGTCAATGATGCTATTTATAAGTAGATCAGAATACAGTAATCTGCTTAGAGTAGTTGACCAAATTTTAACTTTTGCAAGTTATTTAATTGAATAAAACTGTTCAACTATAACTTTATCAAAATCGTTAATAGCTTAGAATATTTCTATCAAAGAAAAATTCCCTATTTTGTCAAATTGCGGAAGTACTCTTTACACCTCTGTTGGCGTCTTCCTATCTTGTTTTATAGCCGCTCATGAATATTAATTGACCACAGTTCCGCATTTGTCATTGGTCGACCGTGATTGGGTCACATTCTCGAAAATTATTGTCTTTGAGTATGCCATGATGTAAAAACACATTTAAAGTTAGGTATACTTTTTTAATCTATCTATTAAGTTGTTGATGAATGTTCTTCTGTCATACTTTTGTTGGGAAATGTTAAGAGCTGGTTCTTCATATCATTTCGAGGCCAAAACTAAAATGACTGGAGAAGAGTCAGCAGGGAACCACTGACTTCTTCTGAAAATGCGTTTTTAATATAGAGGGTAAAAATAGGCATGGGGTCTTTCAGTTTCAGAAACTAAAAAGTACGTACTATCTGACATGGGTCTTTTAGTTTCAGAAAATAAACAGGTCGGTAAGGATACTGCATATTTTTTGAGGAAGACTTTGTTCAGTTTTAGGAGGTGGGGGTTCGAGAATCATTCGAAATATTTTGCCCATTTTTGTCCACATTGGCTTTCAACTGTGGCTTTTATTGATATTAACAAATGAGCACCATCTTTTGTTTGCTCAGAGAGTCTTTACATGTGAAAAAATGAATACCCCCTACACATGCTTACGATAAGCTGGAAAATTTGATCTTGTCGTCTGTCAGATGTCAATTTCAAGCATTTATTTGATCTTTTTGCCATCTCAATATGATTTCTATGGCATTGTATGTGGATAACATACCTTATTTTGATGAATAACGGTTGTAATCTGAGTGTAGACTGGTCTCCTTTAAAAATAGGACACCTAAAGATTTTTCAATTTTCAATTTTGGGCACCCATATTCGAAATTCTGGTTAAGACAATACTAGATTATACGTATTGATTTGTAAATAGAATTCTATGAACTAAATTTTCCCAAATAATCTGGAACTTTCTCTCTGCCATTTTGAAGCAACTGCAATGTGCCAGTAGCATTCATTAATTCATAAAGAATCGAATAGTTCAAGGTTTCTCCAATGTCACTTATTCATTAATATTAACAGATGGTATTTCTTAATATTAATAAATCCGACCATTTATTAATACTAAAAAATGATTTATTAAAATTAATAAATGATTTTCTAATATTGATAAATCATAGCATTTATCAATATTACGAAATGATTTATTAATATCAAGAAATGATTTATTGATATCAAGAAATGATATATCAATATTAATAAATCCAGAGCATTTCTTAATATTAATAAATCATTTATCAATATTAATAATCATTTCTTAATATTGATAAATCGTTTCTTAATATTGATAAATCAATTATTAACATTAATAAATGCCATGATTTATTAGTTTTAAAAATAATCATTTATATTAGGAAACGATTTATTGATATCAATATATGATTTATTAATATTAGTAAGTAGAAATGACTTATAGCTATTTATAAATGCTTTATTAATATTAATTAATGAATTCTTAATATCAATAATGATTTCTTAATATTAATAAATGATTTATTGATATAAATGAATATCTATTAATATCAATACATATTAATTGATATTAAGAAATGATGATTTAATATTAAGAAATGATTTATCAATATTAATAAATCATTTATTGATATCAATAAATGCTCTTTTTGTCCACTTTGGCCTTCCATATAGGTAAGTGTTCATATAGGAAGCAGTAAAACAAGGGGAATTCAACAGACAAATTACAGCATGAACAGGTTTGAACTGCCACATGTATACATACTCGTCTATATTGACCCTTTCTCGCAACTGTAGGCCAGTGGAGAAATATTCGAGTTCTGTTTGAAAAGGAGAGCATACACCATGTTTTTCCCACTCATGCCTCCACTGATAGTGATTGCTTGTGCTACCGATACCAGGCCAAAAATGTTCCATCGCAGGCTTTATATCCTGCAAAAGAAATTCTTAATGAGAAAAATAACACAATTCATTTAAGAATATATTCAATGTCAAAAGAATGAATTCATAAATACAAACATATAAGATACATACATATATTCACATAGTTTACGTACCATGCATGCATACATCCATATATACATATTGTGTTACTACCTGTAATATTGGAATACTGCTTGTCTGAATCACTGCTTGATATATGTATTCGTATCGCTGTGCAAATCTATGGCGCGCCATTTGTAACATCCATACTTTTGTTGACAGAAGCAACTTTTGTCAAGACAGAAGTACTTTCGTCTGACTAAAGTTGCTTTTGTCTGACAAATGTTACTTTTGTCATAGACAAAATCACTTTTGTAAGACAAAAGTAACTTTTGTTGGACATAAGTACTTCTGTCGTGACAAATATCCTGTCAACAAAAGTAACTTTTGTTGGACAAAAGTACTTTTGCGTTACACATGGCGTGACCATTCGCCAAATGTCACGACAAAATTGCCTCTGTCGACAAAAGTATGCATGTTACAAACGGCGCCCCATACAAATCAAGTATTTTGAAATTTGAAACTTTGGAATGTGAATTTTATTTATTGCCAATGTTTTGCCATTCAACGATTTTATGGTAGGTATGGGATGCCTTTTGCACATTTATGTTGAAATATTGAGATACAAGATGTCCGAAAGAGAGACAAGGTTTGCGAGAATGAGAGTCAACATGAAAACATGGAGGCAACATGACCAAAAGGGAACCAACCCGTGGACAATTATATGGGAAATGAATATTAATGAGACAAATTAGGTCACACAATCGACGTCATCACAAGTCAGAGAGTCGCGCTTGCCTGTAATTGTTGCCTTGACCTTGAACCTTGTGTCTGTAAAGTGTTTATCAGCAGTGCTCGGACAAGTCAGTTCAGCTTCATGCTATAGGTAGGGGAATCCTGAGTATTGGGAAAAATCACCGACTAAACCCAGTCACTAATAACTTTCTCTGATGTGTCAAGAGATATTCAAATCTAGTCGGTGGTGAAAGCTGAAATCTGGCTAAAGCTCGTTTTATAATTTGGTACTGATGAGTTTTAATTGAGAAACAGAACCCCTCGTTTTCCCCAAATCTCAGAATATTTCATCAGCAAATTATATATTTCATAGGAAAGCCTGTTTGTGGGCAGCTTGGAGTGAAAGGGAATTACTTATCTATCATGACTTTTGTGTTGTGAGATTTTGACTTGCAGGTTGAGCTGCCTGAGACCAGGATATATGTGCAATTCATTAATTTGGTTCTTGGGAGTTTAATTAAGAGAAGAGAATCCAATGTTTTTCAGGGTAAACAAATATACCAATGGAATACCCAGCTTAATAATGAATGATAAGCCTGGCTGGAGGATAACTTTCTGGGATTTTTGGGCTGCTGGCGGTGCATCTGTTAGTTTACCTAAGTTTTTGCGGAATTTTACACATAAGTCCAGTCCCATATACTTTCTCACTCACTGTACTGAATAACTCTGCCAATAACTGGTCCTGAGGATAGATTAGTAATACAATCTTTGAATGCAGGCAGACTGAGGCAAATATTTTAGATATGGCAAAAGAGACTGGGGATGGAGTACTTTGCCTGTAGGAAACAAAGGCAAGTCTAATATGCCTCCTCGCTCACTGTACTGAAGAGCTCTACCAATAACAGGCTCTCGAGATAGATTAGTAATACAATCTTTGAATGCAAGAAGACAGGAACAAATAGATAAAAGATTGGATATTTCAAATATGGCAGAAGGGACTGAGGTTGGATTTTCGTCACATTTATGCCAATTGTGGCTAATTCGTGACTAGCCAGTTGTTACTAGTGGAGTACCCGGTAAAAACCATCGCCTAGCCCCAAATCACTGGCAACTTTCTTGCATGCCAAGGCTGGGATTCGAATCCAGGCAGTGGTGAGATACAGCGTGTAGTCAAATGTTATGGCCCGTAAAAGTCTTCAGCAGTAAAAAATCAAAAAAATAGTTTTTATTGGGCATAGTCAATGACATCCCTAGGGTATCTGTGAACCTACAGTAACCATCAACTGCGTAATCAATGAGAATATGTCATTAGAAAAAAATGTTGTAAATTTTGAAATAAAACAGAATATGGATTGAATAATGACAGGTGGCGATGATATTCTCTACCTGATAACACTCAGGAACCTGGAGATACACCTAGTTATAGGATTATGCTGCTTTGAGGTGTGTTTTGGGACAGGGCTTTTAACTGGCTTGCAATGGTACCCATCACCTTAACATATAAAGACTACACCACTGTCCGGAATAAATGAAATGCTGACATTTGTATTTGTGAAAAGCAGACCAATGCACTAGGGGTTTATGCAATAGTAAGAATAAAAATTTAAAAGAGATTTCCACACTTCTATTATTGATCGGAAGGCAGATTTGTTATTCTTGATATATAACTTCCTGGTATTATTAGATTTACTTTAACTAACCTTTGTGCCTTTGCTAGTGACAATCCAGGTTTGTTTGGACAACTCACAACAAATAGGTACTGAGGACTGGAATGTCCTGTTATCACAAAATGACATTTAAATTTATAAACACATCAGGAATTATAAAGCAAACAGACACAACTTCTAATCAAAGAAGACAGTAAACCAAAGGACATTTGGCACGAACATCCAAAACATAAATAATTCACCTGGGGTATAAAAAATCTAACGGAGCAAAACTAGACTTTACTTATTTTCAAGCCTATCATCAACTTCGCACCTATAGCTAAGATAATGCAGTCTTACATACCAGATCATAATACAATATAACTGACAAGTAATACTTCAAAATCTCCTCAGGGAAAAGGAGTCCGTACATTAAACAACTCCATCCTAGAAGATACAGATCTAAATGAACGAATGAGTGTCTGAGCGTTTAAAGGCACATCGACACACAGAGGTCATCTAGTCCCATAAAATGTTATCACAAAATGGTCCTTTTTCAATGTTGAAGAACAATGACAAAGCATAAAATTAAATTATACATTAAGGGAGAATAGATTAAAAGTATTACAAGTACGATCAAGGGCGATAATGTGCAATATATTTCCTGTCTTAAGAAAAAATTAATAGAGTTTCAAAAGATATACACTTGGATTCATAAAAGAGGATGGAGTGATCTAAACTGATACTCATGGTATTTCAAGCAAATTTCGATAAAAACCTGTTTACTTTTAAAGCAGATACAAACACCACCTATAAAACTAGCCTAGACTGTCATACACAAACCAGGAATCTCTTGAATCTCTGTTAACTTACAAAGACGATCATGCAATGAATACAAGTAGAAATAAGAAAGCTTACAGGTTTACTACTGACTTTTTAAAGATATGTTTCAACATAAAGCATCAATAGATTTTGTAGACAATAAAACAATACCGGACTCAATAATTAATTGTACAATTACATGCAAACAATAAGTAGGCAAGTTCAGAAATAATTTGAAAAACTGGAGACCCCTTACACTGCTAAACTCTATTTGTAATGCTTTTTTCTCAAATTTCATCTGAATGCATAAAGAATATCATGAATGCCATAGTACATCCAGATCAAACTGGTTTCATAGCAGGCAGAAACATAGGGGAAAACAGTTTACTCATCTATGACGTGATACATGACTTCACTTCAAAAAATAAAAATGGCCTCACTATGGTAATATACTATTCCACAGCATTCGGTACAATAGAATGGAACATTATTAATGACAGTTTGAAAAAACTAACTTTGGGGTCAATCTGACGAATATGGCAAGACTTATTCAAACTAATTAATATTCAAAAACAGAACAAATTGTATATTTCCCCCAGAAAATCTTCTTAAAAGGAGATTCAGGTAAGATGACCCAATCTCACCCTATTTTCTGTTATCAGTGCCAATATCTTGTCTCCAGTAAAGAGTGTGGAGACGCCGGGGGACTGACAATAGTAGACAGGGAAACAAATATATCATTATATGCAGATAATACAACACTTTTTTAAAATGCAGATAAAAAAGCAGTATGGCCATTTTTCCTTGGTTTAAGAAAGTGTGTGGCTTGCAGATAGATATGGAAAAAGTGAAAATCTCAAAGATTTGGGTGGACCAGAGAGAAAAGAATACATCCAAGCAAAAAGGGTCTACCTCAATCTCTTCTATCCGGAACTTGAGATGGCTATGTTGACACTCTGTAGGGTTGCCGCCGCGATACCTATTAGGCCTACAAAATATAATGTTTTTTGTTCTACACAGTTTTATTTTGACTTTGTACTTTGAATCCCAATCAAAATGACGCTTTGCACAAAGATCACTCGATGAAATTACCATCGTGATCAAAAGCAATCATTCTACGAGTGCTGTTTAAGATATACACAAGATCGTTATGTCATTTCCGGTTTGTCTCACATCTAAAGAGCATGTAAGCAGGTGTCGATATTAACACACTATGAAGTGAAGAGGCTAGTTGTTGGAATTTTACATGCAGTTATAATGTCAACCAGGAGCCTAATGCCTTAATTGTATTTCCTTATTTGTTTTATAGTCATCTATATTAGATGTTTTGATATCATGCTGTGCTGTGCATATATATATATATATATATATATATATATATATATATATATATATATATATATATATATATATATATATATATATATATATATATATATATATATATATACACACACACACACATATATATATACATATATATATATATATATATATATATATATATATATATATATATATATATATATATATATATAAATATATATATACATGCATGCTGTATTATGCTATATCCCAATATGTTACGGATGGCATTTGCATGCCAATGTGCCTTGTAGCGTTTATTCAGCCTTTCAATCAGTAAAGTATTTCCAAACTCCTATAATTCTATGTTGTTAACCTCCATACAGAGTTAGAAACTATTGTTAATGTTACAATTGCCGTTTTCTCACCATAGTCCATGAATATTAAAGTTCCCATGCCTGCGATAGATCTGAAATATAAGCATTGGCCTTAAGTATGAACATAGGCAGGTACAAAATATAATTGGTAAAATCATTTCTGACTTGTTTTGTTTAACATAGCACTTGACTCTTTTAAAAAGAAGCCACACATTTGTGGTAGAAATCCAATGTGGTAATTCTATATCAGATCCAGGAGATTAACTAACATGTGTCACTTGCCATAATGGAAAAGATATACAGTGTCCACTTATTGTACATCCTCTATCATTATTTATCTAGAGAGTATTACTAGGGAGTTAAAAATGTACAAGGGAGTTGGCCTCTAAATTGTAGTGTTCATGTTACTTTGCCACTAAAGTGAAAATATAGCTTTAGTAACATAGTTAAAGATAAAGCTTTATAAGAGCTAGTATGCTTTTGCTTTTGTCTTATCAAGCACCTTCTTTAAGAGTCACACTGGAAATAGAAAGAAAGATCCTTTGTATACAAGTTTTAAACAATTAACTTTACTCTAAAACGGTACGACCAAAGGTTACTATGGAATATGCATTTAAACATTGAATGACGAATCTAAACACACAAAAGATATGGTGAAATCATTTAAACCAAAGGAGACATTGTAAACCGTCATCACTGTGTTAACATGCTATTTTAAATAGCATCCAGCATCCATTGTTATTTCACTCTTTTTTCGGTTTGTATTTTGCCATTTTAAGCAGGAAATTGGCAATACCTTTCTTAATAAGTCTGTTTCCCAGACTGTACTCACATTTACCAGGCCTAGCACGTAGTAATCAAAGGACTCTTTCTGTTTTCTGGGAATGTCCGTCTACAAAGAATGATATTTAAGAGAATTATTTCAAAGTAGTTTTGTTATCATCATTAACGACACTGTACTATAAAGCTGACTTTTTACTGTACACACACACACACACACACACACACATAATCTCGGACTTGCCAACCTAGGATTTATAGGTATCCTGGACCCCGGTCCTGGACAAAGTTCTGGTCCCAAATCATTCGTACTCTAACTTAGATTTTGGTTACCTTGGACACTTATTGTTCAGAGAATAGGGTTTCTTTATAGTGAAAAGCCCTTTAATAAATGGAAAAGCAACAATGCAAATCCAGTTGCGTTCCAGGTCACCATATACCCAAGTCAACTCAAACACACCTACTAAACTCGTGCCCATGCCCATGCCCATTGGTAACTGTAAAGGACAAAACGATAACGACTGTAATGCCAATCATGAACGCGTTTAATGACGACAAACTTGATACAATGTGTATACGGTAAACGGAGATAAACTGTAAACGGTTCAATCTACAATACAAAAGAAACAAGACAAATTTACTAACAGAAACTAGTACACCACATTACTAATAGTCTATACACATATCTCAATTAGCAGTCATAAACTACTATACTATACTATAAGCACACATAAAATACTATTACAAACTGCGGAGGTCTTTAAAAAAGACCCCTTCTTCCCGGGAGTAAATGCGGCATCTGTAAGGCAGTGACCCAGAAGGACTCAATGCTAGAGGGGAAATTGTGCATTGAGCATGTAATATTTTGATGGAAAAGGGAAGTTGTGCGGAGACAAGGCGCCCGCGACCGCATGTCAATGGTTGTTATCTCACTATACTGTATTGATAACTGGAACAATTGAGCTGTTGCTGTAGCAACCCATGTTAGGTTGTGTGCTTCATGCACGAGTCCACCCAGCTGAACAGCCATGTTACAACTGAGCTCACAGCACCACCATCGAACCCCCCCCCCTTATTGTTGACGCGCAGCAGTACTAAGGACTGTCACTAGTCTATCTCTCATGATCGAAAAACTATACCAGATGTAAAGCTCCCGTGCATTATTCGCCATTCAGTTACGTGTATATGTATTTGTGCAATGTACAATGTTCATGACATTTCTGTTGTAATACTTAAGTGCTTTTTTGCACTTCGAGGCATTCTGCAGCACAGCGATCCCGTCCTCCGCGATTGCTACAGGTATGCGTAGTGGGATGTATGTGTGGAGAGTGACTTTGAGGATGATGTCATTTTTGATTATAAATGTGATCACGTACATGTGACATTTTTTTAACCAATGGGCTACGGCAAACAGGCTCAGTGTTAATGCGCGATGACAACTAAGAACTCAGCATGTCTTCCACTTCGCAATCAAAAGTAGTTCGAATTCAAACACGGCCATTAGCGACATAAAGGGCGCAAAAACACTGACAAAGCCAGGGATACAGTATTTGAGTGTCAGACGATCATAAAAGAGTGATTCTAAGTGTGAGAAAATCGCATTGTAAGGTTATTTGTGTTGTCACGTGATCACCATCCTTCTCCATATTACTCCAAGTATTGAAACAGGAAGAAAAAGAAGCGCAGGAGAAAAAGTTGGGATCGCGGCCACGGCCGCAAAACAGTCAAAGAATTGGCACCCGTACGTCTAGTAGTAGAGTACTTGAGAGGAGGGGGGGGGGGGGGGGGGGGGGCATGTAATATTTTGATGGAAAACGCGAAGTTGTGCGGCGAAAAGGCGCCAGCGACCGCATTTGTTATAGTTCTATCTCACTAGACTGTATTGATAACTGGAACAATTGAGCTGTTGTTGTAGTTAAATATGATCCCATGTTATGTTGTGTGCTTCATGCAACATTTCACTAAAAGACGATCATAATAGAATGATTTTAAGTGTGTAGAAAAAGAATTGTAAGGTTAGTTGTGTGGTCACGTGATCACTGCCTGTATCCAGATTACACTTACTATCTTAAACATAAAATGAGAAAGCGCAAGCGCACACATTGGGCTTGCGGCCGGAGGCCGCACACAATCAAAGAATTGGCGCATGAACGTCTAGCCCATGGACTTATATAAAGAAGAGGTTTGAGGGTTTCTCTCCTATCTTTACCTTTACTTAAGATCAACGGCACTGTTAAATGAAAACACATTTTGTTACTTCGGCATCTGCCATTACGTTCCCACCATAACCTTGGATGATAACTGTCTCCATGGAAGCCAATGATATTCAGGGATCCTAACAACAATTGAACGATGTGAACAGCATTATCAGGATTCCAATAAAGGATTATATCCGCCTTCTAAAATTGACAATTGTTAAAAGCAATGCTAGAAGCCCAATATATTACAGTACAACAAAGAAAATTGACCAATCAGCTGCTAGTATCAAAGTGGAGCTGACGATAAGTATACATATGCATTCATTGGCTGCTGATTATGATATTATGCATAAAATTATATTTTATGGTTTCTGATAAACATTTTCTTTTTAATGTATACTAGTACAAATTACCTTATTTGATGTGATCGTTTCTTGGTCCGCAGTTGGTTGGCTTAGGGGGGTTTGACTGGATGTTAAACCCCAGATGAGAGCTATGATAACGGTGATGAGGAGTACGCTACAGACAAGTACCATACGTCTCCTTATCTTACCATCAGCACCATAGAAACATGAGTGGACTTTCCTGAACACCTGTAAAATAACCATAAGCATAAGCATTTGATATACATGCATACATATATATATATATATATATATATATATATATATATATATATATATATATATATATATATATATATATATATATATATATATATATATATATATAAACATATAAATATATGCACAAGACTATGAACCGGCTACCTTTGTATATATATATATATATATATATATATATATATATATATATATATATATATATATATATATATATATATATATATATATATATATATATATATATATATATATCATCACCATTATTATTATCATCACCATCATCATTATTGGTATTATAATTATTACATTTTTGTGGCAGGCCATTCTGCCATCACCTCGCTCCGATTGTTTGCGAGTTATTCAACAACACTAATTGATCGATGTTTTCTGAATAGATGGTAAGCCACGACTCTGCAGCAAAAGACTATGTTAATCGATGCGAACCTAGTGTCTGTTTTTCTTAGCTGAATACAAGTCTATATGGTTCGAAAATTGCAGGTCCACCTAAATTTGTCACTCCATATTGCACATGTAGAGCTTACTCGTCCTAGGTCTTAAGGTTGGTTGGCCCTTCTTGGCCCTGCTGGGTAAGAGCCTTAAAGGCTTAATACATTAAATATTTCAATCTTGATTCCTTTTTTGTAGTTGCCATTCATTCCTACTCCCTACATATTGCTTAAGCCCAAAATCTAACTCTTCCAATGACACACACTCACCTATGCCGCCTATGCGTTTATGGTAACATAACCAAGAGAACAATGCACGCATATATGCATGCGAGATGATAAAATTCATTTCAAGAACAGCGTGGCTCTCCAATCGGAAATACTCCGTACGTTGCTTTAACATAAGACAATTGTCTGTACGAATGTTGTGCTCTATTTAATATTCATTTTGATATCCAGTCCTGCATGACTACGGTTGACCACAAATGTTATAAGATCTTCGAACAAGAACAACCTAGTACATGGTATTGTTTTTTTGGCCAAAAATCCCCATTAAAAATTGGCATTAGATGTTAGAGGGTAGAATTAAACTAGGGACTTACAAGGTTTTAGACTTAAACCTTTTGGACTAAGGGCCCGGAATGAATGCTCGTTTTGAGAGACAGCTGACATATATATATATATATATATATATATATATATATATATATATATATATATATATATATATATATATATATATATATATATATATATATATATATATATATATATACATATTTATATATATATATATATATATATATATATATATATATATATATATATATATATATATATATATATATATATATATATATATTTATATATATATATATATAAATATATATATATACATATATATATATACATATATATATATATATATATATATATATATATATATATATATATATATATATATATATATATATATATATATATACACACACACATATATATATATATATATACATATATATATATATATATATATATATATATATATATATATATATATATATATATATCAGCGTTCGCGGTGACGCCGTCCCCACCACAAAAGTACGCAGTAAAACTGCAAAGTACGCAGTTGATAGCGTCAACCGCGTCCTCACGGGACGCAAGATCCCACCCTCTGCATGCAGTGTTTATGGTCTCATAAACAGTGCTACTCACCAGTTTCGTCCCAGCGCCAGGCGTCATAAATCCTGCCGTGCGGTCTGGCATGTTCGTCAGCATGTTTGTGTTGACATGCCAGCCATTTTAAACTGCAATCTCGCGTGATCTTGGCGTGAGATTGCGGGATTTCTGACGTCACTGGCGCTGTCAATCAAACATGCTGGGCATGTTTCAGACACGTGCGACCAATCAGCACACTGAGCGATCGTCAAAGAGTGACAGCGGACTTGTGCACAATCAAATTGCCTCAAGCAATTTCAAACATTGCACAAGTCTGCTGTCACTGATGTGTCAGTAAATACAAAAAAAAAAAAATGATCCGCCCACAAATGAATGAAATGAAATATATATGTATTAAAAAAGATGTTTCTTGTTGTTTTTCCCCCACTTTTGAGTGAATTGGTCAGATGCCATGTCTGGACATTCCAACATTCCAAATATGGTATTCTTGACAATATGAATAAAAATGAAATAAATATAGAAAAAATGATTTAAAAATGAAAAACAGTTTAAATAAAATCAAATTTTCATATCAATACTTCAATTTTTGGGGGGGGACACACCCAAATATATCATTCAACTCTAAAAAAAAAAAAAATGTAAATATAATGACAAAATAAGTTCAGGGCTTTAATTTTCAAAATGGCAGATGGAAATGGATCACAGTCTTCACCCAGCAAGCCATCCAACAAAAAAAAACGCAAATTTAATGCCGAATGGCTTAAGGAAGGTGGGTGGCAATGGCTTAGATATGATGAGGGTCAGCAATCAATGTTTTGTGACCTTTGTGTGAAATATAAGAAGAAGAATGCCTACACCACTGGCTGCAAAGATTTCCAGAAATCAAGTGTGGAACGCCATGCATGCAGCGACGCCCACAGATCAGCTTTATCGGCGAAGAAACACTCATCGTACTGGCAGGTGAGCGCTGCAAAAGCCGAAAAGATGGCGACAGACACCTTGATCCCACAGCTCAGAACCGTAAAATACATCGCGGAGCAGAATTTACCCCTGATGAAGTACAGAAGCCTGATTGAGTTGCAACAGGAGAACGGTGCCAACATATCATCACCATATACACATCATGAACAGGTAGAGGAAATGGTGGATGCCATTTCGGACACTATCCAGGACGAAATTAAGCAGGACACAGCAAATTCCAAATTTATCGGACTTCTTATCGATGAAAGTGTAGATATTGCTGTTTTTAAGAAGTTGGTGATCTACCTCCAGGTGGTCGAGAAGGGCAGGGTGAAAATGTACTTTGCAGCAAATAAGGACGTCACCGATGGTCGTGCCGATACCATAATGGCAGCACTAAAGGTATGAATATATCTTCCCAAATACAACTAGGGCGCTGCATTTTTGGTCGGCCTGACTTGTTGGTCGACCAAATATGCAGCGCCCTTTTTTTTTTGTTCGTTTTTTTTTCTCATTAACAAATGAAAGGGCCAAGCAAGCCCGTAGGGCCCTCACATACCCCCCCCCCCCCCCCTTACTCAAGAACGAGCGTGAAAAAAAAAATTACAAAAAAAAAAAGGGCCCTACGGGTTTGCTTGGCCTGCAAGCAAGGCCGAGCAAGCCCGTAGGGCCCTCACATACCCCCCCCCTTACTCAAGAACGAATATGAAAAAAAAAATTACAAAAAAAAAAAGGGCCCTACGGGTTTGCTTGGCCTGCAAGCAAGGCCGAGCAAGCCCGTAGGGCCCTCACCAACCTCCCCCTCCCCCTCCCCACAAGCGCGAAATTATCGATATGATTTTATTAATGTATTGGTAACAAAATATAAATACAGTTATTTGGCCAAATTAGCATAATAAAGTACCTCAACTGTTCAATATTCTGATTATTTGGTGCATTCATTTCGTTGCAGGATTTCTTGCAGGAGAATGGGATACCCTACGCGAAGGTTGTGGGATTGGGGACAGATGGCGCCTCTGTCATGACTGGAAGACACAATGGTGTTGGGGTGCAGTTGTCCCGGGAATGCGAATTATTGATACACGTTCACTGTGTTGCACACCGTCTCGCACTGGCAGTTTCCCAAAGTGCCAAAGGTATCCCGCAGCTGGCCGCTTATCAGGAGACTGTCAAGCACATCTACTTCTACTATGAGAACTCAGCCATCAGGTATGTCATGTTATTACCCGCGTTTTCTACTGTTCTGATGGTTTTACTTTTTTTATATTTTTTTTTGTTTCCAGAACTCGCCAGCTGAATAAATTTAAATTATGAACATGTTTCTGGAGCAAGTCAGAAAATCACCAGCTGGTGTTAGTTGTGAACCTGTTCCTGGAGGAATTCCGGAGCTTCAACAGCAGCATAAATAGAAGTTTTTAACATGTTCAAGGAACAGTTCAGGACCTTGCTGGTTCAGAACATGTTTAAAACTTCAATTTATGCAGCCGGCAAGATTGTGACCTCCTCCCGTAAGGTTCTGTAGAGGTCTATAGCTCTGTCCTTGGTTCCGGTGAATGTTAGGCAAAATAAGCTCTTATTTCTACCCCTGTTTCTGTTTGCAAATGCTAATGCATGGTCAACCCCTGCAAATTGTTTTTTGCTTATATTTTGTAGGTACAACAAGCTCCGTGAGATCCAGAAGGCTCTGGAATCACCTGTTGCCCTGAAACAACCACACTCAGTACGATGGCTATCCCTCGACCAGGCAGTTCAGGCAGTGTACAAGTGCTGGTCGGCCCTTGTTGGCAGTCTCGGGGAAGATGCTGTAAATCGAAATCCAACAGCTGATGGTCTGGCGAAAAAAGTAGAAACCTACCCTTTCCTGGCACACACAGCCATCTTATGCGACATTCTGCCTATCTTCACGTACCTCAGCAAAACCTTCCAAGCGTCTGACCTGAACATCGACAAGCTCACAACAGCACTGGCTACGACTAGAACCAGCCTCGAAGGGATGATTGCAGACAGGAGAGGCCTCCCACTGTATTCTAATCTGTACAACCTACCAACTGTGGATGGATGCATTACGTATGAGGGGATTCAACTGAAGCGCTCAGAAGATGTGATGCGACGCTGCGATGCAACTAAGGACCTCCTTGTGCATGATCTGCTGGCCAATCTTGAGCACCGCTTTCCCGAAGATGGGATGAGCCTCCTTCAACAGCTCTTTTCCATCCTCAGCCCTGCAGTCCTCAGAGGTGTTCCACAGGAAGGGATTGTTGGACATGGACTGGATGCTCTGGTTGCAATCGCGGACAAGTTCGAGAATGTTCGGGAGCCTCACTTCGACTTCAACCGGCAGCGGGCACAGCAGGATTTCCTTTTGTTCAAGAACCATGCCCGAAGCAGTCCAGCTCATTTCACCTTTGCCGACTTCGTCGTAGATCTCTGCAGTGAGCACAATGAGGAGTACCCCGATTTCGCACTATTGGCGGAGTACCTTATGGCCATACCCCTAAATTCAGCCAGTTGTGAGAGAGGGTTCAGCGCTCAGAATTTGACCAAGACGAAGACAAGGAATCGCATGACAGAAGAGCGTCTCGACCAACTGATGCGCATCTCCATCAACGGGCCACACATGGCCAGGTTTGACTATGCAGATGCTGCAAGGAACTTCCGTCTCATTAGAAAGCGCAGGAAGTAGACAGTATGCATGAGTGGTCTGAGGCATTGCAATTGACTGCTCTCTGTCTCTCACCACTGAGGGCATGCCCTGATAGCTGAGTGGTCTGAGACATCGCCATTGACTGCTCTGTCTTTCACCACTGCTCGGATCAAATCCTATCAGGAGCATGTGAAAGAGTTACCAGTGACTTTGGGTTAGATGGGGTTCCCCCAGGTATTCAGGTTTTCTCCAGCATTCATAAATGGTTAGTAATATTTCAGAAGAAAAAGAGTAAGAAAAATTGATGATGAATAATATTCACTGTCAGCTTAAAATATTTTTCTAATAAATAGAAAACTGCCTCCATTTGGAAATGTCTCAGTAGCAGTCTATTTGATATTGTTAAGCAGTATCAGTTTAACAGATCTTTAACGATACCAAGCTTTTTCCTATTAAATATCAATATAAATTTGCAATCGTACCAATTACTAGTTCCAATAGTCTTAGCACCAGGGCATCTGAAATTGACAATTTTAGAAATTACACACAAAACATCCTGGGTTCCCCAATAAGTGATTTTTGAGGGTTTGGGTGTCCATATGATGCACAGACACCCTGCTGGGGAAGACTTTGATTCATTTAATAATAACTTGTTCAAAACATGAAAATGTTATTACGTATCTGTTGGGTACTGATCAAATGATAAACATGATCATCTTTTTAACTTTTCTTTTGGAAAGATTATGCATGTCTAAACTACATATGTGACACTATGGGTAATCTGGACATGTGAGTGGTCTATCAAACCACCAGGGTCTTAGCCAGGATTTTTTTAAATGCCTGTCTAAAACAGCAATAACAAAATTTTATGTCTGTCCAGATTTAGCTGTTCAGTTACTTAAAATCTTTATAACAACGATATGTAATACCCTTTTGTGTGTAAAAGGGCAATTTACACTTCCGCAATGTCATAGAAGATGGTTTGTTAGGAAACTATTTGATTATTACCATAAACAAGTCAAAATTGAGAATTCTTCCTTGAAATATTTGCCTGTCCAAGAAATATGTTTTAATCCTGTAAAAAAGACAGGCAGGATGGTTTTTTTGGTAGGTGTCTCTGTATAATACCACACCTGATCATCACCGCACTCAGCAGAGCAGGGCGAATACCTGCAGGATGGGGACGAGATAACACTTTTATATAAGGGACAATTATATAAGTAAATTCAGTTATATGTATATACGTTGTGTTCAATTTTTCTAATTCAAGTTCAATTCCATAGTTATTTTTAAAAGTTCCGTGTATAAAGGCAACACTCCAGGCATGGGTTAAAGTTAAAAATTATGATTAATATTCTAGCGATGAGTGAAGCTAAATAGACAACTTCAACTTCTAGATACATCAGGGCTGGTGATTATACCATCCAGATATACTTTGGATGCATTATAGTCAAGTGGTATGGAAGCAGAGTTGTAACCAGTCCGCTTCCAAGTGGGACACATAAAATATCCATTAACTTGTTCTATGCTGTAGCTATGTGTACATTTTTTTAAGCCGCAAAACCACTCGAGCTACTGGGCAAGTCACCGTTAAAGTTGATGATGCTGCAAAGAATAATACATTTGCTGAAATAAATATAACTATTTCCATCATTTCACCATCTTTTTATTGCTTCTGATGTATACCCTTACTGACAGAGACGGACCCCTCAGCAGTGCTGACTAGTGAATCCCATGGTAAATGACAGTGGCATCCATGCAGATGATGATGATGATAATAAGTTTAGGGGGGGGGGGGGGGGGGGGTGCAATAAGGTATAGTTTTAGTACCACACCAGAGAAAAGAAAGGTTCTAAAAGCTAAGCAACAATAAGAAATAAAGCCACTAGACTACCATATTTCTAAGGCTATGTTACAAGCCGTCATCCATACCCAAGAAATACAGCATGTGTTAATTTCAACCCATGCTGGGGATTCAGAGGGGGCAGAAATGATCATCCTTGGAATTTTAGTGGTATTGTTAAGGATGATAATTCCTGACTCATTATGCCAGAATTTGAACATTGTTTCAACCGTTGCAGAGCTCTGCAAATTCTGTGTAATGTTTGGTGGAAGTATGTTATTACGTAACCAGTGCAGCAACACAAGCAGGTAAGATGTTTGGCAGAAGTTTGCAATATGACAACATTGGTGCTAGACAAGCAGGTAAGTGCAACAGCAAACACACAATACAACCTCTTTCCCTCCCACTTTGATACCATTACATGAGATTCGTAGAAATTTATGTTGTTTTAACTTCCTATTTGAGTATAGTCTTTCCCTCCCAGGTGGAGTGAAAGTTTGTCTATCAACCACATATTTAATTAAGCAAGTTTCTCGCTGAGCCTTTGTTCAATATCAATAATGTTCTTCCCTTTGTTCAAAAATAGTGATTTTTTTGGGCAATTCCCTGTAAAAACATAATTTTTGGTTGTCAAAATCAAACCTAAAAATGCTCCAGAATGCACCATAGAGCACCTAAAACTCCAAAATTTTTGACTAGAAAAGATTCAGAATAGACAAGTGCACAAAATATATCATGAATCATGATATATTTGTTGCACATGTCTGTACCTGAAATTGAATGCAAGACAAAAGCAGGATAAAGGGGTGAGTCACACTTTCTAACCATTTTCTTTCAAAAATGCAGCTAAAAAATAGCAAATTTTTCATCTAAATATTTCAAGTATTTCATGCTCAGAATGCACCAGAATGCACCACAGAGCATCTAGAATTCAAAAATTTCCTGGGGGGGCATGCCCCCAGACCCCCCTAGCAGGGATTTCGCGCCTTCGGCGCTCATGGTGCGCGCGCGTTGCGCCCGCACCGCTGGGACTCACAATTCTCACAGTTTACAATATTAAGGGATGCAGCCTATTTTACTCCTAGCGCTAACACTGTATATATATATATATATATATATATATATATATATATATATATATATGTATATACGGATGTACACACATACATACAAGGCATGTTTGGCTGTGGTTCCATTTTGTCCATACCAGTGTTGGCCACTTACCTTGTTGTACCATGGTGGTTTTCCTATCAGTAGATTGCCCATTCCTGTATGTTCACCACTCTCTGTTAGTAGAGGTATACCATCATGCTTGAGGTTGTTTGATGTATGGGTCATATTGGTGCCATCATCAACATGATATTCTGTCTTCTGGATCTGGCCACCACTAGCGCCATAATTTGTCGACCGCATCTTGGTGTGTGGTGTGCTGTTTAAGCTTGCTCTGAAATCGAGCTAGCTGCTACGTATCTGCGGAATAGAAAAGTCGGATTAGAGGAAAGCAAATCTCCAAGGTCGGTCTAGGGTGCCCTAATACAACATATGACCCACATTTTTCATCAATAAATCTTAGATGAATAAAAACTAGTGGATATGAAATCAGCCGGTCAACCTGAACAAGCTGGCTGCGGCGAATAGACCAAAAGTCGTGTTCTGTGCATGTCTGTGCGCAAGTTTCTCTGTAACGTAAACAATACGAGTGCCCTTATAGGTCTTGTCTTCTAGTGACGTCACACTCATACCACATTCAAGACCTCTGGCATAGCCAGGTCTTCACTATAACACATATAGTAACTGGTCTCTCGCTACAAATTCATTATTTTATTCATCTAAGCTGCGACGCATTTGAGGATTAGGAATTGAAATTAGAAGAAAGCAAATCTCCAAGATCGGTCTAGGGTGCCCAAATATAACACATAACCCACTCTTTTTATTGGTAAATAAACCAGAGAAATATCTTGCGTTTGTATTCTAATCGTCACTTTTGCTCGATATTAACAGTTAATGATTTGTACACCCAACTGTACACACAAAATAAGTATGGATAGTAATTGAGATATAGTTAATTCGCACAAACTGGCTAGTAAAAGTATGTTACATTGTTTTGACCATTTCATATAATGCGATTTGATCACTGGAAGGTATATTGGACATAAATGCGTATGTGTTCACTATTTCATAAACATACTATGGTGAAAGTGAGACGGAAAGGATACTAAGATTCGCGACCAGCAAAAGAAATATACTATGAAGGAGAAATAAAAACCAGGAAACCTTCCTGATTTGTGATGACGTCATATGTGTACCTACCTGGACTCATTGATATCTCACTTGTAAACATACCATTGATATCAGGTGGGAACTTACAATAATTTCTGTCTTGGTTCTCTCTTTCCGGATCTTGGTTCTCTCACTCTTGGTTTCCTTTTTCGCCATATTCGTACCCCTTCATGCCTGTTGGTTCTCCCTTAAATAACTGTGCAAACGGTATGCCATATGCCTCAACAAAACTGGCCTTTTCTCTCTATACATAAGGAATATGGATAGGGTTATGCTCAATCCAAGACGCCAAGAATTATGAAGGATATGTGTACTTAACTTGAAATTGCTCTCCTATTCAAATTGGGATAAAAACATAAACAAAAATAGTGTTTACAGTTCAAGTGTCAGTATTAAGTATTAACCGGGGATAAAGTTAAAAGTGTCAACTAAATACAACATATTTTAAGACAAATCAACGATTGAGTTCGGAATTGCATTTCTTATTCTAGTATCTCGAGAAGTGCCTTGTTATATACACCCAAAACAGTAAAGCCCCATTTTGAACGATGGATGTTTATCATCACAAAGTTCGTGGCGAATGGTTCAATTTCATTGTATGTACAGGAAAAAATAGAACTAGGTAGAAAATGAATAACTAAATAACTAACTAAATGAATGAATAAATAAATTAGATAAATAAGTGAATGGATGGATAAATAAATGATTGAATAGATTAATGATGAAATCTATTCATATTTTATTCAAATGAACAAATAAAATATGTAGGTAAAATAAGTAAATAATTATATAAATTCATGTAGATAAACAGATATAAACTAAATAAATAGACATAAAAATAAAAATGTGGGATATACATGTATAGTGTGCCACACAATTTATCTATTTATAGATATTTATATTTTTATTTATTTATTTTATTTATTCGTTTATCATTTTTTATCGCTGCCCAAACCACAAAGGTGTAACTAAATGTTGTCAGGTGAGTAATCAGCCAAAATTTCCGTGTCCTTTGATAGATGGAAGGCAGCCAAATCTTTTTTCAAACTAGACATATTCAGCCTATAAGCTGTGGTGTTCATAAGATGTACTAAGAGGTTACTCGGCTTCGTCCACCGGCCCCCACGTAATCCATAGACTAGTGCCAGTCCTCTGAGCTACAGCATGCGCACAATTATCTATTCCGTGACGTGATTATAGACTGTCGCTAGTCTTCGAAATTCAGCGCTACTGCCACACCATCTATCGGTGATAAATTGAACGAAGTTCCTAGGCGATCGATCGACATAACCTCTTTATGCCGATTACAATGCCTTGCTATAAAAAAATCTTGGATTGGCTATAGCGGCCTATGGAATATTTCGCCACCGTTTACTGATTATAAACCAGTCGAAGTCAGAAGAATTGGATTTGGGGATTCTATCCTGAAAATATCCCTTGTTCATGGTAAGCTATGTCGAATGTGATCTTTTCTACAAAACTTCTGTAGACTTGAAACTAACGTTTTTAATCGTCCATGCAATTTGAGAGTTATTTTTGATTAGGCCCTCATTTTGAGGGGAAGTCATATGAGAAACAATCAAACATTCATTTCATAGATCTATATGACATATTCTTCAATTTGTTGTTACTTACTGATTTACTTACTGATTCACCGTGGGAAAAATGCGGTTACGGATCCAAAACAAACAAAAAAAAAGCGTTTGTGACAGTTTTGGACAAACCATTCGCATTGCTTCAAACCACCTTGCTCAAATCAGATATAAAAAACCTAATCATAGGAATTTTTTTTATTTGCAAAAATCAGCTTAAAAACAACAAAAACCTGGCTGATATGTACAAATTCCCTGTCAAAACTTACTCGATCCAAGATTGAACTTTTGAAGATCCACTCATTCTCAGAAAAAAACATATAAATAAAGCCCTTGTGCAAGATTTAGTGTTAAATGGTGGATTGAAAATTTATCACTGCAAGTGCTAGTAAGCATGGTCTTAGCCAGCAGGGTGTCTGGGTGTCTTTTGGACTCCCTGGTTCATGTTAAATACCTGATTTTAGGTAAAAAGACACCCTAGATTTTGGTATATGTTTTTTGTTAATACTAATTCCAAGTTGAAGTTATAACAAGTTTAACTTAAATGATAGCAAAGACATTGCTTGAAGAATTTAAGCATATAATTACTTTATTTGTTAATGAACATAATCAGTGTAATGATTTTTAATTTTTCAATCAGTGATTTTGGACACCCTAGATTCTTGAAATCCCAATTTGGACACCCTGTTAATATGAAAATCCTGGCTAAGTCCCTGCTAGTAAGTCTTCAAAATATCATACACAGTATTCTTGCATATCTATACATAACCGACATCTTACCCGACATCTTCCTCTCAAAATATGACAACAAGAAAATATGGTTTGTGTGCCCAAATGAAACCCAGATGCCCTGCTGGGCAGAACACATGAATTGTGGAGGTGTCCAGCTTAGAGAGATATTAAAATAGATAGTATAGCTGTTTGCACATGAACTGACTGTCAAGTTTCTCAATAATTCAGGAGCTAAAATATGCTGACTAGTATTGGTGATATATGCAAGTCCTACTGCTTCATTATGAGTTCATTACTCGTCATTTTCTGTTATGATTAGGGATGGGGACCGGAAACCGGTTCATACCGGCCTGAGCTTTGCGGTTAACCAGTCAAAAACCGGACCTCCCTCTAAACGGTTCGGTTTTCTATGCATGCACAGGGTTCCTGGAGGCGTAATAAAACTGTCAGCACCTACCTCCTCGCTGGCCTCACAATGTCTGCCAAGCGCGACGATCAAACAGCTCTTTCAAAATCTCTCAAGTCTGGTACCCTGCCCACTTTCACTATGCTCAGAAGCCTTCTGAGCGTAGAGAAAGTGCCCAGGGAGCTAGTACTGTAAAACCCTTTATAACCACGCCCCTTTTTATTCACGCAACTGCCGTCTGAATCTGATCGCGGCCATTTAATTACACGCATTTACTGTATCAACACTAGATGGGGCATTGTTATGCTATTTTGAACGTGTATCAGCGCCAGTAATATATGCGTTATTATCACCTAGCGCGAAATGCGTGAAATTAAAAGGAGCGCGATAATAATGGGTTTTACAGTATATAGGAACTTTCAAGAACTTTCCAGTTCAGGAAAGTTCAGCCACGCATTCCATTGCGTAGTTTCATATCCAAGAAATGTCATTAATAAACCGTTTAGGAAACCGTGATAAAACCGAACCGTAGAAGCAAAACCGAGAACCGAACCGTAGAATTCTCAACGATCCCCATCCCTAGTTATGATGGTGGTGGCTATTTTTGCCATTATAAAATGATGCAAAAAATCTGAAATATGACTGAAACCCTGGCACATAGGTACTCATTTGAGAGTACTCAATAAGAGCTAGATGTAATGTCCAGATACCAACAAGACAGGATATAGATGGTTTTCAAAAAATTAAATCTTTGCATCCTTGTGCTTCAAATGAAAGTAGCCTTAGCATTGGAATGGTTAGGTTGTGACTTTTTTCACAGTGAAAGATCATATTACCAGTGACCATCACAGACTGTACTTCAAATCGTTCTTTAAATTTCCAGATTTCAGATGCAAATCATGACCTGTTCAATAGAGAAGATTCTTGGTGATGCCAAGCTGCTGGTGAATCGCCTCAAGGACCATGACACCTCGGCCGACACCCTCATCTCTCAGTCCCACTGCCTCAAGAACAGGATAGAGGCTATGAAACAGGTAAGTTCAGGGTTCACCCTTAACAGGCGCAATAGGCGTATTTGCGCCTGGCTTTGTGAATCTGCACCTAGAATAGTCAAGTGGTGAAAATGTAGCAGGAAAGAAGTTACTGAAATATATATATATATATATCAACAAACAATGAGAAGCTGGGGCCCAAGTTAGAAAAAAGGATAAGAAACCATATATAGCTGCTGTGAAGAGGGAAATAAAATACCTTTATTTTCAAAAACAGCACTAAAAGGTAATGAAAGGGCGAAAAAGTGAACTTGAAAAGATATACTCCTTCTTAAAAGCTACATTTGAGAAATAACAAAGCAAAATATATCATAGTATACACTATCAACTTTATTGATTACTATAACATCGCATCGACTGTGTCGTTTGAAATATTTATTGTACTCGCTATCCGTATTCATTGACATGATGAAAAATGAATAACAAAGAACTTTAGAAATTGAAAAGAATAAAAAATTCTAAAAAAAAGTTTAAAAAAGATTTTTAAATTTTTTTTTTTTTTAATTAATAATTAAAATTTTTTTTGATTTGTGGGTTAATGAATGAAGAACCCCATTCCTTTTGCAGTACCAAGAAGATATGAACGAGCTGAACGAGATGGCGCGTCACCGGCCGCGCTTGGCCCTGATCCTCAGTCTCCCTGTTTATTGATGAAGATTGAATAAAAAACTTAAATGATAGAATAGAAACTAAAAAAATAAAATAAAAAAATGTTTGTTTGGTGGGTTGATAATGAAGAATACCATCCCTATTGCAGTACCAAGAAGATATGAACGAGCTGAACGAGATGGCTCGTCACCGGCCGCGCTCGGCGCTGATCCTCGGCCTCGCACAGGAGAACAGCCAGATCCGTGAGCTGCAGCAGGAGAACCGTGAGCTACGCATGTCGCTCGAGGAGCACCAGTCCGCCATTGAGCTCATCATGAGCAAGTACCGCGAGCAGATCCTCAAGCTCATCATGACCAACAAGATGCAGCAGTCGCAGGCGTCCTCTGCTGACGAGAAGGTAAATGAATACTGTATAAATGGTATTTTTATAGGCATTTAATTTTCGCTTTTTTCACGCTCCCCATGATAGCGCCAAAATAACATTCTTCAAACAAAATAGCAGCAGTCGCAGGTATCCTCTGCCGACGAGAAGGTAAATGGATACATATATATACGGCTTTCATTTGGAGTGCTAAAAAATTAGCATTACAGCCCTGCTGGAGGGTATTTGTGTTAGTTACTTTGAATTCGCACATTCAAGCACTCAAACTATATTTTTGTTACTATATCAGGGCTCAACATTAACTTTTGAAGGCACTTGCCAAGTAGGGCAGGTGAACTTTAATATCTACCTGGCTGACACCATTTTGATGCAGCAGTCGCAGGTATCCTCTGCTGACGAGAAGGTAAATGAATACCTAAGATTTAGGAATTTCGTCAATAGTCGACAAATGGATAAATACCCAATTTCACTTTGGCAATTAAATTGAATCAAATATCGGGTATGGAATCGAAACAATCAATATTCTGTTATATTTTTATAAATAAAAAATATACTCTTTCCAGACATTTTCCTGTTATACCAGAGATGTATATTTTCCTTCAATACAAGTTCCTGGTTATACTAATGCAAAGTAGAACTCTGACTAAATATTGACATATTCTTTATGGCTTTTGTAAGATAAATTGGAAGGAATGGTGTACTTTACTCAGGCATATGGCCGAGACACAGGGTATCAAATTGAATCGATATATCGGAAAGACCATAGCAATTAGTTGAATCGAAAATAAGGGATATCATTGACATCCCTACCAAGTTTAGCTTTTGAAGGCACTTGCCAATAAGGGTAGGTAAACTTTGATTTCTACTTGCCTGACACCATCTTGATGTGCCCTGCAAAGAGGTGTGAAAGAATGAACATGAAAGTGACTTTTCTGTATATACTAAACTTGTACCATTTAGCAGTTTTCCTGGTAAAGCTTTATCTGTACTGTTGAAGAAATATTGGATTTCCCTTGTGTTTAATGATCTATGAAGCTACATGATGAAATCTTACTTGCCATTTTGGGCCAGCACACTCTAATTTTCACCTGCCTTTAAGCCATTTTGATTTTTTTACGTGCCCAGAGCGGTAGGGCCGCCCTTAATGTTGATGCCTGGTATCATTGTCATCTTAACCAGGATTTTTGTACTTAAATAGTCTATAGTCAAAAAGGGAAATTTACACATCAGCCATGTCCTAATAGATGGTTTATTAGTATAATAATTGGTTATTACCTCCCAAAAGTTAAATTTGAAAATTCTGCCAGCTTTGTATTATATCACTGGCTGAACGCAAACATCTTGCCTATACCAATTTCACAGCACGGATAACCAATTTGTCATCAGCCCACCAAAGCAATATTAGGAGCCTGATTCAGTCCAGTTCAACAAAGAAATTGACCAATCAGCTGCTAGAATCAGAGTGGAGCTGTTGATATGTATATATATATATATATATACTGTAGAACACACAATGTTAGCGTCTGTTTATTTATAGCGTACATAGCGTGTGGTTCCGCTTCGCTATATATAAAAACGCTGTACTTTTTTCTTACTGTACTGGCGCTGTCAGCGGCGGCTACTGTCGCTAACATAAAGATACGTTATGATGCGAAAATTCCCCAGTTCGCTATATTTGGGACACGCGTCATATATGTGTTCTACAGTATATATATGTCTGTGTGTGTGTATATATATGATATATATGTATATATATATATATATATATTGTGCAGAAATCACTGTATGTATGTTTGTGTTTCAGGACGTTGGTCAACTGATAGACAAGGTGTGTGAGATGGCCGTGGTGATGCAGAAGTCCGTGAAAGTGGACGACGATAACTACATGAAGGACCAAGAGAAGATCACTAAACTCCAGCTGGAAAACGAGGGGCTGCGACAACTTCTGGAGATCAGCACGACCACACAGAAACGCATCGTCCGCGATGACCAAGACGATAAGGACACACAGACAACAGACTCTTTAGAAGCGCAAGAAAAAGATAAAGATGCACAGGAAAAAGAAGTGCAAGAAAAAGATAAAGATGCGCAGGAAAAAGAAGCGCAAGAAAAAGAAGTGCAAGATAAACCGAAAGAGTAAGAGCCGAGAATGTTGATCGATCTTTGACATTAATTAATGAAACAGAAATCAACATTACCAAACGGAACTGTGCCCTCCCACAAGAACAAGTCAATAAGACATCACCACATAACAAAATGCCCTGTCCTAAGAACGAGTAAATAAGGGCACACTGACTACAGACCCTTTAGGTGTACACTATAGCAGCAAGAGTTGAAATTGAGAATTTTTCTGGACGTGTACATGATAATAGAACGAGTTGGAGCTGAGAATTTCATCTGGACAAGCTATCTTTGACATTATTGAAAAAAGAATTCAACGGCACTACATATATAAGTGCTCTGTC
>OZ012700.1:14737105-14757604 GCA_963942565.1 Maea johnstoni | reverse complement strand
TCAGATACACACACATATTGTAAGGTCTATGACACACAATGGGTGACATAATGACCGTGTATTTGTGGCTAGTTCACCATCCAAGAAGATATGGTACTTACTTTGTAAAAATCATTCGCTTTTTTGGTGACACCGCCATTTCGTAGAACTCTAGAATACAAAATAAGTATTTAACTTGTGGGTATACATTTACCCATTTATAGCACCTTTGTTATAAAGAAACAGTATGGACCCAAGTTACCGAGTATTTACTTTCTGCATAAACAATAAACTAGCTCACATTGTGACAAAAGAAATAATGATTTCTTTCAATTTCCTAGAAGAAACGGTCCTGTTAGTCATGTGGTCACATAGTTTCAGAAAATAAACTACTATCAAGCCTGTGTGTTAAAGTTCCAGAAAATAAACAGTATCGTTAGGCATGGGTCCTTAGGTTTCAGAAAATAAACAGTCCTATTAGGTTTTGGCTCTTTTAGCGTTATGGGTATTACGGTCTCAGAAAGTCATGTTAGTCATAAGTCCTTCAGTTTCAGAAGAACAGCCCTGTTAGGCTTGGCGTCTTTCAGTTTCAGACTTAAAACAGTTATGTTAGGTATGGGTCCTTCGGTTTCCGGAAATAAACAGTTCTGTTCGGTTTCAGAAAATTAATTCTATATTGGCATCAGGCTCTTTTACTTTCAGAAAATAAACAGTCCTGTAAGGCATAGTGTCTTTTAGTTTTAGAAAATAAACAGTAGTGTAAGGGTCTTTCAGTTTCAGAAAGTAAACAGTACTGTTAAGCTTTCAGTTTCCGAAAATAAAGAAAACGTGCTATTAGTCATGGGTCCTTCAGTTTCAGGAAATAAACAGGCCTGTTGTTCATGGGTCTTTTTGTTTTAGACAAGCCCTGCGGGAAGGCTGCTGGCAGTAAAATCGCAATCAGGGGATATAGCTCCATTTATTTTTACCACTCATAATTAATTCGCTCTGGAACAAGTTGAGACCAGAATTTGGAAATTTCTATTTTTGCCACTTTTTCTGCCAAATTTCGGCTAGGGCGTGTCTAGGCAGTTGTAACGGGTGGAGGAAATGGAGAAATCCTTAATTTTCATTTGGATATTCTTTAAATGAAAATAAAATATCAGAGCACACAGAAGTTCCCTGCGACCACACACTTAGGGCTACCTAACCTATGTATCAATAGTTCAGAAAGCTTGGCTAATATATATGAAATTAATCAATAAGATATTAAACCAGCTGTAGAGTTTGTAGAAACAGCTGCACTGCCACTCAGGAACACGTTGAGACCAGAAGTTGGAATTTTCTATATTTGTCAATTTCTTTCTGCCAAATTGCGGCTAGGGCATGTCTAGGCAATTGTAACTGGTGGAGGAAATGAAGAAATCCTTATTTCTCATTTGGAAATTCTTTTGATAAAAAAAAGATATTAAATTGATCAAGAAGATATTAAACTGGCTGTAAAGTTCTTAGACCCTGCCTGCGTTGCCGCTCAGGAACACGTTGAGACCAGAATTTGGAATTCCCTATTTTTGTCAGTATCTCTGCCAAATTGCCGCTAGGGCGTGTCTAGGCTGTTGTAACTGGTAAAGGAAACGGGGAAATCCTAACTTTTCATTTGGAAATTCTAATAAAGAAAAATAAAATCGGAGGACACAGGTACCTCTGCGACCACACACTTAGGGCTACCTAACCTATGTATCAAAAGTTCAGAAAGCTTGGCTAACAGACATGAAATAGATAAATAAGATATTGAACCGGCTGTAGAGTTCATAGACCCTACCTGCGCTGCCGCTCAGGAACATGTTGAGACCCAAATTTGGAATTTTCTTTTTTGTCAGGTTTTCTGCCAAATTGCGGCTAGGGCGTGTCTAGGCAGGCTTAACTGGTGGGAAACCGGAGAAATTCACCGCTTAACCTCACGTCACTAGCATCATTCTCTCATATACCGGCCGGGATTCAAACCCAGGCATTGCTGAGAGACAGCCATCTGTCCGAGGCAATGCCTTAGACCACACGGCCATTAGGGCAAGCCACGTAAGAAGCAGCCAGGTGTTTGTAGTGGGTACTGGAGCGAACCACCAACATGCCCTCACTAACCATTGGCATTCTCCTCATGCTCCCGTCCTGATTAAAATCGGGGAGGAGGTGAGGAAAGCGTAACAGTTGGAGACTGTGCTTCACTCACTATTGTCAATGGTGCTATTTATAAGTAGATCAGAATACAGTAATCTGCTTAGAGTAGTTGACCAAATTTTAACTTTTGCAAGTTATTTAATTGAATAAAACTGTTTAACTATAACTTTATCAAAATCGTTAATAGCTTAGAATATTTCTATCAAAGAAACATTCCCTATTTTGTCAAATTGCGGAAGTACTCTTTGCACCTCTGTTGGCGTCTTCCTATCTTGTTTTATAGCCGCTCATGAATATTAATTGACCACAGTTCCGCATTTGCCATTGGTCGACCGTGATTGGGTCACATTCTCGAAAATTATTGTCTTTGAGTATGCCACGATGTAAAAACACATTTAAAGTTAGGTAGTTGTATACTATTTTAATCTATCTATTAAGTTCTTGATGAATGTTCTTCTGTCATACTTTTGTTGGGAAATGTTAAGAGCTGGTTCTTCATATCATTTCGAGGCCAAAACTAAAATGACTGGAGAAGAGTCAGCAGGGAACCAATGACTTCTTGTGAAAATGCGTTTTTAATATAGAGGGTAAAAATAGACATGGGGTCTTTCAGTTTCAGAAACTAAAAAGTACGTACTATCAGACATGGGTCTTTTAGTTTCAGGAAGACTTTGTTCAGTTTTAGGAGGTGGGGGGGGGGGGGGGGGGTTCGAGAATCATTCAAAATATTTTGCCCATTTTTGTCCACATTGGCTTTCAACTGTGTTTTTTATTGATATTAACAAATGAGCACCATCTTTTGTTTGCTCAGGGAGTCTTTACATGTGAAAAAATGAATACCCCCCTACACATGCTTACGATAAGCTGGAAAATTTGATCTTGTCGTCTGTCAGATGTCAATTTCAAGCATTTATTTGATCTTTTTGCCATCTCAATATGATTCCCATGGCATAGTATGTGGATAACACACCTTATTTTGATGAATAACGGTTGTAATCTGAGTGTAGACTGGTCTCCCTTAAAAATAGGACACCCAAAGATTTTTCAATTTTCAATTTTGGGCACCCAGTTTCGAAATTCTGGTTGAGACAATACTAGATTATACGTATTGATTTGTAAATATAATTTTATGAACTAAATTTTCCTAAATAATCTGCAACTTTCTCTCTGTTATTTTGAAGCAACTGCAATGTGCCAGTAGCATTCATTAATTCATAAAGAATCGAATAGTTCAAGGTTTCTCCAATGTCACTTATTCATTAATATTAATAGATGGTATTTCTTAATATTAATAAATCCGACCATTTATTAATACTCATAAATGATTTATTAAAATTAATAAATGATTTTCTAATATTGATAAATCATAGCATTTATCAGTATTACGAAATGATTTATTAATATCAAGAAATGATTTATTGATATCAAGAAATGATTTATCAATATTAATAAATCCAGAGCATTTCTTAATATTAATAAATCATTTATCAATATTAATAACCATTTCTTAATATTGATTAATCATTTCTTAATATTGATAAATCAATTATTAACATTAATAAATGCCATGATTTATTAGTTTTAAAAATAATTCATTTATATTAGGAAACGATTTATTGATATCAATATATGATTTATTAATATTAGTAAGTAGAAATGATTTATAGCTATTAATAAATGCTTTAGCAATATTAATTAATGAATTCTTAATATCAATAATGATTTCTTAATATTAAGAAATGATTTATTGATATAAATAGATATCTATTAATATCAATACATATTAATTAATATTACGAAATGACGTTTTAATATTAAGAAATGATTTATCAATATTAATAAATCATTTATTGATATCAATAAATGCTCTTTTTGTCCACTTTGGCCTTCAATATAAGTGTTCATATAGGAAGCAGTAAAACAAGGGGAATTCAACAGACAAATTACAGCATGAACAGGTTTGAACTGCCACATGTATACATACTCGTCTATATTGACCCTTTCTCGCACCTGTAGGCCAGTGGAGAAATATTCGAGTTCTGTTTGAAAAGGAGAGCATACACCATGTTTTTCCCACTCATGCCTCCACTGATAGTGATTGCTTGTGCTACCGATACCAGGCCAAAAGTGTTCCATCGCAGGCTTTATATCCTACAAAAGAAATTCTTAATGAGAAAAATAACACAATTCATTTAAGAATATATTCAATGTCAAAAGAATGAATTCATAAATACAAACATATAAGATACATACATATATTCACATAATTTATGTACCATGCATGCATACATCCATATATACATATTGTGTTACTACCTGTAATATTGGAATACTGCTTGTCTGAATCACTGCTTAATATATGTATTCGTATCGCTGTGCAAATCTATGGCGCGCCATTTGTTACATCCATACTTTTGTTGACAGAAGCAACTTTTGTTGCTTTTGTCTGACAAATGTTACTTTTGTCATAGACAAAATCACCTTTGTAAGACAAAAGTAACTTTTGTTGGACATAAGTACTTCTGTCGTGACAAAAGTTGCTTCTGTCAACAAAAGTAACTTTTGTTGGACAAAGGTACTTTTGCTTACACATGGCGTGACCATTCGCCAAATGTCACAACAAAATTGCTTCTGTCGACAAAAGTATGCATGTTACAAACAGCGCCCCATACAAATCAAGTATTTTGAAATTTGAAACTTTGGAATGTGAATTTTATTTATTGCCAATGTTTTGCCATTCAACGATTTTATGGTAGGTATGGGATGCCTTTTGCACATTTATGTTGAAATATTGAGATACAAGATGTCCGAAAGAGAGACAAGGTTTGCGAGAATGAGAGGTAACATGAAAAAATGGAGTCAACATGAAAACATGGAGGCAACATGACCAAAAGGGAACCAACCCGTGGACAATTATATGGGAAATTAATATTAATGAGACAAGTTAGACGTCATCACAAGTCAGAAAGTCGCGTTTGCCTGTAATTGTTGCCTTGACATTGAACCTTGTGTATGTAAAGCGTTCATCAGCAGTGCTCGGACAAGTCAGTTCAGCTTCATGCTATAGGTAGGGGAATCCTGAGTATTGGGAAAAATCACCGACTAAACCCAGTCACTAATAACTTTCTCTGATGTGTCAAGAGATATTCAAATCTAGTCGGTGGTGAAAGCTGAAATCTGGCTAATGCTCGTTTTATAATTTGGTACTGATGAGTTTTAATTGAGAAACAGAAACCTCGTTTTCGCCAAATCTCAGAATATTTCATCAGAAAATTATGTATTTCATAGGAATGCCTGTTTGTGGGCAGCTTGGAGTGAAAGGGAATTACTTATCTATCATGACTTTTGTGTTGTGAGATTTTGACTTGCAGGTTGGGCTGCCTGAGACCAGGAAATATGTGCAATTAATTAATTTGGTTCTTGGGAGTTTAATTAAGAGAAGAGAATGCCATGTTTTTCAGGGTAAACAAATATACCAATGGAATACCCAGCTTAATAATGAATGATAAGCCTGGCTGGAGGATAACTTTCTGGGATTTTTGGGCTGCTGGCTGTGCATCTGTTAGTTTATCTAAGTTTTTGCGGAATTTCACACATAAGTCCAGTCCCATATACCTTCTCACTCACTGTACTGAAGAACTCTGCCAATAACTGGTTTTGAGGATAGATTAGTAATACAATCTTTGAATGCAGGCAGACTGAGGCAAATGTTTTAGATATTGCAAATGAGACTGGGGATGGAGAACTTTGCCTGCAGGAAACAAAGGCAAGTCGAGTATGCCTCCTCGCTCACTGTACTGAAGAATTCGACCAATAACAGGCTCTCGAGATAGATTAGTAATACAATCTTTGAATGCAAGAAGACTGGAACAAATAGATAAAAGATTGGATATTTTAAATATGGCAAAAGAGACTGAGGTTGGATTTTCGTCACATTTATGCCAATTGTGGCTAATTTGTGACTAGCCAGTTGTAAATAATGGAGGAAACCTGAGTACCCGGTGAAAACCACCGCCTAGCCCCAAGTCACTGGCAACTTTCTCGCATGCCAAGGCCGGGATTCAAATCCAGGCAGAGGTAAGATACAGCGTGTAGTCACTGGCGGCGTCTTTAACACCACACGGCCGTCAGAGCAGGGTTGGAATACGTTGCTGAAGGAAACACACTTAACATATAAAGACTACACCACTGTCCGGAATAAATGAAATGCTGACATTTGTATTTGTGAAAAGCAGACCAATGCACCAGGGGTTTATGCAAAAGTAAGAAAATTTGTTAAAAGAGATTTCCAGACTTCTATTATTGATCGGAAGGCAGATTTGTTATTCTTGTTATTCTATATACTTCCTGGTATTATTAGATTTACTATAATTAACCTTTGTGCCTTTGATAGTGACAATCCAGGTTTGTTTGGACAACTCACAACAAATAGGTACTGAGGACTGGAATGTCCTGTTATCACAAAATGACATTTAAATTTATAAACACATCAGGAATTCTAAAGCAAACAGACAAAACTTTTGATCAAAGAGGACAGTAAACTAAAGGACATTTGGCACGAACATCCAAAACATAAATAATTCACCTGGGGTATAAAAAATCTAACGGAGCAAAACTAGACTTTACTTATTTTCAAGCCTATCATCAACTTCGCACCTATAGCTAAGATAATGCAGTCTTACATACCAGATCATAATACAATATTACTGACAAGTAATACTTCAAAATCTCCTCAGGGAAAAGGAGTCTGTACATTAACTCCATCCTAGAAGATAAAGATCTAAATGAACGAATGAGTGTCTGAGCGTTTAAAGGCACATCGACACACAGAGGTCATCTAGTCCCATAAAATGTTATCACAAAATGATCCTTTTTCAATGTTGAAGAACAATGACAAAGCATAAAATTAAATTAGAAACATTAAGGGAGCATAGATTAAAAGTATTACAAGTACGATCAAGGGCAATAATGTGCAATATATTTCCTGTCTTAAGAAAAACTTAATAGAGTTTCAAAAGATATACACTTGGATTCATAAAAGAGGATGGAGTGATCTTAACTGATACTCATGATATTTCAAGCAAATTTCGATAAGAACCTGTTTACTTTTAAAGCAGATACGAACACCACCTATAAAACTAGCCCAGACTGTCATACACAAACCAAGAATCTCTTGAATCTCTGTTAAATTACAGACGATCATGCAATGAATACAAGTAGAAATAAGAAAGCTTACAGGTTTACTACTGACTTTTTAAAGATATGTTTCAACATAAAGCATCAATAGATTTTGTAGACAATAAAACAATACCGGACTCAATAATTAACTGTACAATTACATGCAAACCGTAAGTAGGCAAGGTAAGAAATAATTTGAAAAACTGGAGACCCCTCACATTGCTAAACTCTATTTGTAATGCTTTTTTTCTCAAATTATATCTGAATGCATAAAGAATATCGTGAATGCCATAGTACATCCAGATCAAACTGGTTTCATAGCAGGCAGGAACATAGGGTAAAACAGTTGACTCATCTCTGACGTGATACATGACTTCACTTCAAAAAATAAAAATGGCCTCACTATGGTAATAGATTATTCCACAGCATTCGGTACAATAGAATGGATATTTATTAATGGCTGTTTGAACATTTTTACTTTGGGGTCAATCTGACGAATATGACAAGACTTGTTCAAACTAATTTATATTCAAAAATAGTACAAATTGTATTTTTCTCACAAAAAATCTTCTTAAAAGGAGATTCAGGTAAGATGACCCAATCTCACCCTATTTTGTGTCATCAGTGCCAATATCTTGTCTCCAGTAAAGAGTGTGGAGACGGCTGGGGACTGACAATAGTAGACGGAAACAAAAATATCATTATATGCAGATGATACAGCACTTTTTTCAAAGGCAGATAAAGAAGCAGTATGGCCATTTTTCCTTGGTTTAAGAAAGTGTGTGGCTTGCAGATAGATATGGAAAAAGTGAAAATCTCAAAGATTTGGGTGGACCAGAGAGAAAAGAATACATTCAAGCAAAAAGGGTCTACCTTGATCTCTTCTATCTGGAACTTGGGATGGCTATGTTTACACTCTGCAGGGTTGCCTCCGAGATACCTTTGAGGCCTACAATATATAATGGTTTTTGTTCTACACAGTTTTATTTTGACTTTGTACTTTGAATCCCAATCAAAATGGCGCTTTGCACAAAGATCACTCGATGAAATTACCATCGTGATCAAAAGCAACCATTCTACAAGTGCTGTTTAAGATATACACAAGATCGTTATGTCATTTCCAGCTTGTCTCACATCTAAAGAGCATGTAAGCAGGTGTCGATATTAACACACTATGAAGTAGAGAGGCTAGTTGTTGGAATTTTACACGCAGTTGTAATGTCAACCAGGAGCCTAATGCCTAAATTGTATTTCCTTATTTGTTTTATAATCATCTATATTAGATGTTTTGATATCATGCTGTGCTGTGCATATATATATATATATATATATATATATATATATATATATATATATATATATATATATATATATATATATATATATATGTATATATATGCTTATATATATATATATATATATATATATATATATATATATATATATATATATATATATATATATATATATATATATATATATATATATGCATACTGTATCATGCTATATCCCAATATGTTATGGATGGCATTTGCATGCCAATGTGCCTTGTAGCGTATATTCAGCCTTTCCATCAGTAGAGTATTTCCAAACTCCTATAATTCTATGTTGTTAACCTCCGTACAGAGTTAGAAACTATTGTTAATGTTACAATTGCCGTTTTCTCACCATAGTCCATGAATATTAAAGTTCCCATGCTTGCGATAGATCTGAAATATAAGCATTGGTCTTCAGTATGAACATAGGCAGGTACAAAATATAATTGGTAAAATCATTTTTGACTTGTTTTGGTTAACATAGCACTTGACTCTTTCAAAAAGAAGCCACACATTTGTGGTAGAAATCCAATGTGGTAATTCTATATCAGATCCAGGAGATTAACTAACATGTGTCACTTGCCATAATGGAAAAGATATACAGTGTCCACTTATTGTACATCCTCTATCATTATTTATCTAGAGAGTAGTACAAGGGAGTTAGAAATGTACAAGGGAGTTGGCCTCTAAATTGTAGTGTTCATGTTGCTTTGCCACTAAAGTGAAAATATAGCTTTAGTAACATAGTTAAAGATAAAGCTTTATAAGAGCTAGTATGCTTTTGCTTTTGTCTTATCAAGCACCTTCTTTAAGAGTCACACTGGAAATAGAAAGAAAGATCCTTTGTATACGAGTTTTAAACAATTAACTTTTCTCTAAAACGGTACGACCAAAAGTTACTATGGAATATGCATTTAAACTTTGAATGATGAATCTAAACACACAAAATGATGAAGATATGGTGAAATCATTTAAACAAAAGAGACATTGTAAACCGTCATCATTGTTTTAACATGATATTTTAAATAACATCCATTGTTATTTCACTCTTTTTTTCGGTTTGTATTTTGCCATTATAAACAGGAAATTAGCAACACCTTTCTTAATAGCTGTCTGTTTCCCAGACTGTACTCACATTTACCAGACCTAGTGTGTAGTAATCAAAGGACTCTTTCTGTTTTCTGGGAATGCCCGTCTACAAAGAATGATATTTAAGAGGGTTATTTTGAAGTAGTTTTGTTATCATTATTAAAGGGCAAATGCACGTCACTTCCTGCCACTGATATCTCTCGACCAATCAGAAGTGGTGCTTTAAATGTGCCCTGGCCCGATAATGTCAGCCTCCATGCCCAGACTCAAGCCTGTTTTTTACTCACTTTCATAAGCCATATCTGAGGAGTGCTGAGGAGGACAGACTTGCGGATGGTCTTATTTGAAAGGTGACACGTATAGGCACATTTCGAACCTAAATCATCATGATGGTGCATTTGCCCTTTAACGACACTGTACTATAAAGCTGACTTTCTTCTGTACACACACACACACACACACACACACACACCCTCGCTTATCTCAGACTTGCCAACCTAGGATTGTTAGGTATCCTGGACAAAGTTCTGGTCCCAAATCATTTGTACTTTTACTTAGATTTCGGTTACCTCGGACACTTATTGTTCCGAGAATAGGGTTTCTTTATAGTGAAAAGCCCTTTTATAAATGGAAAAGCAACAATGCAAATCCAGTTGCGTTCCAGGTCACCTCGTACCCAAGTCAACTCAAACACACCTACCAAACTCGTGCCCATGCCCATTGGTAACCTTACTACAAACAACAAGAGTTTCTCTGAAGTCGGTAGAAAACTATCACAAATAAAAATGTGTTTTACTCAATGTTATGTTTTTCAAGGTAACGATCATTGTGAACGGTGTTTCAGAGCGTCTACTGGAGCCCTCTTACAGAAGTCATGGATTCCGTATATTTTGTTCTTTATGAGTTTATTTAATGCCAAAGTATGTTTTCATTTAGAAATTCCCTATCATTTCTGTTTTTCTCCCATTTTTATTAAGTTTCCCAACTTTATGCCAACTCTTTTCCTTTTGTTCTTGCCCTTTAAAAAGTTTGATTTACGTCTGACCGAGGCTTAGTATGAGTTCAATTTTACTGATTTAATCTTAATCCAAATTCAATTAAACTAGACATTTCTTATGCAAATTCTATGTCCATTACACTGATTACTACAGTGGAAAGCTGGATCATCATGATTTCATCCGCCAGGGTTAACTCGGTGGAGTTTTGCGACCAGGGAAACAGGCTATTGTTTGATCCGCTTCTTAACCTATAAATGCAATGTTAACATGCCTCAGTAAATGCGGCATCTGTAAGGCAGTGACCCAGAAGGACTCAATTCTAGAAAGGAAATTTGGGCATCAAGCATGTAATATTTTGATGGAAAACGCGAAGTTGTGCGGAGACAAGGCGCCCGCAACCGCATGTCAATGGCTGTTATAGTTCTATCTCACTATACTGTATTGATAACTGGAACAATTGAGCTGTTGTTGTAGTTAAATATGATCCCATGTTATGAACCCATGTATGTTGTGTGCTTCATGCACGAGTCCACCCAGCTGAACGACCATGTTACAACTAATTCACGGCACCAACATCGGACCCACCAAGCCCCCCCCCCCCCCCAATAATTGCGCAATGTACAATGTTCATGACATTTCTGTTGTAATACTAAGTACTTTTTTGCACTTCGAGGCATTCTGCAGCACAGCGATCCCGCCTTCAGCGATTGATACAGATATGCGTAGTGGGATGTATAGTCTGGCGGCCAAATCCAAAAAAGCCTCTAGAAAATGGTTTTGATGGCAAAATTTGTTACAAGCTGCCATCCATGCTAAATCATATCTTCATAGAGTGGGCCATATGGTATGGGTGGATGGCGGGATTTCTTTTGCCATTTAAGGTGTTTTTGGGGCAAAAAATGCAAAAAATGAACTTAAATGAGGGATTTTTGTAATTTACGTCCAAAAAATATTAATTGTCCACCTAAGCTCATGAAGGTTTGTACATATATTCTTGAGAACGTACTCTTTAAGATGGTGGAATTAGATTTAACAAAGAATTAAGCGTAAACCTAAAAATTGATATAATTCGGTGAAAAATGGCTGAAAACAGTATTTTTTCAAGATTTACGTTTAAGAAAAACGTCAATGCAATCGCCTGGTAAAGAGCTAGGATTATGAAACTTGGCCAAAACTATCCCTGATGTGTCCTGATAAGAATAGGATATTGGTATACTGTGCATGTGACCTAATGATCCTGTACTTGGGTTGTTAAATTGGAGATATACACAAATAATGAAAATTGCCACCAACCCGTATATTACACTTATTACATAGTATGTCATGAAACATGAACCTCATTGATAGAGAACACATACTATTAGGTTGGCAGCAATGGTTCATATATAGTATGGGTGGATAGCAGGATTTATTTTGCAATTAAAGGTGTTTTGGGGCTAAAAATGAAATAAAGAGTGATTTTTGTAATTTATGTCAAAAAATATTTCTTGTACACCTGGGCTTATGAAAATTTGTACATGTATACTACAGAACATGCTCTCTAAGATATTTGCTGCAGGTAAACAAGAAATTATGCATTATCCTAAAAATTTGGCAAAAATGGCTAAAACGGCCATTTTTCAGGATTTTTGTCTGTAGAAAACGTTGATTTAATCACCATGCAAAGAGCTAGGAACATGAAACTAGGTCCAAAATATTCCTGAAGGGTTCCAAAAAGAATGCATAATAGCTTGTTTGCATATTTCACCAAAAAAAATTATGCAGAAGTTTGGAAGATGCAAACATCAGCATGTGTAGTACATGTTAAACATATTGTTTGCTGTTGATACTGTGTGATGATTTAATTGATGGATATTGTTCTAATGGAATATCAAGCCTAGTCTGATAAATGAGGTGATGCAGGATTAGTGTCTAGATATAGGTGGCAGCACCAAGATTTTTGATTTTGTTAGCTTCAAGACAGAGGGGGCTACTGCAGATGTTTTGGAAGTTCACAATCTCCCGGGCTTGCTCTTGAACCCAAAGGTAAGGCTCTGTTAAATGACCTCAGAGATCTGGTGAACTTTCCTTCTCAAGGGTCTAGTTACCTCCAAGTACCACTTCACTACCCTAGGTAGAAAAGAAGCCCAGGGCTTGATGGTCCACAGAAGGACCACGTAGGCTAGCAGGGCTACCTGAACCCGAAATCAGGTAGTCCCGCCACCATTTTAGATAGCCAGGATTCAGGTAGTCCAATGGGACTACCTGAATCCAACTTTAGGTAGCCCGATAGGGCCGTTTTTGGAATTTAGGTCCCCTGGGAGATGGGACTATGCTATTTGTCGAGCGCTGAAGCCGAGTGGTTCTTATCAAATAGGAGGAAGCGAATTCTCCCACCACATATGACCTGAGTCTATCCTGCAGGAATGAACCCAGCTCTCCCACCTAGCTGAAGCTAGTTGAAGCAGGAAAGCTGTCTATACTTCCACTGAGGTGCCGTATGTAACAGCTCCCAAGTGCCTCAGCACCATACGTTGGGAGGTCCCATTTGCTCTCAGAGTCCTTGTTCTGGCAGATACTACAAATAGCCCTGATGTATGTCTGCTATGGCTGACCTGTACCACACAATCTTGGCCACAGCAAGGGGTTTGCCTTCATGCAGCAAGGTCCGCAGCCCAGTTATTGTACTGGCCACTTCTTTTATAGGGGCTTGAGAGGGATCCACACCTCTCCACACGCCACCATCTGTAGTGATGGAGACAGGAATTGTAAATCTGACGAGTTGATTCTCATCTGGCTTTGGACACTGTTTAGCAACATCTGCTGAAGATCCACGGTCAATGAAGGCTCTGTGGACAGAGGCCATACAGTCAGCCTCGATTTGTCCAGTTTTGTGTAGAACATCTGAATGAGTTCTCCCGCAGTGGAATCATCCTAAGGATGTCCGCCAGTAGGCTCATTAACTGGGGGAACTAGGGTTGGCTGGGCCAAAAAGTAGCCACTGATAGAATTTGAGCTGTCGGCTGCAGGTGTAGCTTCCTTATCACCCTCGAGCTCAGATGGATTGCGGGGAACGCGTACCCATATAATCCTTCCCAGTTCTGCTTCAAGAGCATGTATACCGCTTGTTGTCAGAGACGGGCCTGTTGAAAGGAATACCGGTAATTTGTGGTTTTTCCGCAATGCGAACAGGTCAACATGGGGCACAGGACACTGTTTGAAGATTGTCCTGACCACCACCATGAGTAGTGACTACTCAATGGGGTGGTGGTACGTCCTTCTGGAGAGGGCCTCAACCAGGACATTGCTCAACCCCTCTATGTGGATGGCTACCGGATATATCTGGTGCTGCCTGCACCATTGCCACATTTGCAAGGCTAGCTGTCACAGGGAGGATGACTGCCTCCTTGCTGATTCGCCCTCCTTGTTGATGTATGCAACTGTAGTCCACAACTGCACCAGGTAACTGGGGCAAGAAATGCTTCATGGTCAGCCACACCGCTTGGAGCTATAACCAATTGATGCAGCATTTGGCCCATGCTATCTTAGATAAATAAACACAATTGGATATGAAACCAGTCAGTCAACCTGAACAGTCTGGCTATGGAGAATAGCCCAAAAGTAGCGTTCTGTTGCATCTTATCACGCTGGTTTCTCTTAATGCTATGAGCCCTCATTGGTCTTTGTCGCGTAGTGACGTCACACTCTAAACACTCTAGCGCATATAGTAATTGGTCTCTCACTACAAATCCGTTGTTCATCTAAGATGATACTGACCACTGGCCTGATATTCACTCTGCCAGGTGACCTCCCCAGTCCTCCTTGGAGGTGTCGGTCACTATCGAAATCATCGGGTCTGGCTGGGGGAATGGTCAACCTACCCTTAGGTTGTCCTTGTCAGACCAATATGCCAGTTCCACCTCGTATGGGTCACCGCCATGGGTACTAGGTCCTGGAGGCTGGACAGATGGCCTTATAGCCTTTTCCATGTTCTGGCCGGTTGACCAGTTCGGGCTCGCAGTAAAGCCACAAGGCGTAATGTTCCGTGGACGCGTCTCTCGCTGGGAAATACCACCATGCATATGAGAATCACCTCAAATGCTCTGGTCTTCCTCATTTGATCTGCCTCCCAAAGGCAGTCCAACGCAGTCCAGTATCTTCATCGATGGATGGATGGAAGGACCACAAAGGTGCTTAACATCTTTAGGTTGGGGATCAGATGTCATCCACCCAACTCCTTGGCCAATAGGAAGATTGGGGAGTAAAACCTGAGTTCACCTGCTGGGAGGGTAATCTCAATTATCCTTCTGTCTAACATTGATCACATACCTGTTTCGAGGTCTGCTTGTCAAGCCAGACTTTTGGGATTTGAGTCCACCAGATCTCTGAGGTCATTTAAAACAGAGCATCCCATTTTGGTTCAAGAGCAAGCCCTGGAGATAGCTTGTGAACCTCCACAACATCTGCAGTAGCCCCTCTTGTCTTGAAGCTAAGGAATTAAAAATATTGGTGCTGCAACCTACATCTAGACACTAATCCTGCCATCACTAATTTTATCAGGCTAGGCTTGATATTCCATTAGAATAATATCCTACCATTAAAATGGTCAAACAGTATCAATAGCTAACAGTATGTTAACATGTGCTACAAATGCTGATATTTGCATCTTCCAATTTGAACAAACTCAAAATTATTTGGTAAAATATGCACACAAGCTATAATGCATTCTTTTTGTAACCCTTCAGGAATATTTTGGACCTAGTTTCATGTTCCTAGCTCTTTGCATGGTGATTAAATTTACGTTTTTCTGTAGACAAAAATCCTCAAAAATAACCGTTTTTAGCCATGTCTTTGCCAAATTTCATCCATTTCTAGGGGTAATGTTTGAATTTTTGTTGAACCTACAGCAGGTATCTTAAAGAGCATGTTCTCTATTATGTATGTACACATTTCCATTACCTTAGGTAGACTATAAATATATTTTTTTATGTAAATTACAAAAATCACTCATTTTATTTCATTTTTAGCCCCAAAACACCTTAAACGGCAAAATAAATCCTGCCATCCACCCATACTATATATGAAACATTGCTGCTAGCCTAATATTATGTGTTCTTTATCAATGAGGTTCATGTTTCATGACATATTAAGTAGTAAGTGTAATACACGGTATGGTGCTGATTTTCATTAATTGTGTATATCTCAAATTCAGCAACCCTGGTACAGGATCATTAGGTCACATACACAGTATACCAATATCCTATTCTTATCCGGACACATCAGGGATATTTCTGGCCAAGTTTCATAATCCTAGCTCGTTACCAGGCAATTTCATTGGAGTTTTTCTTAAACGTAAATCTTGAAAAAATACTGTTTAAGCCATTTTTCGCCGGATTATATCAGTTTTTAGGTTAACACTTAATTTTTTGTGAAATATAACTGCACCATCTTCAAGAGTATGTTCTCAAGCCTATATGTACAAACTCTCATGAGCTTAGGTGGACAACAAATATTTTTTGACGTAAATTACAAAAATCACTCATTTTAGTTCATTTTTTGCATTTTTTGCCCCAAAAACACCTTAAATGGCAAATGAAATCCCGCCATCCACCCATACCATATGGGCCACTCTATGAAGATATGATTTAGCATGGATGGCAGCTTGTAACAAATTTTGCCATCAAAAGTCACATTTTTGGATTTGGCCGCCAGACTAGTATGTGTGGAGAGTGACTTCGACAATGATGTCATTTTTTATTATTAATATGATCACGTGCGTCGCGTACATGTGACCTTTTCTAACCAATGGGCTACGGCAAACAGGCTCAGTGTAAATGTGCGATGACAACTAAGAACTCAGCATGTCTTCCACTTCGCGATCAAAAGTAGTTCAAACACGGCCATTAGCAACATACAGGGCGCAAAAACACTGACAAAGCAAGGGATACAGTATTTGAGTGTCAGACGATCATAAAAGAGTGATTCTAAGTGTGAGAAAATCGCATTGTAAGGTTATTTGAGTTGTCTCGTGATTACCATCCTTTCCCATATTACTCTAAGTATTGAAACAGGAAGAAAAAGAAGCGCAGGAGAAAAAGCTGGGATCGCGGCCACGGCCGCAAAACAATCAAAGAATTGGCGCACGCACGTCAAATAGTAGAGTACTTGAGGGGGGGGGGGGGGGGTGCTACTAGAACCCAGTACCACGTCTAGCCCATGGACGTATATAAAGAAGGAGTTTGAGGGTTTCTCTCCTATCTTTATCTTTGCTTAAAATCAACGGCACTGTTAAATGAAAACACATTTTGTTACTTCGGCATCTGCCATTACGTTCCCACTATAACCTTGGACGATAACTGTCTCCATGGAAGCCAATGATATAAAGGGATCCTAACAATTGAACGATGTGAACAGCAATATTAGGACTCCAATAAAGGATTATATCCACCTTCTAACATTGACAATTGTTAAAAGCAATGCTAGAAGCCAAATATATTACAGTACAACAAAGAAATTGACTAATCAGCTGCTAGTATCAAAGTGGAGCTGATGATAAGTATACATCTGCATTCATTGGCTGCTGATATTGATATAATGCATAAAATTATATTTTATGGTTTCTGATAAACATTTTCTTTTTAATGTATACTAGTACAAATTACCTTATTTGATGTGATCGTTTCTTGGTCCGTAGTTGGTTGGCTTAGGGGGGTTTGACTGGATGTTAAACCCCAGATGAGAGCTATGATAACGGTGATGAGGAGTACGCTACAGACAAGTACCATGCGTCTCCTTATCTTACCATCATCTCCATAGAAACATGAGTGGACTTTCCGGAACACCTGTAAATAAACCATAAGAATAAGCATTCGATATATATATATATGTATATATATATATATATATATATATATATATATATATATATATATATATATATATATATATATATATATATATATATATATATATATATATATATATATATATTTATATATATATATATATATATATATATATATATATATATATATATATATATATATATATATATATATATATATATATATATGTATATATATATATGTATATATATATATATATATATATATATATATATATATATATATATATATATATATATATGTGTATATATATATATGTATATATATATGTATATATATATATATATATATATATATATATATATATATATATATATATATATATATATATATATATATGTATATATATATATATATAAATATATATATATATATATATATATATATATATATATATATATATATATATATATATATATATATATCATCACCATTATTATTATCATCACCATCATCATCATTGGTATTATCATTATTACATTTATTTTGTGGCAGGCCTTCTGCCATCCCCTTGCTCCGATTGTTTGCGAGTTATTCAACAATACTAATTGATGTTTTCTGAATAGATGGTAAGCCACGACTCTACAGCAAAAGACTATGTTAATCGATGCGAACCCAGAGAGGGCCCCGTTGAAAGAGGTAATGGGAGGACAGTACACTTACAGAGAGGGGGAAGGCAAGTTTTGCGGCAGGGCGCTTATTAAGGCCGCAGGATGAGTACAAAATGACAATGTAATAAGGATCCGTGAGCCCAAAAAGTGAGTGGCGGGCGCACGTATCCAAGCCCATAGTACAGTTGGAAGGTGCATAAATAGGGCACTGATCAACAGGTGACGACGTATGGAAGGGCAAATAGAAGGTGAATGGGTGGAAGTTGCATTGAGTAATACGCATGTGCAGCAAGTGTGCATGTACGTGACAATACCAACATCATCAGGAACATATCCTTTATTTTCATATTTTAATTAATATCTACATCCATTAAACTATACATTTTCTTGAAGAAATTCTAAACTTTATCACTTATGATATTTTTTCTGTTGAAAGCAACAAGCTGACAACTTAACCGATCTCATATTCTATGTGAAGGCTAGGCATTAATACACCCATTAAACTATATATATATTTTTGAAGAAATTCCCAAATTGCCGACTGCACTTACGGATTAAAGTGCCATCCGAAGCTAGAAATAAACTCTTGCAAAATAAAATAAGCAGGCATAGTTGAATCGGCTTCGACCCTACGCCCCCTGACACCCCAAGCCGGTACGCTAACGATGTGTCCATTGAGTCGCGTTAATCAAAAACAGATAAAAACAAATTGATATTGATATTCATAATTTGGGATCGTGCCTCACATACCGAAAAAAATCTTATTACTTAATATTTGGCCATTTTTATTAATAACCCCCCACATTTAGATACGTCCCCAAAAATGAATTCGACCCCCCTACCTTACCGTATCAACATGTGGAACCATAATCGTCCAGTATATGCTAACTAAGATGGCCCAACTCTTACGGTATACAGATCACTCGAATTTCGTTAAAAACCAATTAAGAGATTACGAGAGCCAAAACAACTGAAAAAAGTTTGGCGATATATCGACTTTATGCCGTTGCCGATGAAAACACAATAATGAATATATCTATATGCGTTTTGAAGTCGTTAAATCTACGGCATCTCCGATTTCTCCGGCAAATTTTCCCTTCTAGTAAAAACATCTCTGGGTGTGTTCAGATTGTAACATTTGCAAACGTTTCACTTTTCCAACCGCTCACGCGCCTACGGTTGAACAATAACGTCTAGTGGGTGTTATTCTGCAGCACGAGACTGTTAATCGATGCGAACCTAGTGAGTGTTTTTCTTAGCTGATTACAAGTCTATGAATCAAAAATTGCAGGTCCACCCAAATTTGTCACTCCATATTGCACATGTAGAGCTGCTCTTTACTCGTCCTAGGCCTTACGGTTGATTGATCCTTCTTGGCCCTGCTGGGTAAGAGCCTTAAAGGCTTGATACATTAAATACTAGTATTTTAATCTTGATTCCTTTGTTGTAGTTGCCATTCATTCCTACTCGCAACATATTGCTTAAGTCCAAAATATAACTCTTCCAAAGGCACACGCGCACCTATGCGTTTATGGTAACATAACCTATAGAACAATGCACGCATAATGCATGCGAGATAATTAAATGCATTTAAAGAACCGCCTGGCTCGCCAATCGGAAATACTCCGTACGTTGCTTTAACATAAGACATAAGACAATTGTCTGTACGAATGTTGTGCTCTATTTAATATTCATTTTGATATCCAGTCCTGCATGACTACGGTTGACCACAAATGTTATAAGATCTTCGAACAAAAACAACCTAGTACATGGCATTGTTTTTTTGGCCAAAAATCCCCATTAAAAATTGGCATCAGATGTTAGAGGGTAGAATTAAACTAGGGACTTACAAGGTTTTAGACTTAAACCTTTTGGACTAAGGGCCCGGAATGAATGCTCGTTTTGAGAGACAGCTGGCATATATATATATATATATATATATATATATATATATATATATATATATATATATATATATATATATATATATATATATATATATATATATATATATATATATATATACATATATATATATATATATATATATATATATATATATATATATATATATATATATATACATATATATATATATATATATATACATATATATATATATATATATATATACATATATATATATATATATATATATATATATATATATATTTATATATATATATATATATATATATATATATATATATATATATATATATATATATATATATATATATATATATATATATATATATATATATATATATATATACACACACACATATAT
>OZ012700.1:14716454-14736905 GCA_963942565.1 Maea johnstoni | reverse complement strand
TTTTTACTAATATCTTATGGCACTAAATGACCTTTGTGTGTCGATGTGCCTTTAAACACTTATTCGTTCATTCATTCAATACTACTACCACAACCACCACTACTACTACTACTACTACTACTACTACTACTACTACTACTACTACTACTACTACTACTACTACTACTACTACTACTACTACTACTACTACTACTACTACTACTACTGAGGATCCGCCGGTGCCTAGTGGTTATGCCTGGCTCCTTAGCGTTGAGTCCGCAGGTGCGAGTCTCCACTGCATCCCCATAAGTGGATTGGGCATTTGGCCTGGTCGCTATATAAATGAGCGGCATTGTGAAGGGCTGTTTATGGTCCTTCTGCAACTGAAAGACCCCTTTGTGAAAGAACCATTTGTGAAGAGTAGGAAATTTCTTCCCGGTTTCTATCTTGTCGCGATATGACCTAAGATTTTTAAAGCGACGTAAAAAACCATGCATTCCTTTCTTCCTTACTACCACCACCGGTTACTACTACTACAGTAATGATGATGATTGCGATAAAAAGGACATGATAATATCATAAAAGGTTATAATTATGATGACTTAAAATCATGATAATGATAGAATGATAATTATCATAATGGTATTAATCAAAACTAATCATGATAATACAATCCCTAAAAGTTTTAGGGAGTTGGCCTAATAAGGATGCCTTCGCTTGGATGGTTAGCAGGCCGGATCATACTTTCTAACAGGATGTAACTGATAATAAACACCATTTGTCTACTATATTGACTCGTTATTGCTTTCTTTTACAGTCAATTAAGGCGTCTGATATTGCGAACACCGTCGTATATATACTCGGGTGTCCTTCTTACATGCAGGTGAGTAAATTCCCAAACAGAATTATACTTTTGAGAAGGGACACTGCGGTAAATCAATGATATGCAACCCTGAAGACAATGATTTACTTTCACCTTTTATGTTAACAAAAGGCGGTCCACTTGTAAACATGCAAACAAAGTGGCGCCATCATGCGGGTGTTTAGATAAAGTGTGGTTTAGACGAGCAGTATTTTAACATGCCACTAGAATTTTAATTTGCATCGTTGAGTGATAAAAAAACACGCACCTGTCAGTTGTCTTTGTAGACAAGGTAGATAATATTACATGCATTTAAAGAAGAACTTTAAAGTCACATTTTTTCATATCTTATAACTAAAAGTATGACTTTTCTAAAGTAACCATTGTTCTTAAATCCACTAAAATAGCCCTCATGTTATGCTTGCCAGTGTCATTGTCAGACATGGTCAAATTCTTTGGGCGGGTGTCTCCCCTTTCATCTTTGTCATGCAGATCGATGTTCAAAATACACTAGTCTCTATCATGTGCCTGAACAAAGTGTGCCGGTTGACAAAAAGTGATATAGTGAATAAAATCATTGTTACTAGTCTTGATGTTCGCCATGGTGCAGTTCAAAGACATGTGTAGGGGGTAATTCTTACCATTTATCTATCAGAAGGAAATTACAATAAACTGCCCAAAATGACTGGGGATCAGTTCTGAAGCAATATAAAAGACCTAAGGACGGACCGACTTTACTATTGTCACTGTACATGTATAACAATGTGTCAATGTAGGAGAGTGTACTAAACCACAGCCTATATTTTAAGGAAGATTTTGGTTAGACCAGAATATGGATTCAGTAGTCGGTCACGTTTGTTTATATAGGATATCCTTTATATTTGCCGATACTCTACATGTTTAATCAAGATTTAGATTGTCATGCATAGTGCCCTGTATCTACGAGACATGTAATCTCATATCATAATTTCGGTGTGTAAAATACATGTACTCTCCTTTTTTTAGTCTATTGCAATACTTGTATTCAATGTATAATTAATTTTCTTTTTTTCTTGCAGGTCCATGATATATTGATGCGACCAATGAAACAGGCAGGATAGTTTCATCGATATTCCAAATAAGTCCACATGTAACCCAATTACATCTGGAGTGTATTCATGGTCAGACACATGAAAACTATGAAAAAATCTGGATAAGAAAGAAATATGTTAGGAACTATTCGATTGAATGTTTTTGTTCCTGTTGTGTTTGACAATCCTTCCTCAAACATGATTCAAATTCTCATAGAGTCAGAGAGTCTGATATTGGATCCAAGATAAATGGCAAGAGATGTAATGCGACCCAGTCTATCATTGTATAGTGGTAATTATGTGAAACGGCAATAAACATGATAAAAATGGCTGTTTTTGCGTTTTAAAAGAACATTTTTGCCGAGCCTATTGCAAATATGAAACAAATCACTGACAAGTCAACAGTTTCTCTTAAGGGAGTTCATTGTATTACTAACAGATACAACATTATATAGATAAGTTAAAAATAGCAGTAGAGTGCAATTCAGTACAATAGAGAATTATGCAATACAGTCCTCTTTCATTTCATAATGCAGCGCGTTTGGCAACATACTAGTACATACTAGTACTGTAGATTCTCAAAAGAATAACTTTTGCGAATTTACAGGAAATCGAATTTTGCGTTTTTTAACTTTGCGAATTGGCTGCAGCATGGAGTCAGTTATACACTTAAAGTGGCAGCACTAATCATTGCGAATTTAATTTTTGCGTCTGAGGCTAAACGCTAAAAAACGCAAAAATTAAACTAACGCAGTCTTTTTTCGAATTTACAGTATTTGAATCACTGTCGTGCATTCCATTACAGAGGAACATGATACAGGGCAGTGTAACACTATATAAGGCTTCACAATACGATACAATGTAGTTTAGTTTAATACCACACTTTGCTGCAACATAACACGTTCAATCTCAGAACAATATATGTCTGTTCTATGCAGCACAATAGAATGCACCCGGATCGAGTACGAGAAGTGCAGTGCCTCAGAGGATAAAGAAGTCAGGTAGTAGGTCATTGACAGTATGTAAAGCTAGGCGCACACAGCGGCCTAAGTGAATATGTTTTTACGCGAAGTTGGAAAATTTCACTTCGTGTTCACTTCGCAGGAAAAAAAATACTTTTTGAAGCCAATGAACCATACTTAACGATTCCAACAAGTACACAACACAAAGTAAAGGCGCAGATATACGAACGAAACAGGTAGATAAAACGAAGTCTATATGAAGTGTGCATGACCTGTGCTGAAGCTAACAAGAATGCAAAAACACCAAACACGACTAAACAAGAAAAGAATGTGTTGTCTTCGCGCTGCTTCGTGTTCTCTTCACGGTCACTTCATGGTCAATCATGTTCAAACTTTGTTCACAAAGTCAACATGGAGGTCTGCGAAGTGAACCAGTAGTACCGCGAAATTGAAACGTGGTGTATGGGTAGTGGACAAGAATTTCATTTGGTGAAACTTTGCGGTGATTTTTTTTAAATTTTCAAAAATTTCCACGGCTGCCGGCTCCGAAGTGACCAGGTGATATGCGGAAGTGGCCACGAACTGATTCCGGTTGATCGGGAAGCCAAGAAGAAGCTCCGCGATGTTAACATTTTGGCCACTTGGCGTAAAAACATATTCATTTCGGCCTCTATGTGCGCCTAGCTTAAGCAAGGACTAACCAGGAAGGTAAGACAACACAATATAGACAGGCACCAAGGAGAAGTACAGAAACACATCCACTGCTGGCAGAACAATACCATTCTGATAGGCACATGAGTATCAGCTTTTCATGGCCATGTGAAACAAAAACATTAACACAACATATCAGAAGGAAGGAAGATTTGGGGTTTTACGTCGCTTTCAACAGCTTAGGTCATATCACGACGAGATAGAAACCCGGAACCGGGAAGAAATTCCCTTCTCTTCCAAAGGGTGTTTCAGTTGCAGAAGGACCATAGACAGTTCTCCGCAATGCCGCACATTTATATAGCAACCGGGCCAACCGGCTCTTTTGGGGACCCTGCAGAGACTCGAACCTGCGAACTCATGCTTGGGAGCCAGATGTCGTAACCACTAGGCTAAGGCTGATCCCTACAACCTATCAGAGATATGCTACTGTTGTTCTTTGGTAAATGAAATAGAGTTTTTTTTATCTTTAGTATTTTTGTTTATTCATTTGTGTGTCAATAAAAGTACAGTTGACTGGAGATGCGCCGTAGAGGCAGAATGTTTTAATATTGTTGATGTACAAATTGTGTTTTCCATGTGAAATATAGTGATATTATCATACTACATGACATGTTTGTGTTTGTAATAATTGATGTTACCACAATATATAAAGTACAATGATATTATCAGAATGTATATACAAATAATTGCATAACCATGAAAGTATGAGTAATATCCAGTATATGGAAATTTATGCTAATGCAGGCTGTGGTAGTTATTTTACACAAAGAGGAAGAGCAGTATAAATGTGATATGAGGGGTCACATGAGCAAAAGTTATGTGACTTTCTGGATTGTTTAAGTCAATTTATCACTCATCTTTGAAATAAACTTTTAAACTATGCTACATTGTGTTGATTAGTTGATTTTCCTATTGGTATAGTGGAGGTATGTCTATAGACAGGAATTGTTTCTGACCTCATTTGAATTATGTACTATTGATGGGGTTTTTCTTTCTAAAGGAGTCATAAATTACTTTATTTGTGAAAGAGCAGTAGATGTGTGACATGAGATAACATGAGCAGTAGATATATGTCTTAATTGTATAAGTAAATATATTACTCATCTTTGAAATAAACTTTTAACCTATGCCACTTATTGTTGATTAGTTGATTTTCTTGGTATAGAGGAGGTATGTCTCTAGATAGTAATAGTTAAGACCTCATTTTGAATATATGTGCAATTGATGGGACTTTCTCCTTTTTGAATTACTTTCCTTGTGAAATGAATTGTACCATTAGGAACTGGGCCATTTGAGAGGTCTCCATGTATTTTCCTACTATCACTTAAATGATCACTTCAAAACCTAGAATCACAATTCAGTTGTCCACTTTATCCCATAGTTCAACAATTTGAACGGAAGTAAATTAACAATTGATCAATGTTATCAGAAGAAGTTTTGCAGAAGACGCAACAATCAGAATTCGTTATTTGCATTTTAAATAGTTTGCCATTGGTGTAGAATCTGCGATGTAGTTAACAATTGGGTGTATTTCAAATATGTCTTTAAATGAATAATAATGGAGAAGAAAGGTCTTTACCGATTTACTTCATGACCAAACCATGAGATTTAAAAACTGATTGCTAAGACCTCAATGGTCAGAACACTATATTTTTTGTAAAGGGTGGGTGCCCTCTCAACCCATATCGTCATTTTAGGTATTTGGCGAGGATTACATGACCAAATAGAATCATTTCAACTTAAAGCATTCGTAGTTTTCAGTTTTGCAAGTGTGAGCTTTCTTCCCTGTTTGAATTAGAACAGCTATGGAAGGGTGACAACGGTAGTAGGCTCGTAACTGTTGTACACGGTCGACTGAAATAAATACTACCGTATCCACCCGGGGGGGGGGGCACTTGGGTATTTAGGGGGGCGCATACGCTCGTTATCAACATTAGAAAATACCCCTAAAGCACTGATTTCTGGCCAAAAAAGCACCCTTATTTTAATAAAACGCTGATTTTTTCCACTAGATAAACACCCCTTCTTTTATCAAAACACTGACATTGGATGAACGGGAACACATATTTTAACTTAAGATTTTATAATCCGCTGCGTGTTTAGCGGCAGCAAACTCGGAAGCCCAGTCACTTCGGGAGTCACTCGGCGTCAGAGCCGCGTATATTTCGTGGATTGTAAGGGGATTTTGACACCCATACTTCGTACCTGGGTACAAAAAAGTACCCTTCTTTTACAAAATCGCGGACATGCGGAGGTCTTAGACCCCTTCTTCCGCGAAATACGTAACGCGGGTGCGGCCCCCCTCTGTACCTGACCCTTACGAAAACGTCGCTAGTGGAAAGTCACTAGTCCAGTTGAAATTTCACTAGTGAAACGCTATTTCACTAGTGAAACACTAGCGAAACACTAGTGAAAATGCGTGAAATCACTGGTTTTTCGCTAGTGGAAAGTCACTAGTGGAAAACCACGATGTTCACGGTTGAAAATCCACTACTCCACTAGTGAAATTTCACTAGTCGAGTAGTGATTTTTCACTAGCGAAATTCAAGGAAATGTTCCCCACTGTTTCCACTAGTGAAACGAATTTTCCTTAGCAACCACTAGTGGAAACTCACTGGTCGGGGGAGTTACGCCGTCACGAACTTATAGGCGGCGCCAGTAGTATTGAGAAATGAACCTAGTTAGATAAGGGACGTGCATTGTACAGGGGCGGGGCTTAGTGCGTCACGTGGTTATGACATCACGTCTTGAGGAAGGTGGCGCCAAATACAATACTCGCGCCTAGCACTGCCAAGCGGTATCTCAGTATTTTAGATAGTTGCGATAAAGCATTATAAATATCTATAAATACATGTACTAGAAAATTATTTAAGAAGTGACTTTTTAGAATGTATTAACGTAGATTATCTACAAATATTCAAAAGAAAAACAACTACCACGGGTCCTTTAAGGTAGCGTGTAGTGTTAATTTCTTAGACTTTTCAATTCAGCCTATACAAAGTATATATCGTCTGAAAGGTTTTCTGAAGGGGAATACCTTTAACATATTAAAAGTATCCTCACAGCAGGGTGTAAGAAGGTATTTTGGGTAAAGACCTAAAAAGCATGCACAGTGTGCAGGTCAGAAAAAATTACACCGTCAACACCTTATAGGCGCATAAGCAGTATTGAGACATGAACTGTCAGGGCTCCTTTGAGGTCGAATGTGGGTTTAATTTCTTAGGCTGTTTTTCCACTACCATGGTTTTATTTCTCTTTCAGCCTATACAAAGTTTACATTGTCTAAAGGGTTTTCTGATGGGGAATATTTTAAACACATTAAAAGTACCCTCACAGCAGGGTGTAAGGAGAAATTTTACGTATAAACCCTAAACATATATATATATATATATATATATATATATATATATATATATATATATATATATATATATATATATATATATATATATATATATATTTCTTTTATGTAATACTTGCTGCTTTGTTCCCAGTTCGAATTTCTTTCATCTGCGTCGCATCCCAATAACTAGCAGTAAAGTGACAACGTAAAATAATTTACTTTTCGATGCCAATATTTCTATATTTCAATTTTCATCCTCCTGTTTGCAGTATGAGGTAATAACGTTCAAAGTTAATTAATAATCTCCGTAAAGAGTCCTTCATGGTCCTGCCTCAAAACAACATGTCGTTGTGCTTTCAAGCCTCCGTCAGACTTACTGGACAATCGACTATTGCTAAGAAAAAAGTATATCTATACATGTTCCCAGATCCAATCACATTATCACATTATTTGACATCACAATGAATACTGGATATTGTGAATATATCATATTGTTGGATGTATATTAATTGATATTTTTACTTTGACAATTGTATGTACCCGCACTGCTCAGAACAGGGGTCAAAAGTTAGATGATTTTCGCCTGTATTTTGCTTTTTTGAACAGCATTACATCGACTTATATAAAAAAGACTTTCACTATTCTAGATTTCAATTTTACTTAGTTAGGTAGCAAATAAATTGATATGTGTACTTGGACAAGTGTAGGTACCCGCACTGAAAAGAGGGGTCGGAAAATTGGTCACTTGCTTAAGATATACAATTTTCGCCTGTATTTTGCTGTTTTTGAACAGGATTATATCTTAGATGACCGAACACAAGTGCTTTAGAAACCAGCCGGTCAACCTGAACATGCTAGCCACAACCAGTGTCAGCTTATAGCTTAAAGTTGGTGCAATGCGCTTGCCCAGCTGATGCTAGCTATCAGGTATCTCTGTAATGTAAACGATACGATAGACCTGATTGGTCCTTGTTCCAATGTGACCTCGCGCTGATGCCAGATCAGTGACTGTTTATTTGTATGTTCTTGGGCTGATAACCATTTTCTGTTATCTATTTATATGTTTTGTATACTTTTATATATATATATATATATATATATATATATATATATATATATATATATATATATATATATATATATATATATATATATATATATATATATATATATATAAATATATATATATATATATATATATATATATATATATATATATATATATATATATATATATATATATATATATATATATATATATATATATATATATATGTGTGGTCAGTGGTACGGTTAATAATTCAAGTTTCTAAAATTTCAAATCGTATTGGATATTTGAGATTTTGGTTATATTTTCAAACTTTCAAAATTCCAAAACGTATTGGAAGTTTGAAACTTTGGTTAAAGTTTCAAACTTCCATACTTTTAAATATCCAAACTTTCAAACATCCGAAACGTGTTAGAAGTTTAAAAGTTTGACATGGAACGTTCAATTATATAACATATGAGACTTTCAAATATACAGAGATCTGCTGGCAGCTACTAAAAGCAGTCTTAAGTCGCAGATATGACTCACATTTTGTCAATGTAATTATTTATCATCAAGACACTCTTCTCATCGAGTATATGAAAAACGCATTTCTTAATTTCCTTTATTATACCTCACGTGAAGATTCTTGATTCTGGTTGGTCAAGGGCCATGGATTAATCATAATTATTTTCTTACTCCTTAGTGACAGGTTGTTGTCCTTAACAGCTTATGAAATAGTTGAATAATTCTCGGCAACAGCCATGAATTAGTTGACTAATTGCTGCTAGCCCTATGAATAGTGACCACTAGCCCGAACACTTACGGAGTTTGCCGAGTGACCTACTGGTGAAACTAGTTCAACAAGGGAGACGACGAGTATTTATCCAAAATATCTGGTGTTTGTAATTTTTAACACTTTTGTGTTTTGTATTTCTCGGTATAATAAAACAGATATGACCCCTTGTGGGGTTTCCACCAGGAATAACTTCCCCTCAAGAGGATTGAGAGGATGGAGGAATTGTCGCCTCGGGCTACGCCCTCGAGCGACAATCCTCCCTCGGGAAAGTTATTCCTGGTGGATGTCATATTTGTAAAATATCTTCAATTCAAATATTGCAGTTAAGAATATTGATTATGCTTAAACTATTATTAACACTTATCAGCATGAAAAGTTTAGTGACCAAATTGTCTATTCTATTATTAGAAAGGGCAACTTCTAAGATGCGGAACCGGATTGTATGTAAAACTCCTGCCCATACATATGATGGACCAAGTGTGAAGGAGAGAACGAAGAACCTTATTTCCAAGATCGTCCTTGTTTTACCCTCCCTCTAAAGGGGAGTAGATGAAACTTTGTTTCTTCCCGACCACTCGAGAGGAAGGGTAAATGAAGCGTATTTCCTCTCCCTCTATACAGGGAGGATTTATAAACCTTTACTTTTGCCTGACCACTCTAGAAGATAGATGTCTAACATTATATATAATCGATCTACCTGTCTGTCTGTCTGTCTGTCTGTAATTCTGTCTATCTGTGTATCTATCTACTATCTATCTGTCTTTCTTTCTATTTCTAAGGCTCTCACACATAAATAGATGATTAATAGATAGTTATATAGATAGACAGAAATACAGACAGACAGGTAGATAGATAGATGGTAGGTGGTAATGTATTCTTTTATGGTGATGAGTACCGTTGTAAGCTAGTTAAAAGCCCCATCCCTAAACACACCTCACAGCCGCATAATCATATAAAAAGGTGTATCTCTATATTCCAGAGTGTTATCAGGGAGAGAATAACATAGCCTACCATCCTTAGTCAACCAATATTCTAAACCATTTCAATATTATATCTATATCATTTCAATATTTACAACTTTTCACTCAAATGACATATTCTCACTATTTACACAGGCAGTGGTCACTGCAGGTTCAGAATTACCTTTGGAATATCCTTGTATTAAGAAAAGAATGGATATGTAACGAGAGACCAATTACTATATGCCCTATAGTTACATGCTGGCCTCATGCCAGGACTACCAGATAAGGCAGCAGGGCGAGGTCACATGGGAACAAGGACCAATCAGGGCTCTTGCATCGATTACATTACAGAGAAACCTTATCTCCACCACCTGCTGGGGGTGCCCAGAGCACCTATTAGCCGCTATTAGTTGACACTGGTTGAGGCTAGCATGTTCAGGTTGACCGGCTGGTTTCCATTCCATGTGTTTGGTCTTCTAAGGAATATCATTGCCTATGCCCAATAAGAAGTCAATTTGAGATTGCTGACGGACCGCTAAAGATTCTTACAGGTGATGATTAGGAACTCTACTTGAATTTTGATGGAGGCAGAGAAAAGTCTTCTACTCCCAGATGTAGGGAAGGGGGATCCAGACCTAGGAAATAATCATTGGTGAGAGATTTCTGCAATAACCGTAGAAAAAAGTTTGAAAAGTTGCATGAGCAGGCAGCCGGGATTCAGGCTTTGGTTAAAAACCTTGGGAGACCACAGCACAATTGGAATGTAAAATGTTCGTCAAATGATTATATTCTTAATATTGCTCTGAGCATGATTTTAAATAGGTCACTTTCCTTTAATCAACCGGGCAGCCCGGCTACAAAGACACATATCATTACATCCCAACACAATTTTCTGTAGACTCGGACTAGTGGATAGCTGGACCTCTGATAAGACAAGCCATACAGAGTCTTGCAGGATGGGGCTAAAAATAGCCACATCCTGTGGGACCACGCGTATGAATGGCTACCTGGAAGGGGTCGCAGTTCATGGTTCGATGCAAGAAGTAGTAGTAGTAGTAGTAGTAACGAATATGCATACTACTACTACTACTACTACTACTACTACTACTACTACTACTAATAATAATAATAATAATAATAATAATAATATACAATTTACTAATGGTATTACTACTTCTTACTCTTCCCTGTCTTCTCTTTATTTTCCCTTCCTTTTACTACTACTACTACTACTACTACTACTACTACTACTACTACTACTACTACTACTACTACTATAAGAAAGAATGCGATCTCCATCGAATATTATTCTTGAAAGTGAGATCCGAGGAACCTTATTGCTGTATGTGTAGGTGTAGTCGTTGTAGTAGTAGGCGCAGCAGCAGTAATTGTAGAAGCTATTGCTACACATGTAGTACTTGTCGTCGGACCATGTATACGCTCTGTTAGAAACCACTATATATGTTACTTTAGTCTCATTCCTTGTATTGGGACACTTAATATACTCCTGTTGAGGCGGCCCATGGGATTTATTTCTTAGAAGAAGTTATTCCTCTATCCTGCCTTATTTGTCCAATTATTTTTCTCTGTAATGTAATCGATACGGGAGTCTTAATTGGTCATTTTCTCACGTGACCTTTGCGCTGACGCCAGATTTGTGACTCCTGGCATGAGTCCAGCTCTTCACTATGGCGTATATGGTAACAGTCCCGACGCTACATATCCATTCTTCTTTTCTTCATCTAAGCTAAAACTGATGTTATTCTCTAATCTGTACTACTACTACTACTATTGTTGCTGCTGCTGCTACCAATACTAATACTTTATGTATGTATGTATGTATGTATGTGTAAGTGCGTCTACAGCAATGTTATTCACTACTTTGTACTACTACTACTACTACTACTACTACTACTACTACTACTACTACTACTAATCTATGTATGTATGTATGTATGCATGTGTAAGTGTATAAGGCAATAGTATTCTCTACTATGTACTACTACTTCTACAACTACTACTACTACTACTACTACTACTACTACGACTACTACTACTACTACTTCGGTTGTATACGCATATCACCCCTCAACAGCTATTATTAATCTACATCGGATACTATCAAAAAATTAGACCCAATTCGCCAAGGGGATTTCATTTTATTATGTGTAGTAGTAGTAGTAGTAGTAGTAGTAGTAGTAGTAGTAGTAGTAGTAGTAGTAGTAGTACAATGTAGTAGTAGTAGTAGTAGTGCTTTGGAGATTAAATATTAAACCGTCTGTAATTCAAACAAAAGACGGGGCGGCGTATGTTTAGCATGATATCACTGATATATCTAAATCTAATCATTTCTACTCGAAACTATTGTCAAAGTTAAAGTATGGCGCATCGTATGTCATTTGTATAACTATCTATCTGTCTGTCTGTCTGCCTAGCTATCCAATCTCGCTCTCTCTCTCTCTCTCTCTCTCTCTCTCTCTCTCTCTCTCTCTCTCTCTCTCTCTCTCTCTCTCTTGTCCTGTCTCTCTCTGTCTCTGGCTTGGTGACTCTCTCCCTCTCTCGCTTCCTGACCAGTGGACCATGACTGGCCTGATTTATTATATCACTGAGATATCTAAGTCTAATAATTTCTACTCGAAACTATTTTCGTGGCGTATACTTGGAACGCATGTCGTCTCTCACTCTCTCTCTCTCTCTCTCTCTCTCTCTCTCTCTGCTCACTTCCCGACCCGTGGACCATACCTGGCCTGATGCTTATAACCTCAGATGCGAACTCCCTGGTTGGTGGTGCAGTGCCACTCTATACACTGCTTGATCAAGCCGTCGACCTTTATGTCAGTGGTGAACGCACCTTTTTGAGAGATGTATGGCTCTAAAAGCAGGAAAAGCACCTTTCTGTTTAATTTCTGAGGTATGTTTACAGTAAAAGCACGCCAAACAACCCACCCAGAATTAGGGAAACAGGTGATGAAAAGGAGATTACCTGTTGCAAAAGATAGCCTGAGGGCCTTAGAGAAGGCCCTACTGTTTTATATAATCTAGAAAAGTACCCTTCCCGTGTACGGAAACAATAGTATGTCTTTTAAAGGGGAACTAAAGGCTCATATACATATAAAAAGTACCCAGATATCTCTGAGACCGCACAGTTTATATCACCTACTACCTATGTATCATCCCCTCTTATGTACACCAGTGGGTGAACTAAAGCCGTTCGGTGCATCATTTCCACTGGGAATCTTATCAGTCTTAGTCTCCTGGGAATAGGTCCATTGTCTCCAGCGTTATCCAATTTACTATCGTTTCCTGCTTCGGCGGAGTCTGACCCCCCTGGTGGGACCATAACTTGTGCACTGCAAAGGACACAGCGTGCATGTATGCATGTATATATATATATATATATATATATATATATATATATATATATATATATATATATATATATATATATATATATATATATATATATATATATATATATATATATATATATATGTTACAGTAAGAGTGTCAAACCAGGGATTTAGTCAAATCCCTAAAACTTTCAGGGAATCTGTCAAATTCCTGTTTCACTCAAGGATTCGGTCCCTAAATGTCTACGGATATGGCTAAACCCCTAAAAATAGGTGGGTCATTTTTGACTTGTTTACTGGAGACCTTTCAGAGGGATTGTTGAATGACAATTACCTTTGTTTTATGCTTAGTTGAGCGCTACTTATGATTCCTGATTATCAAAGTAATGAGGTACAAAGTAATGCTGAATAATCAATGCTCAGCCAAAAATTATTGCTTGATGATGATGATAATTAGTATCTCAGTCAACGTTTATCAATTTCATCATTCTGACCCTCCTATTTTCAAGGATTTAGTCAAATCTCTAGACATTTAGGGACCAAATCGGTGAGTGAAACAAGAATTTGACAGATTCCCTGAAAGTTTTAGGGATTTGACTAAATCCCTGGTTTGACACTCTTACTGTAACATATATATATATATATATATATATATATATATATATATATATATATATATATATATATATATATATATGTGTGTGTGTGTGTGTGTGTGCGTGTGTACATGTATGCATGCATTTATGTATGAATTGTATGAATGCATGTAAGTATGTGTGTGTATAAAACTGATGTTATTCTCAAATTTGTACTACTACTACTACTACTACTACTACTACTACTACTACTACTACTACTACTATTTGGGAGACCACAGCACAATTGGAGTGTAAAATGTTCTTCAAATGATTATATTCTTAATATTGCTCTGAGCATGATTTTAAATAGGTCACTTTCCTTTAATCAACCGGGCAGTCCGGCTACAAAGACACATGTCATTACATCCCAACACAATTTTCTGTAGACTCGGACTAGTGGATAGCTGGACCTCTGATAAGACAAGCCATACAGAGTCTTGCAGGATGGGGCTAAAAATAGCCACATCCTGTGGGACCACGCGTATGAATGGCTACCTGGAAGGGGTCGCAGTTCATGGTTCGATGCAAGAAGTAGTAGTAGTAGTAGTAGTAGTAGTAGTAGTAGTAACGAATATGCATACTACTACTACTACTACTACTACTACTACTACTACTACTACTAATAATAATAATATACAATTTACTAATGGTATTACTACTTCTTACTCTTCCCTGTCTTCTCTTTAGTTTCCCTTCCTTTTACTACTACTACTACTACTACTACTACTACTACTACTACTACTACTTCTATAAGAAAGAATGCGATCTCCATCGAATATTATTCTTGAAAGTGAGATCCGAGGGATCCTTATTGTCGTATGTATAGGTGTAGTCGTTGTAGTAGTGAGGCGCACCAGCAGTAATGGTAGAAGCTATTGATAAACATGTAGTACTTGTCGTCGGACCATGTATACGCTCTGTTAGAAACCACTATATATGTTACTTTAGTCTCATTCCTTGTATTGGGACACTTAATATATTCTTGTTGAGGCGGCCCAAGGGAATTATTTCTTAGAAGAAGTTATTCCTCTATCCTGCCTTATTTGTCCAATTATTTTTCTCTGTAATGTAATCGATACGGGAGTCTTAATTGATCCTTTTCTCACGTGACCTTTGGGCTGACGCAGATTTGTGACTCCTGGCATGAGTCCAGCTCTTCACTAAGGCGTATATGGTAACTGTTCCCTCGCTACATATCCATTCTTCTTTTCTTCATCTAAGCTAAAACTGATGTTATTCTCTAATCTGTATTACTACTACTACTACTACTACTACTACTACTACTACTACTACTACTAATATATGTATGTATGTATGTATGTATGTATGTATGTATGTATGTATGTGTAAGTGTGTCTACGGCAATGTTATTCTCTACTTTGTACTACTACTACTACTACTACTTCTACTACTACTACTACTACTACTACTACTACTACTACTACTACTACTACTACTACTACTACTACGGTTGTATACTTATATCACCCCTCAACAGCTATTATTAATCTACATCGGATAATATCAAAGAATTAGACCCAATTCGCAAAGGGGATTTCATTTTATTATGTGTAGTAGTAGTAGTAGTAGTAGTAGTAGTAGTAGTAGTAGTAGTAGTAGTAGTAGTAGTAGTAGTGGTAGTAGTAGTAGTAGTATTTATATATGATTTTCCAGTATTTATAAGTCATTTTCTGGTATTCACAATTTATTTTCTAATATTTGTAAATTCAGTATTTCATAAATATTAGAAGGTTATGTATACATAATAGAAAATGATTTATAAACATTTATATTACTAAATAAACTCAAAGTGATTGCCATATTTGTACGTTTTTGATTATTTATTCTTTTGATTTAGAATACGCAACAAACGTAAGTTCCATCTCACAGACACGGCTTGGCTATTCCTGGTGTTGATTGAATTTGGCGCCACTTTCCAAAAGATGTGATGTCAAAATCACGTGACACAATAAGCCCCGCCCCCTGTACAATGCACGTCCCTTATCTAGCTTAGGAAGTGACAAGAAGCGCCCTCTTTATTTCAGTATGGGTACTAAATATGCCCCTCATTTATGACTATGTTTGGCCCAGAATCTCCTTAGCGACGAGTCATGGAAAATCGCTAGTGATAAACCAACTCACTAGTGGGAAACCACTAGCGAAAAAGAGAGAGATGAATTTCCACTAGTGGACTCGTGGTTTCTCACTACTGTCACTAGCGTTTCACTAGTGAAAAATCACTAGCGACGTTTTCGTACGGGTCAGAGTGCCCCCGCCGGGCGTATCCAATGCATATATGATTCCAAAGTTCGGGTTACTGATACAAGTTGACCTGTTTTCATTTTTGCAGTAGCCTAGTCTAACTGTCAAGGACTGCGTGTAGTAAACGTGCATTTACCAACAGCCGAAATGGACAAATGGGTCGGACGCGTTGCTCTGATTACAGGGGCATCAGCTGGTATCGGAAAGGGTATCGCAGATGCCCTTGTCAAGCAGGGTATGAAGGTGGTGGGATGTGCTCGCCGTATAGACAGGCTCAAGGTATGTAATATATTAACGACCTCTCTCTCTCTCTCTCTCTCTCTCTCTCTCTCTCTCTCTCTCTCTCTCTCTCTCTCTCTGATAAGAGCATTGCCTCAATGACGGTGTATACTCAAGACAATAACTTAGTTTTATACTGACAAATACAATGTAAAACATATATCAAAATGCAGCATTCTCTATCTCATTTTGCATTTTCAATATGGTCTAAACATTACCATAAGGAGTCCATGTTGTAGTGTAGGAATATTCGCTGTATAGGATATGCAATAAATTTTGTATACTATTATCTGAGGCCAGCTTAAATGTGCATTCTCGGCACTTCACATATGTATTTCATTTTAACAATGCCTCTGTATTCATTACACAATAACTATCTGACTATACTGGCTACAGGTTGCTGCCAAGCAACATGCGAATATTTATATTGATGATTTGGAAGGCAGCCCTTGATAAGTTGTGCAATGCAAACGTATGCAAATAGATGCTAATGCATCGCTGGCCGCCGTCTCTTGTAGGTTTGCACATTAATAAGTTAGTTTGTCGACGTAATCAAAGTTCAGTGTCAACATTTATTAGGAAGATTTAAGGTCAAAAAGTATTACTCAATTTAGGACGACACCCCCTTCTGTATTTCCTGATAATATATTACTAAGTGGCGTATCTGTTCTAATTGTCGGATCATGTGTTCGTTATTATTTGCAAATGACTTAACGCTTTATATACAGGAGTATGGCTTTAATAGGAATAATGATGGAATCAATCGCTGACACACACACATATATACATACATACATATATACATACATGCATACATAAACACACACACACATATATATATATATATATATATATATATATATATATATATATATATATATATATATATATATATATATATATATATATATATATATATAAATGTATATATATATATATATATATATATATATATATATATATATATATATATATATATATATATACATATATATATATATATATATATATATACATATATATATATATCTACATATATATATATATATATATATATATATATATATATATATTATATATATATATATATATATATATATATATATACATATATGTATATATATATATATATGTATATATATATATATATATATATATATATATATATATATATATATATATATATATATATATATATATATATATATATATATATATATATATATATATATATATGTATCTGTTCATTTCATAGGGCAAGGCATAATAGCGCCACCAAACGATAGAGATACCGACCTCTTCACTTGCCAAGTGAATTCAACACTCAGCTTACTCAGTAATAATAGTTCCACGTTGATATTTCGAACTTTACAGTGTATATATATATATATATATATATATATATATATATATATATATATATATATATATATATATATATATATATATATATATATATATATATATATATATATATATATATGAGAAGTATGTTATCTTAGTTTCGGCCTTGAAACGAGAAAATCTACCAGCTCTCGTTAATAATAATCTTAGTATTACAGATTTATGAACAAGTAATTAAATGATACCGAATCGCCTGAATTCATAGAGAATATTTTTCACCATGATGAACAAAACTAGGACGATTGCAAATGACAAACGCTATTCCATACTTTAACTTCGAAAATATGGATATCACACTACGAAAATAGTATTGAGTAGAAATAATTGGAACTAATCATGAGTAATATCATAAACGGACACCCCAATCTTTTTATTACAGTCAATTTAATAAACCGTTTTCGGATGTATCGGTTTGCCAAACCTCTAGACGTATTGAGGCATAGGTTAGGTAGCCCTAAGTGTGTTGTGACAGGGTTATCTGGATCTTCCTGTATTTTCACCATTAAAAAATGTCATTGTTACCATCTACTGGACGGGTAATTTTCTAATTAAGTATACTTCGATAAGAGTTGTTGTTTTGTTTTAGTTTTCTTATTTTCCCCATTTAAATTCCCGAAGTACGATTTTGTGAGAGAGATATTACATGTACCTCGATGGTAGGGCGTTTTTGGCATATGTGGTGAAGGACTTTACATGTAAAAAGTGGCCTCGTGGGATGGGAATGGGTTTATCATTGATTGTTGACCAACAACAACCAATGATTTCTTGTGTTGTCCTAGCTTGTTTCATATTTTCCATTCAATGTAACTCACATTAATATACATGTATATACTCAACGGTAAGCCACAAATAAATGCCCTAATGTCGACAAGAACATTGTTATATATTCTACGGTAAAATACAAATGAATACCTTATTTTCTATCCTTCTTTATAGGAAATGGAGGCGAGTTTTCAGGGAGCAAAGGGATTATTCTTACCCATCCAGTGTGACATGCGCGACGAGGCTCAAATCCTCGCCATGTTCGAGAAGATTAGAGACACGTGGGGAGGTGTGGATGTGTGCGTCAACAACGCTGGCCTTGCTAAGAACGCGCCATTAGCTACAGGTAGCACTGAGGAATGGAGAAACATGATGGACGTAAGTCATACAAACGTATTCTTTGAATAGTTTCTTTGCATCTGGAGCGTATCTCTCACACATACAGAAATACTTTGGTTGACATGCGGTAGTTTAAGCGAAAATTAAAGCAGTGGAAAATAATCCCATTTGAAATAAGTTTTTAGAAAAATCATCGATGGGAATATAGTTTTTCGTCCTGACTAGCTAGTTATAACTGGTGGAGAGAACTGGTGTACCCAGCAAAAACCACCACCTAACCCCAAGTCACTGGCAACTTTCTCACATGCCTCGGGTGGGATTCAACCCCCGACAGTAGTGAGAGATAGGTAGCAGTCAGTGGCAAAGCCTTAAACTACCTGATCCCTTTTTTGATGGGTTAAGTAATCAAATTTGGAAGACCACACATACACTACAGGTGCAAAGGGGGTCAACCACAATTTAGATACATTAAAAGGGGTATTGTCAGGTCTATGTTAGAGTTTACCTGACCATGGTATGGAAATGAATATTGGTGAAGGTATCTAGCTATGTTTTTTAAAGAGCATGATTAACCAGAAACACATGCCATCCACAACCCAGCCTGTCTATACAAAACCAGTGACTTACAGTGACTGGCAGCTCCAGCCAACAGTCCATTCACTCTCACTGTGAAGCCAAATCTCGTCCAGGAGCCTCTGATAGCCCGAGACTTGGTGAGATTTGAGGGTGGCCATCTTGTCTCTTGTTTTTGGTCTGCAGTTTAAATGGACCTCTTGCACTTTTAAACATGTGAAAAATGATTTTACCTTTCGGAGAGGATCTACAACATGGACATCCTGGGCCTGAAGGTATGAACTTTTGTTTACTCTGCTTTAATTGATATTAGCGTAATTGCAATACATGTAAATGGGAGGTTTAATTGGGGACTCTATTTCACTTGTGATATGACTAAACCTCAGTCATGAGGGTCATTTCAGTAAATTTCCCCCTTTCTACTGGTCTCATTCTGGGAAACCAACAATTTCCAGTTGGTTTATGAGGAGTGAAATAGGTAAATTAAGATGTTAATCTTGCTGGCGGGTCTATTTTCAAAGAAAAAATGTACACCTGAAATTGTAATTTTGTCACATTTTCTAGAGGCTTTTCTAAGGTAACTAGAATAACATGTCCTCCCATTTTGTATATTGAATGGTGGAAAAACTTTGTTTATATAAATTAATTTTTCTCCCCTATAAAGTTTGTAAATAATAATGTATCAGTATTTCCTTGTATCATTGTTATGAGCTATGCTGTGCTAGTTTCCAAGATTATAAAGTCTCCCGCAAATTTGAGGTAAACTTCAGATCCATGGTATGAACAGATAAATCAACAAGAAATAGACAGTCACATAAGGGGTCATTTTCTGAAATGGCGCTTATGATACATATCTATGTTAGCATTCTGAAGACAAATCAAAAGTCTTGAACTGAACCTAAATTACTGTATGGTTATTGCAATTAGGCTAACATCAGTTTAACAGAGTCAACAAACAGTACTCACCTGCATTCCTATCATGCCCAGGTCGATAATCCTCCACATAAGGTAAAAGCATTTGGTAATGATTGTACGTTTGTAATAACAAACATTCCATCAAGACAAGAGGTACAGTGTAGATCCGTAAAATACATTAAACCAATCTTTCAGTAATTAATTACTTTCTGGT
>OZ012700.1:14696454-14711454 GCA_963942565.1 Maea johnstoni | reverse complement strand
AAATATGATCCATGGCAGTGAAACACTATAAACGGTTACACAATATGATGCAATGTAGTTTGGTATAATACCACACTTAAGTGCAATTCAACATGTTCCACCTCAGAACTCCAAAATCAAAATTTCTGCAGTGCATGGGGGCCTGCTAGTTATTATAACTCTCTTTTTGGGAAAGCAGCCTGGCAATATAATATGTTATAACAAAAATATAAGCTGAAAGGTCTGAACTAGTAACAAAATACAGAACATTAACTCAGACCGTTCAACAACTTTTAAACTTGCTAATTGTCACATGACCTGGCATTGACAAATAGGATTTCATTATCACCAGTTCTTTCCAGCACACTTATCTAACAATGACTGAGAAAGAGGCACAACCTAATCAACACCTGACACACTGCCTGCATAATAATCTCCTGGTGTGTGACCATTACACGAATGTGTAGTGCCCTGGCAAAAAAATCATCCTATTTCAAAAATAAAACCTATAAAGTATAAACCAGTTACAAAATACAGAACATTGAATCAATCTTTTAAATAAGTTTTCAACTTGGTCATCCTCACATGACTTGTCATTGACAAACAGGATCATTACTGTTTCCTCTGTTTAAGTGCACCAGCTTGTGGTCGGGGAAGTTCAGAAGGCCAGAAAAGAATGTCCATTGGCTTGCCCTTTCCAAAATATTTCAGAAAAAAGGTGGGTGCCCTTATTTGGGGTCAGTGCGTTGAAACGGAGGAATACAGTATAACAAGCTCTTTCCAGCCTAATTATTTAACAAGAAGTTAGAAAGAGACACAATCCGACCCACACCTGACTAACTGCTATCAACTCTGCACTCGTGTACAAGGAGAACTTCTCTACTTTCATTTCCATCTCTTGTCTGGGTTTCTGCAGATCATACCTATCTTCAGAGATTTGCTAAGCCTTATTTAGCAAGTCCTTAACAAGTTCACTGTGTTTCGAGTCACTTCTAGATTTTGCTGACTGTTTGAGCTGCTTCACTGAGTTTCAGTCCTTGGTAGGAGATTTGCACCTTCCAGCACCAACTTCACTGTCGGACACATTCACCAAATCTATGCTGTGCTCATCATTGCTGTCATAAACTGCCACTTTGTCCTCATCATCAGATATGGGAGTAGGTTTCTATTGATTCATGGTGGTAGACAGCTAATAAAAAAAAATCAACACTGACCTGGCCATTAAAATTAGATTGTATATTATTTACATATAAACTAAGGAAGGAAGTAATACAGAAGACATATTTCTGTGACAAATTGATGTACTGCTAGTTAATCACATGGTGTGTGATTATAAGTCAGACAAATAGCACTTATAATTGTGTCAGGAGATAAAGTAATTCCCTGACCTCAATACTATATAAGCATGAATACATATGTTCAATACGTTATTGTTATTATTGTAGTCATGTCTCAACTTATCATTAAGAAATGTAATGGGTTTTGTATTGTATATACATGCCACTAATTTCTTACTGGTGATTAAGAGAGAATTAAATATGTATTTAATATATTGATATAACCTCAGTGGATTTAAATGGGCTATGGGTACAGAAGTAAAAAGTATTTAGTTATTCATCAGTTGTTATCTCATTCTATATCATAGGCACTCAAACATTATGCTAAGCAAAGTATGAGAAAACACTCAAGATGAGGTTTTCCCCCTCTGTGTGTTTCCTAGTTCCCTGACTAGATGTCTTGTTTGACAGCTCGCCATATCTGCTGTGCATATGGTAGAAGTTCTCTGCTGATAATAAATATAAAAATAAATGTCTAGATAGATTCGTAATACTTGTAATGATTACCAACAGAATGTATTCAAGAGAACTAATGCTTTAAAGCAATTCTTTTACTATTCTGGAGTATGTTGGACACTATATAGATATAAATTCACATGCAACTATGTTGGTTTTCAATCTTCCTACATCTCTCATGTAGTGTTACCATATGTTAGGAAGTGGAGCTCTGTTATTAATGTGTATGAATAACAATAAGAGATTTGCGTGTATATTGAACTATAATCCCTATCTGTATATTAAAGGACAATTCCACCATGAATGGAACAGAGGCCCAAATAGTTTCTTATGGTATTCTCTACTTAAATCCAAGTTCCTACCAGTGCCAACCTTCACACAAGAAGTATATTGCTGCTTTAACACCTCCATAACAGACACAGAATGCATACACTGGGGCGGTCATTTTGGGCTTTTAATAGCCTCTAACAGGCCTGCTGGTGCAACTATTAGTCATTAGCAGTAAGATAGCTGCCGTACTGCTAATGACTAATAGTAGGAAGTTAGATTTAGGTAGAGAATACCATAAGCAACTATTTGGGCCTCTGTTTTACCCATGGTGAAATTGTCCTTTAATAAGTGTAACGTACCTGCAGTCAGGGGGGGGGGGGGGGCAGGGGCGTCATATAGGCAGCCATTTCAGCCAGAAATCTATAGTCTTTGATTTCAATCACAATTTCTCATCTTAATTTAATAGGTAAAAGATAGTGTATGGATCTACATGTGTGTGCATGCCTTGGGGTTTCCATGTACACTTGTTTGTATAATTCAACACTAATCTCTGCATGTACTGCACCTCATCATTCCCTCCAATTACAAAGAATGTATTATCCTCTTATTCTTGGGTTTTAATCACACCCTCTGTTGGCAGTTTCTTCCAATGCTGTTTGTTGATTTTTGTGAATAAGTGGAGAGGGCACGGCGAGGTTTTCTTCCTCAAGTGGATTTGTTTACAAGCTTGGACATACTTGTACTGCATTCCTGTGAAATTAGAACAGCTACAGAAAGGTGACATAGATAGTAGGCTAGTAACTGCTGCATACGGTTGACTGACGGAAATACTACCAGTCTACCATATACACTTTATATATGACTCCAAAGTCTGGGTTACTGATACAAGTTGACCTGTTCTCATTTTGGCAGTAGCACTACTGTCAATGCTATGACCGTACATATCAAAGGTGCATTTACCAACAGCTGAAATGGACAAATGGGTCGGTCGTGTTGCTTTGATAACAGGTGCATCAGCTGGTATTGGAAAGGGTATCGCAGAGGCCCTTGTCAAGCAGGGTATGAAAGTGGTGGGATGTGCCCGCCGTATCGACAGGCTCAAGGTATAGATTAACGATCTCTCTCTCTCTCTCTCTCTCTGAAATAGTTTTGAGTAGAAATGATTACAATTATTTATTAGTGATATTATAAATGACATCCCTATCTTTTCTGATAAGAGCATTGCCTTCATAAAGGTGTATTCTCAAGCCAATAACTTTGTTTTATAATAACATTTACAATTGAAAAATCAAAATGCTTCTCTCTCTCTCTCTCTCTCTCTCTCTCTCTCTCTCTCTCTCTCTCTCTCTCTCTCTCTCTGTGTGCAATTGTAATATGGTTTAAACGTTAAACAACAACAAAAAATTGCGAAATAGTTTTAGGCAAAAAAATTCCATGTGATGATAAGTATCAATATGTATCGGAAACTAGCTTTTCCTGGCTTATCTGGGCCACAGGTGCTGCTATGCAACTTGCATTTTTGTTGGTTGAGTACAGCAGTCATCCCAGGGTTTGTAACTCCACAGTGGCAATAACCGAATTGTGTCCTCCCGGGCCTTAAGACTAGTTGCTTCCTTATGATTTGCCGATTAGCAATTATGCAGGATTTGTACCATGTGACTTATCATTAAATCCCCATGATGCCCTCCAATAGAAGACATTGTTGAATCCGATCTCAAATTGCCTCGCTAACCAATGCCCTGGTAAATAGTCAGTAAGGCTTTAATACTAGTATGTGATACCTATGTTCCCCTTCATGAAAGGAAATGGTCACATAGAACTTTTAAAAAGTCACTAGTTACAACTTTCAACCCTCAAGAGCTTGCTAAAACTCCTATTTTGAGCAGCAAGCCGCTGTATTGATACTTCCTTACCTAAATATACCACTTTTCTGTAGTCATTTCCAATAAAACCGCTTATATACTCAATTTTCCGCTGCATGTGGAAATCTGTAAGACTGTCTCTTTTTGTGTTAACACCCCCTCCTACACTGCTACAGCTGACTGCATTTGACCCATATAGATGTGGACCTGCACGCCAGTACCTGCTAGGAGGATAGCATGTTCTCTGGGGAGAGCAAATAGCAGGATGCACAGCCTGTTACAGTAAGGAGTGGAGTCCCCGATATTGTAAGCTCTGTGCACATTTCCTGTAATGTTCTTGCACATGTTGTGAAATAGCACATATAAAAACATAAATGAGGGATTTTGAAGGCTGTCTATGATTAGTTGTGCAAAGCAAACGTATGTAAATAAATGCATATGCATCGCTGGCAGTGTGTGTTTGCATCCTAGTGAGTTAGTTCGTCGACTCAATAAAAATTCAGTGTTAACCATTATTAGTCAGGAATTTAAGGTCTACAGTTAAGGCTGTGATGCTGGTGACACTCTCAAAATAAGACAACTCCTAGTTTAGCACTCCTGTCCCCTTTCTAACAATAGATATCTAATCCCTGCGGTATTGGTGTTTCAAATATAAGCTTTCTTTAACTTACCTGCTTGAGCCTGAGATGAGCAACCATGGATTGGCAACCGGCCGGTGTACCGAATCTTGCTAGCCTCAAACCGATGACCCGGATGTAAGCGAGACTGGTTGCTCGCAGCTTGCTTGCAAAAATACTAGTACGGGTGCAGGTCTAACTTCCTTAACAATGTAAACAAATACGAGCGCTGTTCTCATTCATTCATTCATGCGCTAAGAACGATCTCTATGATTGATTGATCGATTGATTTTATTTAGGTATAAAAATGTACATGTACATTACAAGGTAAAACAATTTAAATAAGAAACAGTTACAGTGTCAGAGGTTATAGATAATGGTATAAATATACCTCGGATAGCACTTATACTATACAATAGAATGAGCAAATAAAATAGGACTTTATGGGGAAGATTTAGATTATTTTCTGGGGAATTAATTACACTGACGTAAAGGGGGGGGGGATTTTTTAATCTACAAGACGCTGCTCATGTTTACTATTTATAATTATTACTGACTTGAAATAAAGCTTATTTATCTATAGAAGAAGAGGTGGAAGCAGAGGAAGTGATTCCTTGCAAGTGAAACAAGACGGACAATAGACACGTCTAGATATCCACATCCTGTCTGCAATCAATGCATCCCCACTTCCCTAATCCTAATACTGAAATCACATTTTCGGTAAATCAGGGGAAATGCAATTTCCTTGGCACCCTCATCCTCCCTCCTAGGGGAGTTCGGTTGGATGTCATCACTACACTAATTGCACTAAATGCAAGTACGAGTATATTGAACACCATGGCGCTCTAAAATATGCAAGTTACAAAACAATAGAACAATACAATGCGATTGAGTATTTCCATTGTGTTTCATACATTTTAGAATCACAGCATGAATCTGGTAATGAAAAAACATCTTAACGTCTTTCAGTAATGATCTAGTATTAACATATTATTCACAATATGAGAATTGCATATTTAAAATTGACATTTAGGGATATTTTAGCAAAATATTCAGGTCGACGTGGCAACTAGTGGTTAAATAGGATTGTGCTTGTCCACACGTAAGTACAGTTGCACTGAACTTCACAAAACAACTACATTTTACAAGATTAATTCAAGAAATGCCTCATCAAAACTACGTTTTTCCATAATATTAATTCTCATCTTTAGAATGGCATAATACTTAATACTCTAGCTTTTAAATTTACCGAGAAAATTGAATGGAAAACTGACAAAGGGCAGCCATTTTAGATGAAACATACTCTGACACTCATAAGCGTCTGTGCGGACAAGAAAACAACATTTCCGCACACTGTAATGCTTCACGAATATAATATAACACTCGTTATGCGTTTTCCGTAATTGTGTTAAATGATTACAACTATCCTTAAACATGCTTACCAGGTATCTTGAAAAATAACGACCGTTATGGCCAGCTAGGCCTCCTCGTTCAACATCGCTGTCTTCATGTGGCTATGGCGGGTAGTGACGTCACTGCAGTCACACTCGCCCAAAATAGAATGCGCCGATCGAGGCTATGAGCTTAACCACAGCGCCAATGGGAAGTAGGCACTGCCTGCTTATCCATGAGATCTTAATTCAAGCTTGAGCTGACTTCGATATAAACATAGTTTCAATTGTACAGTGTTTTACCTCAAATGAGGTTTTCATGATCAATAAAGGTTCATTTGATTTATAATTACCATACATGTCTGCTAAATATACTAGGCTAGGGCAACTGAAAGGCAAATTTGGAGTTCCTGCAAGAGAATACCTTACAGCATGCGATTTTGGTGGAAATTTTTACCTAAGAAAGTAGGTCACAAGGGACAGACATCTTGACCTACTTTCATAAGTAAAATTTCCACCAAAATCGCATGCTGTAAGGTATTCTTTTGCAGGAACTCCAAATGCGCCTTTCAGTTGCCCTAGCCTAGTATATTTAGCAGACATGTATGGTATTTATAAATCAAATGAACCTTTATTGATCAAGAAAACCTCATTTGAGGTAAAACACTGTAAAATTGAAACTGTATTTATATTGAGGTCAGCTCAAGCGGGTAAGTTAAAGAAAACTTATATTGAAACACCAAGACCTCAGGGATTAGATAACTATTGTTAGAAAGGGGACAGAGTTGCTAAACTAGGAGTTGTCTTATTTTGAGTGTGTCACCAGCATCACAGCCTTAAACACAAATAAATAGCCTATTTTCTATCCATCTTTGTAGGAAATGGAGTCGAGTTTTCAGGGAGCAAAGGGATTATTCCTACCCGTCCAGTGTGACCTGCAGGACGAGTCTCAAATCCTCAATATGTTTGAGAAGATTAGAGACACGTGGGGAGGTGTGGACGTGTGCGTGAACAACGCTGGTATTCTTAAGATATCGAATGCGCCATTAGCTACAGGTAGCACTGAAGAATGGAGAAAAATGATGGACGTAAGTCACACAAACGTATTTTTTGATCAGCTTTTTGCATCTGGAACGGGACATGTTCTGACAAAAAAACGAATTATTTTGTTTAACATGCATTATTTCAAGACACATTTTATCAAAAGCAGTGCTCTTATGTTTTTATCACTTTTTTATTTTGTCTAACACAGTTGATTTTAGTTCATACTTCCAATAAAGAGGAAGGTAGCCATATACACAAATGAGGGGTGCTGGAACAGGTGGGCATGGAGGGTACAGTGCCTACATTTAATTCCTGTACTAAATGCGTGAGCAGCCCGGGCATAATACACGACTGCACGCCCGATTGCCTCCCATTTCCTGGGCATACACTAGTTGCATAGATTAACTCAAAACTGTACGTACCTTTGATTCGCAAGCTACGTGGGTCATTGATGTGCTTTATTGCTTATTTTAGTGACATGGTACCTGGTGGGTGTTTGTACAACCAGGCACTGGCAGACATCCAGTGGACTGGTGCAGTAATTAAGTGTCTGTACTGTACATGAGGGGAGACGTTCTGGATTAACACTGTTGCATTTGTGTTGGAAGTAATGAACTAACCCCGTTTATATGTGGGGTTTGAAGAGTTCAGGGGTTAATGTATGTGGGGTTTAAATATATGTCTATGACGGGAAGACAAGAAAGGGACGGACCAGATACTTGGTTGCATATATGTACAGGACAGGAGGGCAGGGGAGGGTACGCACCTGATGCAGGATGCATGACTTAAGTACGGAGGGATAGGGAACATGAAGGGAGTCGAGGCCCGGGGGTGCCGAGTGGTAGGGGAGCTCTCCGTAGGTCCTCCCTTAGGAATTGACACCGTGAGACAAATGCGGTAACGAATAGACAAAATGTGTATAATAATCCCACTTGAAATATATTTAAAAACAGCTGGATAAGTAATCAATTTTGTAAGCCCGTTCGTATACTCCCGATGCAGACGGGTTAACCACAAAGGCAATTTCAGGTACTTAAGAAAGGGGTATAAAGGTAATCGGTTTATAGTCTTGTATCCACCAAAGCGCTCACACGACCTTCCTCCCCTAGCAGGCCTGTACACACGGAAACCATTTCAATCCCCCGGGGAATATTCCAGAGCAACTGGCAGCATATAGCGCACACGCTCTAAGCACTGTCTTATTTATGCTAGGTACCTATTTTGCAGCTGGGTAGACTGAAGCAATATGGAATAAACTGTCTTGCCCAAGGACAGACCAAAGTGCCCCGGCCGGGAATCGAACCAGCGACCCTCTGATTACTAGTCCGACACCTAACCAACTGATCTACTTTGTCCAATCTATGTTGGAGTCTACATGTACTCCAGTGACCACCATCTTTGCGAAGGCTTCTTGCCATCTCCTCATTACAAGTGTTGCTTCTTGTTGTTAATTTTTGAAATATTTTTGTCTTTATTCCAAGTTGCACATGTATATTCGACGATACGTGATATCAATCTTTGTAGATTGATCAACTCGTGGCATGCAATTGTCTTTTTATATTCTATGTCCATGTAATTCAAGCTGGCAGTACAATGATACGTTTGAGTGGAGCAAATTACTAATAGTTATTAATCGAAGTCAATTTTTCAAAATATGGATTTGAAAAATTACATTTCATTTTCCGTTATTGTATGGTGTATAAGGACCCTTAAACGGGTATTGGGTAGTTCTTTATACATTTTTAAAAATATTTTTTACTGTGGTCCTGAAATCTTAGAAGTTCATATCTATATTCCATTTCTGCTGCAACTGAGTTTGGCTTAAGATATTCCCATTTGGGGAAAAGATATCTCTGATATATGATTTTCCAATATTTTTCAATTTCTGCCATGACTAATATTTCTGGCACCTAGGAAAACATATGGGCTCACTAGCTGGTTTGTATCCACAAATGTGTCATTTTAATTATGAGCTTATATCAAAACTTCTAAAAGGTCTCTCCAAAACGCATTGTTCTAATCAGCTCTCACCTTTTCTATCCAATATGTTCCTCTGTGCATGAGTGTTACAGAAAAAATCTGGAAGGTTCAGATCATCCAAGCGCTATCACATGCAGTGTACGTTTTACCCTGGAGAGTTGAAACACCTTACACAATTGTTAAAGATTTTTATTGATAACAAACCTTTTTTCCTTTATGGGTATTCCAAAATACATTACATTTTGGAAGGTTTAGTCCCCAATAGAAATCTTTAGTGAGCCTATCAAAATCGTTTTAAAAAGTAATCATGAGTTTTCTACTAAACCAAATAATCATCAACTTCTTCATTTCAGACAGATATTTCTTATATTCAAGTCAGTAATTCTATCAAAGGTACATAGAAGATTGTGTGCATTGACTTTTAGTCCTGTTGTCCCATAAAAAATGCTTTGGCCTTGACTGGATCCGCCTAGGAAACTACAGTACTGACATTTAATTCCTGCATTTCCTGCACCAGTCGACCGGATGTCTGCCATTCCCTAGTTGAACAAACACCCATGGATACAATTTCAATGAAATAATATGACCCACGTAGCTTGCGAAACAAAGTTACGTTCGGTTGTAGGTCATTCATGCATCCATGCCCAGGAAAATGGGTGGCAATCGGGCATGTGGTCGTGTATTTTTCCCTGGCTGCCCACGCATTTAGTGCAGGTGTTAAATGTCGGCACTGCAAACTATCTAGTCCTGTTTTATAAAGAACCTGACTTCCTGACACGAAAGGTCATAGGCAACCAGGAGTGTCCATATAAAGCCCCAGCGTTGTCAGTGATTTGAAGCATGTCAGTGACTTATCTGGGTATGAAGGTGGGTGAATATACTTGAAGATGAGGTGAATTTACTCTGAAATGTCCATATAAGTGATATTCCTCTCTATGAGTGTATTCATGATTATACATAATCCCGTATAACATGAAACCCGTCTAATAAGCTGGCCAGTATTGTATACAGAGTCCATATGTACCGATTGCTCTAGTCTGGACCAGAGAGGTTTTTTTTATATTTAAGATCGTCCCTGTCTGGACTGGAAACTAACAATTTATCCACAACTGCAGGAGCTCTTGCCTCGTCAACCTTTACTATCTGCTGACTAATGACAGCATAGTCCTATTATGGTGGAAAATCGTGTATCAATGAAATTATAATTTCCAATCTGGGATGTATGTGGATGCATATGATCAATGTGTTTTATTTGCAGGTAAATGTGATGGCGCTGTGTATCTGTACACGTGAGACCATCAAATCTCTGAGAGAAAGAGGATTGGATGACGGCTATATCATACACCTCAACAGGTATGTAGATGCAGATTTACCATACCTCTCAGTAAGTGTATGTATAGCATATTAAAAAAAACAGTGACCAAATAGTGCACCTCATTTCAAACACAGTGACCAAATAATGCATCTCATTTTAAAAACGGTCACCAAATAGTGCACCTCATTTCAAACACAGTGACCAAATAATGCATCTCATTTTAAAAACGGTCACCAAATAGTGCACCTCATTTCAAACACAGTGACTAAATAATGCATCTCATTTTAAAAACGGTCACCAAAAAAATGCAACTCAGTATCTTCCCAGGAAAATAACACAAAGTAAATGCTTTATATTGGTTTGCTTGTTCGTCATATGCCATGGAGTTCGTTCCCATAGCTTCGCAGTCTTCTTTAGATCTTAATCCTAAAATACACTCCTATGCTTGTGAAGAGAGAATTATAGTAGCCTCTAGATATTTTTAGAGATTATTCAATTCCTTTTTGCCATTTTGGAGTTGCTCCAGTTGTAATTTATAGTTGAGGTAATTTCTTTGAATGTTGGGAAATCGATACTCTTCTCTTCAGGATATTTATCAGATCCATCAGAAGCACTGGCCATTCTAGTATCCTGTTAAATGATACATTCTAGGTATGGATGTGTACTCATTCGTAAAATGAAGCTTTGGTGGGGGGGGGTAGAGAGAAAAAAGTATGAGGAGGGGATATTCATCCTGATGTACATAGTAGTCATATATTTGTAGTTTATCCGGGCACCGCATCTGCCTGGGTAAGGACGGCCATTTCTACGCCATGACGAAGCACGCTGTCAAGGCGCACACAGAGGGTCTGAGGAATGAACTATACGAGATGAAATCAGGAATAAGAGTGTCGGTAAGTCAAGGAGTAGAGGTTTTGAATTTTCTGTGACGAAGGGACCAAGGTTACCCAGAGATAACCACACCTAACCCCAAGTCACTGGCAACTTTTGCTGATTGTTTGGTAATGTGTAGCCGCAGCCTGTGGTGTAGCAACCATATTTTGTGTTTCACTGTTGAACACGCTCCTGTGATCGAGAACTTGCTTAATGCGCGTGGGGAAGATTTTAGGATAGTCGGTGGTTTTCCCTGGCCACCGCTTGGACTATGATCGGTTCGAAGAAAAGTCAAGCACACGTTTGCTTTGACACGGGTATAATCCTTCTACCAATATTCTTCTTTTCTTATACAGTGGTATTTCTTTGGTGTGACTAGTATGAGCATTTTCCCCATTCAAAGGCTTGAATTTATAGAATTACAACTTGTTATGATATCTTAGTAAGTTTTGAAAATATCATAATACTATGAGGACGATTTCACAGATTAAACAAATTATAGATGGAGCATTTTAATGATGCGAGCTCCTGGATCTCTATCTATCTCTACCAATCTTACTATCTATCTATCTATCTATATGTATGTATGTATATATATATATATATATATATATATATATATATATATATATATATATATATATATATATATATATATATATACATATATATATATATATATATATATATATATATATATATATATATATATATATATATATATATATATATATATATACATTAACAATTTCCTGCTTGCACAAGGGTGCAAACCTACCTTTTATGGTAGGGTTTCTGCAATTATTGTCTGTACCAAGTTCCATATACTTATGTGCAATTCAACAAATAGCTGTAATTCTCATACATAATAGAGCGATATACTTCTTTGTTTGCTACAATAGCCAGTATACATATGTTTGTACAAAGTAATACAAAAGTGTCACTGATGAAAAAACTGCACAATTTGTTACCCTATTGTATTTGTTTACAATGACTTATGCATGCAACTGAATAAAAAAAATACCAAAAATAAAAAAAGTTCCATATACTTAGGAATGTATGTAGATGACTTTGCCTTCATTTCAGGCCATTAGTCCTGGGGTTGTCGAGTCTGAAATGGAAGGTATTGTGAGAGAGAGCCAAGAGGAAGGTGCTAAGTTCCATGCAGAGATGGAGGTGGGTGACAAGTGTTCTTGTGTTTGTACTACTACTCTTACTACTACTACTACTACTACTACTACTACTACTACTACTACTACTACTACTACTACTGCTACTACTACTACTACTACTACTACTACTACTACTACTACTGCTACTACTACTACTACTACTACTACTACTACTACTACTTAATAATAATAATAAAAATATTATAATAATAATAATAATAATGATAATAACAATATTGATAATAATAATAATAATAATAATAATAATAATAATAATAATGATGATAATAATAATAATAATAAAAATAATAATAATAATAATAATAATAATAATAATAATAATGATAATAATAATAAAAATATATAATAATGAAAATGATAATGGAATAATGATAGTATGGTGATGATGATGATGATGATGATAGTTTAGGAGGATATGGTAGTTAAGATGACAAGTGTAACAATAAATGCAATAAAATGAATATGAGAGAGCCACATGATCAGTGATTATGTCATTAATTATACCACAGGCGAGGAGTATATATACGCACTGCCTATTGTTCATTTGTTATTCATGTACGTTTATTACAGACAGGAGTTAGTGTGAACATTGTTGTATATAAACTGTTATTACCTTCTCGGCTGTAATTCACGATACTGATTGGTTAAAAGGTGTTAGACATGCAGCCGTTCACAAAATGTAGACTTAATGTGAAACATCTGAATTCTATATCACCTCTCATCACCTCAATCGATATCTCATCTTATTCAGCTTCGATGTGTATTAATGTATTTGATATTGTCTCTCTGTTGAGGAGCAGGTGATGAATGCTTTACTTCCTGTTAGAAAGTGTGGTCCGGCCTGTCATCCCTCCTCCCCCCCCCCCCCCCCCTATGAGAGAAAGGTGACTTCGGTTGGATGGCAAGTCGGACCACACTTTCATATAGGATGTATTAAGTAATAGTATACACGTGTCTACTATATCATTCTATCTTTTATATTTTGTGATACAGTCAATGAAATACACTATACTAAACTATTGACGTGCTAACAACATTGTTTTCACAGTCAATTCAGCCGTCTGATATTGCGAACACCGTCGTATATATACTTGGTTCTCCTTCTTACATGCAGGTTAGTAAATTCCCATATGGCATAACAATATAACATATCATAACGATGTGTAATATTAATTACTATTGAGAAGGGACCACGTGCACGCTAGGTAATCAATAATATGCGAACCTGAAGACAGTCATTCACAATCACCTTTTATGATATCATTTTTTTTTTCAAAAATTGCATCATGAAGTTTCCTATGGCTATGTCACGTTTACAAATCATTTCACAAAGGTGATCCATGCAAGGAAAGTTGCGCCTTCTTCGGGGTGTTTAGGTAAATGGTGGTTTCGACATGCAGTATCTAAATATGGCACTACTGGCTTGTTAATTTGCATTGTTGAATGAAAAAAGGGCACACTTTCTTTAGTTGTCTATGTTGACAATATAGTCAGTTTAACATGCATTTTAAAGAGAACTTTAAATTACTGAAAACTATGTTGTTTTCATTTTTGGTCACTTAAAGTATGGAATTTCCTAATTTCATTGTTCTCAAATCCACTAAAATGCTCCTTAAGTTATGCTTATCAAAAATGGTCGGATTTCATGGGCGATGGAGTCCTCTTCCTTAGTTGTTTTAGCATGCTCTTGATGTGTTACGTATGCATTCTCTGTTCGTAGACTGTTTGGAAATTTGAAGTATTGAAGTAAAATTAATTTGCATTTTTGATCTTGCAGGTCCATGATGTATTGATGCGACCAATTAAACAGGCAGCGTAGTTTCATCGAGATTTCATAGAAGTTCACATTCAACCAAACTTCCACCTGGAGTGTATTCATGATCTGACGCATGAAAATATAATGATAACAAAGCAATATAATGAGCACTATTTGACTGAAATGTGTTGTTCCTGTTGTGTTTGGCAACCCCTCTTCAAATATGACTCAAATGTTCATAGAGCCTGATATTTTTTCCAATATAAATCGTTCAATATGTAGGGCGACCCTGTCTATCATTGTATAATGGTAATTAGACTTGCTAAAAGTTAATGATATATGGCTCTTTCACTGATCTAACCTGAGTTGATTTCACTCCAGGTTTAGTTCTGAATAAATCCTCAAGGGGGACACACTTGAGTTGTAGTCTGTATCACTGTATTCACAACTGCAACACATGAAAACAGTGCTTCCATCTATAGTTTGAGAGAGACATCAAACCTACTTAGTATGTTTATTGGTATTGGCATTGTACCTAATACAGCCTGAGAACCAAGCTAAATGGTAATTCGAAAAGAATGAACATGATTAAAATGCTTGTCATTGATGTGTTTTTGTATTAAAAGGGACATTTCCCCAAGGTTACTGCTGCTATGAAACGAATCACAATTAGTCAACAGTTTCTCCCAAAGGAACTCCATGTAATACTCACAGATACAACATTACATAAATAAAGTTCGAAACTGCAGTAGGGTGGAACAGAGTACAATAGAGAAATATGCAATGCAGTGCTCTTTCCTTTTATAATCAGTGTCATATGTACATATATATATATATATATATATATATATATATCATATATATATATATATATATATATATATATATATATATATATATATATATATATATATATATATATATATA
>OZ012700.1:14640459-14696254 GCA_963942565.1 Maea johnstoni | reverse complement strand
TATATATATATATATATATATAATATATATATATATTCATTTATGTGTGTGTATATATGTATATAAATATATATATATATATATATATATATATATATATATTTATATATATATATATATATATATATATATATATATATATATATATATATATATATATATATATATATATATATATATATATATATATATATATATATATAAGGTCGTCATAAGTATATTTATAGATATCATAACAAATTGGAATTCTATAAATTTAAGCTTTTGATTGAGGAAAATGCTCTTACTAGTCAAAGCGAAGAAATAAGGATGTTAATTGGTTAGACACTATTGGCTAATCAAAAAGGTGTGCTTAACTATTTCTTATTCCGGTGGTTGGGGGGTGGGGGGGAGGGGTGAAAACCACCGACTAACCCCAAGAGATTGATATCTTTATCACATGAATAAGGCAAGTTCGATGACAGCACCCTTGTGCATTGGTGAGACACAAAATGTAGTTGGTATACACTGCAAAAATCAGAAAAAAGTTGCCAGTGACTCAACCACAGGACTTTTATGTCCCATGACAGAAAATCCAAAACCTCTACTCCTCCAAACCACTATTTCTTGACTTACCGATACTCTGATTCCTGATTTCATCTCGTATAGTTCGTTCCTCAGGCCCTCTGTGTGCGCCGTGACGGCATACTTCGTCATGGAGTAGAAATGGCTGTTCTTATTCGGGTAGACGTGGTGCCCAGCTAAACTATAAACATAAGAAAACGTTACCAGTGACCAAGGGTTGTAAGGTGGTTATCTCCCAAAGGTACTACATGTACGTTAACTTCATGACATTCCTCGCCTGCTGATAGTCGTATTTTGGTCTTACATTGGTTTTGCTTTGGTCCTGAATCGAAAGTGACCTTAGCCACGCCTAGCTACGACTACTTCACCCCATTCCAGTCATATTTCAAGATAGAATTGTCAACACTTATGGTGTAGAGTAGCAATCTTGCTAAATGTGACAGCAGTCCAAAACAGTGCTACAGTGCCGACATTTAATTCCTGCACTAAATGCGTGGGCAGCCCAAGCATAATACACGACCGCACGCACGATTGCCACCCAGATTCCTTGGCAATGAAGCATTGATGACCCCAAAACAGAGCATCTTTGATTCGCAAGCTACGTGGGACATTGCTGTGCTTGGCTTATTGTTTTACATGTGTGTCTGTGCTACCAGCAAACGTCCGATCGACTGGTTAAAGAACCTGGGCTACAGTAGGTTAAACATGGCGACAAAATGACGACAAAAGGAAGCTTCATGTATTTACATTTATAGTCCATTCCTTTTGTGTGTGTGCATCTTATTTTCTAAATATCTTTTTGATTGTTGTTTTGTTTGAAAAACACATTCAATAAATAAACATCCATACATACAATTGGTTGGGGTAAAGCAGTTCTACATAATATCCAATTTTGCTACCAATAACATATTCCTTGGTGACATTACAATATATTGTATAGTATTACGAATATGGGCATTTTATGAAATTTAGCCTTGATTTTAGGGATGGTAGTAGTATACCCTCTATTAGTACAGTACAGACATTCAATTCCTGCACCAGTCGACCGGACGTCTGCCAGTGCCTGGTTGTACAAACGACCATGGATGGCATGTCAAAAATATCAGCCACGGACATCAATGACACACGTAACATGCAAACCAAAGCTTCGTTCAGTTTTGAGGAAATCCATGCATCAATGCCCTGAAAACAGGGCTGCAATCGGGCATGCGGTTGTGGATTATGCCAGGGCTGCCCACGCATTAAGTGCAGGAATTAAATGTCCGTACTGTAGTATCCATTGACCCAATCTGTGTGACAGCAATACAATTCTGTAAACCATAGTACAAGCTATGATACCACTTCATGCAGTTTTTCCTTTTCTCTCGTTTGTCTCTTTTGTCTGGATAACAGTTATACTAGTTAACCCAGCTTCACATTTGGGAAATTTGCAACAACTCTTTGAAATTTTCTGAGAAACATCGACAGCAAGCACTATAAAGATAATACTATCTCTATTGTCAGCAGGGACTAATGGCAGTCACTATTTCTTCTAGGAATGTACGTTCATTACAAGACGTTGTTGCTGTTGAATATTCCAATTCCCAGCTAAAAGAGAAAAAGGCGAACATCAACAATCTGAATGAAAATCTTGCTCTGCAGTGCTATATATATATATATATATATATATACACACACACACACACACACACACACACACATATATATATATATATATATATATATATATATATATATATATATATATATATATATATATATATATATATATATATATATACTACTGAAAGGTATGCTCGATATACAAATGCATACCTGTTGAGGTGTATGATATAGCCGTCGTCCAATCCTCTTTCTCTCAGAGATTTGATGGTCTCGCGAGTACAGATACACAGCGACATCACATTTACCTGCAAATAAAACACATTGATCATATGCATCCACATACATCACCAGATTGGAATTTAGAATTTTATTTATTCATTCTTTTTCTGCCATAATACCAATATGTTGCCATACGCCAGCAGTTAGTAATGGTTGACGAAACCAGACCTGCTGCTGTTACGGATAAATAATTTGTTTTCTGGTTCATATTAAAATTCAAGTTCATTCTGCCCCCCCCCCCCCCCTCCACTTTCCTGTCATTGATACAAGAAAAATCTTAAGTTATTTTCTATTGGTGAGGTGATAGATAGATATTTCTCAACTTCATTAACCTAAACAATGGCGATGAAAGAGATTCCAAGTAAGCTAGTGAAAAAAAGCTCGCTCAATGTCAGTAGTCAGGTAAAGTCCAACATAGACCCAACACTACCCCTTTTAAATTGACCCTGAGGTTAACCCTTTTGCATCTGGTGTGTACGTATGGTCTTAAAAATTTGATTAGTTTAAACCCAGCAATAAAAGCTGTCTTTGAAATATATTTCAATTGGGATTACTATACACAATAAGAACACAGCTTTTGATAAAATGAGTTTTAAAAAATGCATGTTAATAAGATTAATTCTGTATGTGTCGGAACCTATCCTGCTCCAGATGCGTTACAGTATTAAAAGTTTGTTAGTATAACGTACGTCCATCATATTCCTCCATTCCTCAGTGCTACCCGTAGCTAATGGCGCGTTCTTACCAAGGCCAGCGTTGTTCACGCACACGTCCACACCTCCCCACGTCTCTCTAATCTTCTCAAACATGGCGAGGATTTGAGACTCGTTGCGCAGGTCACACTGGATGGGTAGGAATAATCCCTTTGCTCCCTGAAAACTCGCCTCCATTTCCTATAAAGATGGATAGAAAATAGGCTATTTATTTGTGTTTAACTGTAGACATTACATTTCTGACTCATAATGGTTGACACTGAACTTTTATTGAGTCGATAAACTAACATACTAAGGATAGATATCTAACAACATCTATCACCAATCTACCTGTCTTTCTGTATTTCTCTCTATCTATGTATCTATCTACTATATGTGCGGATGCTCTCACCTTAGATGAAGAAAAGAATTATATTTATCGATAGCTCCAACACATAAATAGATAGAACGATAGATAGATAGAACGATAGATAGATAGATAGATAGACGGTAATACAGACAGACTGACAGGTAGATAGATAATATATATTGATAGATATCTATCCTCGAGTGTGGCCGCGTAAACATATTTTTTGTTAGCCCTCCCCAAAAAGAGGGTCTTGAAAACAAAGTTCTTTACTTGCTCTGTCATACTTGGTCCATCATGTCGACGCGAGTTTTGCATAAATTCCAGTTCCGCATTTTAGAAGCTGCCATTTCTAATGATAGATTAGACAAGTGGGTCGATCCACTATCCTTGCGGCCTTGCCGAAATTATCCTTTGTTCTTATAAATGGCAATTTCCTTTGAAAAGTAACATTTGATATTATTTTGATATTATTGATATTATACAATGTATTATATATTAAAATAACATTGTAACAGAACTAGTTGCGTACCGCTAGGAAAGGTTTGGAAATTTGATTTATTAAGTGCGCCACTCTGCGGCTTTTCTAAACATGCAATAGTATACATGTGTTAAGGGATTTGAATATTTGAAGGTATGGAAACACAGCTATAATCTAAAATTGCATTTGAAGGATAGAGTTACAGTGAATGGAAGATATGAAATATGAATGTTACTGATTCTTCAGTGGCACGAAAACACTAGAAAAACACTAGAAAAACGATGCGAAACCAATAATCTTTAATTATTGGTCAGTGTGGGTTAACAATAAGCATTATTATACCTCACGTGAAAATCGTAAGCCGTGATTGGCTTACAAAGGTTGGCCATTCCATCATGTCCACCGGCGAAATGTCCACCGGCAAAACGGTCACCGTTCTCACTGGATCTACCGGCAGTCATTGTTTTTTTTTTGATATATTACCAAATTCGGTTTGTTGGGTATAATAAAACAAATATGCCATGCCAGTGTGGGTATCCTGATGGAATATCTCTCCTCGGGAGGATGGTTTTCCCGAGGGCTCCGCCCTCGGGAAAACCATCCTCCCTCTGGGAGACATTCCATCCGGATACCCACACTGGCATGGCATATTTGTATAATGGTATCTGAACCCATTTCCTTCCCCAGAGATTACTTTGTTTTGCTCTGGACATGTTAAAGCTTTCACCATGATTACCAAAAGAACATACCGTCCAGGTACATGTAATATCTGCCTAATAAAGGCATACTTTAGGATAATTTCAAGTGGCTTGGACATGTTTTTGAAAAGTTTCCTGTATTAAAGATTGATTAAAGCTTTTTGCTTGTCGCATGTTGTGAGGCCTCTGTCAGATGCTGGTGCGACAATTGGAGATCCCTGATAGCGCAGTCCATAAAGTATATTAAGAATACAGTAATTTCCCCTTTATGACAGTTCACAGAGCTGCTTATCAGGTATACACAGCTGGCACAGGCTGAGTAAAGAAACCTACCCATTCATCTTCCTACCTCCCCCCCCCCCCCTCTCCTGATCTTTGCTGACGTCATTCGTGTGACATCCCTGGGCGCATGAATATTTAATTCCCATATAATTATGAAGATGTTGGTTCAGTTTTAGACAGGTTGTCTCCATTTATGAAAGGTTGTCTACTATTCTATCAAATGTTGCCCCGTCTTTTCATGTTGCGTCCATATTTTCATGTTGTCCCTCATTCTCATTCAACAGCTCAACCTTGTATGCCTTTCTCACCATGTTGTATCTCACTCGCACATGTTGAATAAATGTGCAAAAGGCATGCCATAAGAGAGAGAGAGAGAGAGAGAGAGAGAGAGAGAGAGAGAGAGAGATCGTTAAATCTATACCTTGAGCCTGTCTATACGGCGGGCACATCCCACCACTTTCATACCCTGCTTGACAAGGGCCTCTGCGATACCCTTTCCGATACCAGCTGATGCCCCTGTTATCAAAGCAACACGACCGACCCAATTGTCCATTTCAGCTGTTGGTAAATGCACGTTTACTACGCGCAGTCCTTGACAGTTAAACTTGTGCTACTGCAAAAATGAGAACAGGTCAACTTGTATCAGTAACCCAGACTTTGGAGTCATATATAAAGTGTATATGGTAGACTGGTAGTATTTCCGTCAGTCAATGCAGGAATGCAGTACAAGTAGGTCACAGCTTGTAAACATATCCACTTGAGGAAGAAAACCTCGCCGTGCCCTCTCCACTTATTCACAAAAATCAACAAACAGCATTAGAAGAAACTGCCAACAGAGGGTGTGATAAAAACCCAAGAATAAGAGGATAATACATTCTTTGTAATTGGAGGGAATGAGGAGGTGCAGTGCATGCAGAGATTAGTGTTGAATTATACAAACAAGTGTACATGGACACCACAAGGCATGCACGCACATGTAGATCCATACAATATTTTTTACCTATTGAATTAAGATGAGAATTAGTGATTGAAATCAAAGACTATAGAATTCTGGCTGAAATGGCTGCATATATAACGCCCCCCCCCCCCCCCCCTGACTGCAGGTAAGTAACACTTATTAATATAAAAATATGGGTGATAGTTCAATATACATGCAAATGTCTTATTGTTATTCATACACATTAATGACAGAGCTCCACTTCCTAATATATGGTAACACTACATGAGAGATGTAGTAAGATTAAAAACCAACATAGTTGCGTGTGAATTGATATTTATATAGTGTCCAACCTACTCCAGAATAGAAAAAGAATTGCTTTAAAGCATTAGTTCTCTTGAATACATTCTGTTGGTAATCATCACAAGTATTACGAATCTATCTAGACATTTATTTTTATATTTATTTTCAGCAGAGAACTTCTTCTACCACATGCACAGCAGATATGGCGAGCTATCAAACAAGACATCTAGTCAGGGAACTAGGAAACACACAGAGGGGGAAAACCTCATCTTGAGTGTTTTCTCATACTTTGCTTAGCATAATGTTTGAGTGCCAATGCTATAGAATGAGATAACAACTGATGAATAACCAAATACTTTTTACTTCAGTACCCATAGTCCATTTAAATCCACTGAGGTTATATCAATATATTAAATACATATCTAATTCTCTCTTAATCACCAGTTAGAAATTAGTAAAGGCATGTATATGCAATGCAAAACCCATTCCATTTCTTCATGATAAGTTGAGACATGACTACAATAATAGCAATGAAGTATTGAATATATATATATATATATATATATATATATATATATATATATATATATATATATATATATATATATATATATATACTAGTATATATATTCATGCTTATATAGTATTGAGGTCAGGGAATTACTTTATCTCCTGACACAATTATACGTGCTATTTGTCTGACTTATAATCACACACCATGTGATTGACTAATAGTACAGTGCCGACATTTAATTCCTGCACTAAATTCGGGGGCAGCCCAGGCATAATACACGACCGCATGCCACATAGTTTCCTGCGTATAGATGCATGAATGACCTCACAACTGAACGTAGCTTTGATTCACAAGCTTCGTGCGTCAATAATATGTTTGGCTTATTTTTTAAAATATTGTCCATGGGTGTTTGTACAACCAGGCTCTAACAGACGTCCGGTCGATTGGTGTGGGAATTAAATGTCTGTACTGTACATCAATTTGTCACAGAAATATGTTTTCTATATTACTTCCTTACTTAGTTTATACGTAAATAATATGCAATCAAATGTTTCAATGGCCTGGTCCATGTTGATTTTTTTTATTAGCTGTCTACCACCATGAATCAATAGAAACCTACTCCCATATCTGATGACGAGGACAAAGTGGCAGTTGATGACAGCAATGATGAGCACAGCAGAGATCTGGCGAATGTGTCCGACAGTGAAGTTGGTGCTGGAAGGTGCAAATCTCCTACCAAGGACTAAAATTCAGTGAAGCAGCTCAAACAGCCAGTGAAATCTAGTTTTGAGAAAACACCGTGAACTTAAGGAGTTGCTAGATTATGCTTGTCTCCCACATACGAATTTAATGTGCGAACATACACGATCTCAAGTGTACGCTTGAAGCCACGAATTGCCTACAAAATTGCTATTTTTCTTCATTCGTGAGATATGCACGTTCAACTACGAAATTATACGAAATCCCACGACAGCATGTACGATTGATGTACGACTGCAACATCAGATGTGTGATACTGTACGTTTTCTATTATAGTAAGTCGCAAGTAGGCGAACATATTCGTAGTTGGATACGGATATGAAGGTGCGTATGTTTGCGAGTATGTGCGAATATGCACGACATAAACACGAATAATTACGTCATACATACGCATATATACGCCAGTTGTACGTGTACTTACGACAATATTCGATTAATTACGAATATTTTCAAACTAAAAATGGCAAAATTCGTAAGTACACTACGATATGTGGTGAATTCACCGTCAATTCCTGGCTTTGTATGATACATTTTGGCCAATAATCTAGTTTTCATTCTGAAGTGGGTCACGTTTATAGCGGCACTTTTAATTAGTGTACGCAAATGTACGTATATGTACGATTACATACGACTATGTACGACATATTACGATACGATGTTCAACAATGTACGACAATGTACGACAATGTTCGCCAAAAAATATTTCCCTACGACAGAATTTTTGTCGCACCCTAAAGTTTTACATGTAAAACCTTTTTTTAAATTCGCAGCATTGCCTACGAAAACCTAAGACTCACTGCGAACAACCGCGATAAATCACGACAACACACGCTCTTTTTAATTCGCACCTTGTCGCTCCTTAAAAGTCGTATGTGGGAGACCAGCAGCATAAGGCTAAGAAAATCTCTGAGGATAGGTACGATCTGCAGAAACCCAGACAAGAGAAGGAAATGAAAGTAGAGAAGTTCGCCTTGTACAAGAGTGCAGTTTGATAGCAGTTTGTCAGGTGTGGGTCGGATTGTGTCTCTTTCTAACTTCTTATTAAATAATTAGGCTGGAAAGAGCTTGTCATACTGTATTCCTCCGTTTCAACGCACAGACCCCAAATAAGGGCTCCCACCTTTTTTCTGAAATATTTTTCTGAACCTCCCCAACCAGCCGCGGTTGCACTTAAACAGAGGAAACAGTAATGATCCTGTTTGTCAATGACAAGCCATGTGAGGATGATCAAGATTAAAACTTATTTAACAGATTGATTCAATGTTCTGTATTTTGTAACTGGTTAATACCTTTTAGGTTTTATTTTTGTAATATGATGATACTTTTGCCAGGGCACTCCACATTTGTGTGTAGGGCACACACCAGCAGGGTATTACGCAAGTAGTTCGGCAGATGTTGATTAGGTCGTGTCTCTTTCTCAGTCATTGTTAGATGATTAGGCTGGAAAGAACTGTTGATAATGATCCTATTTTTCAATGACAGGTCAAATGATTATTAACAAGTTTAAAAGGGTGCTCGTGACGTCATGACCGAGTAGACCAGACCTGCGTTGCGTGGGCTCCGCTCTAAACTGAGGAAAAGTAACGAAAAGAGTAAATATATTGCTACAGAGTATTGGAGATGAGATGTGAATGAGAACGTGGAAACACGAGATGCAGGAAATTTAAAGAACAGGAACAGGAATTGTATGAAAAAGGCAAGAAAACTACTGGGTGAGTGCCGATTTTCTGGAGAAAAACACGTGGCAGGTGAGCATTTTGCTGACACCCCCATTTGAAAAGTGTGCAGTTCCGCGATCGCTGTGAAGCCGGAGAGAACCAATGGGAGTGATTGATTGGAACGCGCGCTCGAGGTGGACTCAGCCAGACCACAGTCAAGGGTGATCCTACTGGCACATGGTCACGTCTCGGAAGCTCCGACGGAAAATTGCTGCAAATGTATTAGAATCGCTGTGAAATTACCACATATTGACAATATCGAGCAACTTGGATTATCCAGTGCGTATATATATGTCACACATACAAGGAAAACCTGATATGTGGCGACTATAGAGATCGTGGGAGAAAGCTGCCGTTTCGCGGGGGGGACTTTGGACCAGGTGAAAGCCAGAGAGGGAGAAGAGTGCTGTGAGCGGATCGTGGCGCGAGAGGGATTCCTGACCCGGTGAGAGCCAAGGAGAGAGACAAGTGCGGCGAGTGGATCGATGATCGGACAGGAAGACTCCTAAGGTAGGAACGTCTTGGCGTGGAAAAAGAGGAAATCGCGAGGACACCGGACAAGACACTCGAAGAAGCGAGACGACTGACACCACGCAGGAGAACTCTGGCGGCGGCGAAGGATAGTGAGGGTGAGTCGACTTAAGTGAAAAAGGACAGTCATTTGGACTTGGCGGTGGATAGGAGCTTGCGAAATAGTATATATAAACATTGTTATCAGGAGGTTTATCTACATAGATATTTGTTTAATCTGAAAGGGTAAATTAACGGACGATAATAGAGTTACGCGATTAGCGCTAACTCGTTGAGCGATAATAGAGAAAAACAACCGATTTGGTGATAACTTCTACTCTAACTGGTGTCATAGATAACGAGGGTAGACATGCCAAGAAAAAAAAGAGTATCGGGATCTAAGAAAAAACCAAGAAAAGTTAGAGAGGTTTGAACTTTGAGATCAGATCAGGTTGAGTCAGATAAGGATACGGATGGTGAAAGTTCAGATAGCTCCAGTAACACAGAAAAAATGGAAAGTTCGACGGCGAACGGAGCCGGACAGCCGGCAATGAAGCTCGCACCAGATGGAGCTGGACAAACAAATGTGAAGCTGGCACCAATTTTTGAGAAATTCATGTCGGTAAAAAAAACAACTTTGAATGTTTCTCTAGAAAGTAGAAAGCCCAGTGATAGCGAATTAAAAGTAAGTCCTATGGACATAAAGGAGAGGGAAAATGTACAGTCCGAGTCGGCACCAAAGGTCATCACCATCAGGACAAGTGATAAAGAAATAAACAGAGAAGTTGATACCTCAATAGAAGGAGCTCAAAACTTAGATGTTGAGAGTGTTAGGAAAAGATTGTTCAGCAATGGTGATGGTGAATACAAGGAGGATGCCAGTCCAAATACACTGAAACAGGATTTGAGGGAAATGGAGGATAGAATCCTAAGAAATCAAAGGGAGAGTGAATCCAGAATAAAAAGGGCCAATGTTGATGCCTATGATCAGTGTAGAGTAGAAATGAGGAAAATGATAGAGAGAGAGGAAGAGAAACTTAAGGAAGAAGTGGACAAAAGGGTGGCACTAGCAATATCAGCTAAGGCAGATAAAAGTGAAAATGAAGAGCTTAGACGAAAAGTGGCTAGACTAGAAAACACTCTAGAGAGAGTAAATGATAATATCAGGATTGGGGTAGAACACCAGATAGCTAGCCAGTTTCAGATAGACCAAAACAAAGAGAAAATTAAGGCTCTGGAAGAGCTAGTGACACAGAAAGATAACGAGATTGCTTCCCTGACTGCCCAATCAGAAATATCAGATCAACACACTAGAAAGCAAAACGTTTGGATATATGGGCTGGAGGGAGTTGACAAAAAACCTGAAGATACTTTGAAAAGAGTAAAGGATTTCGTTGTCAACGACCTGAAAGCTAACAAAGATATTGTACAGAATTGGGATATTAAACATATCCATAGAGTCCCCACAGGCAAGAAAAATGCAGACCCAAGCCCAATCATTGTGTCCTTTCTTAAATGGAAAGATAAGGACCATTTACTCAGATCTGGAAAAGAGTTGAGAGGATACAATGAAGGCAAAAGATTCTGGGTTAGTTTCAAACACGACTTGGCAAAGGGAGCCAGGGAAGCAAGAAAAGCAATGGGAATAGATGCAGCCACAATTAGGGAAAATGAGCATTAATGGCGAGGGTGTGTGATAATGCTAAGGGGCAGGTATGGCTCCAGACCAAGAGAAAGAGGGAAGATAATTGGGATACAATTAAATCTTACAGTGTGTACTAATTTGTGGCTGGGATTTATATTGTGACTATAATATTTGTATTTGTGTTTGCATATTTTATGTGTTCAATTGTTTAGTGTGGTTCTCCTGCCCTCCCTTCCCAAATCCCTGGGGTGAGGGACCTAGATCTCAAAAATATTGGAATATGAATTTTTAAGACTACATGCCCATTGATGGATTCAAGGAGAATACTCTCAGTCAATATATACCTTTAGTAGTTAAGTATAATACTATAATCCATTTTTTAAATACATATTGTCTACACTCTCTTCTTGAGGGAGAGGATAGATAAACACAATAAAAGTTGTCTTGAAAGTCTACTCTATATAATCTACGTTTTAATTGAGATAGACAAAGAAAGTTGGAAAGGTTTTTGGCTATTATGAAAATAAAACATATCTTTCTAGCCAGACTAATAGATACCTCTTTTGCAGAGAATGGCAACTTTCATCCCTTATTTGGGAGCACCCTGGCCCAAGACTTGCCTATTGTGTGGTTCTGATGATAAAAACAAAAGGAAACACTTCGTCAACAGCCATCTTGGAACGGATTGGTGGGGACTTTTCCCCGACAGAACTTGTTGGAAGTGCAATCATTATGAGTCTGCAGTCAACATTGAAACTTGCAGGACTTATGGGACATGTGGTGTCTTCAACCCAGTCACCCACTACCTTACCTATGTAATGAGGATAAAAGATTTTTTGAAATTTGTACAAAAGGATTTAGGTCTGAGTGACCTAAAAGAAGTACTGCACACAGTGCAAAACAAAAAACTATTTCATCCAAATTCCAGTTTTTGTGAAAACCAAATCGAGCACTGCAAGCTCATTGATGAATATTTTGGAGTATCCACTAAGACTGAGTATTCCCCAGTGAACCCAACACACCTCTCTGAACTATTTCACTGGCAAACCCTCACACTGTTGATGGACTATTGCGAGAAAGTGGGGATCTTGACAGGACCTCTTGACTACGCAGTCCCTGTGGGCTATGTGGATTCACACTGCCATGTAGACAGGCTCAAAACAAATTTTGGGGTAAAGGGGAACCAGGATATGGTGACTGCTATGTTTGCTGAGGTTAAAGACGACAGATACGAGGGATGCATTTCTAATATGGTAGACCCCTGGTATTGGGATGGTTCCCTTCACTCATCAATAGTTAGTGACCCCAAAGTGCATATTACAGTGGGTTTACATCCTAAACATTTTGATAGATTTGGCGACACAATCAAAAATGACCTAGAGAGACTTTTGACAATACCAACAGTAGTAGGCTTCGGGGAAATAGGGCTCGACTACCATAATGCCACTCAGACAGACAAAACAGGACAGATAGACACATTTAGGGGATTATTAAAAATGGCAGCAAAAACCAGAAAGACAGTGGGCATACATGGGAGGGAAGCTTTTGGAGATGTACTGAAAGAAATGAAAAAAGAATTAATTCCGACCACGAAAGTACACTACCATAGCTTTGATCAGGGACTGGCAGAAGCAAGACAATTTATGGATACATTTCCAGATACATGTTTCGGCCTGACTGGCAAAATTGTAACTAGACTGGAACACATGAAAGATTTGATTGAGAGACTCCCATTAGAAAATTTGATATGCGAGACAGACAGCCCCTATTTCCCGACTGGATCCCACCCCTTTAGTTGCCCATCAGATGTCCTAGATGTCATGTCAGAGTTGGCAAAGCGAAAGGGGAAACCACTGAACGAAATTATGATCCAAATGCGACTGAACATACTAAGACTGTATAGATTTTAATATAGACATATGGACTTAACATTTATTCCTGGGTAATCCAGAATAAATTGGGACAGCTAGTGGACGGGGGGGCGGGAGACCGACTACTTCCTAGCTGGGGTATCCCCCTAAGTAACAAGGGGTTTGTTTAACCTAAATGGATTATCCATGAAGGAAAACTCCTTTTTTCTGTTTTTGTAAATCATGGATTACCCAGATTTACAGAAGTAGTCTGTCGGGGGGGTACCCTGGTTTGCAAATATATGGGGTCTGGTGCTGCAAATTATTTTAATTTGGGATAATAGACAATGGTCTCAATTTTCAATTATCCAGAAATATGGACTTGTTTCTGTATTACATGGGTCATCCATTAATGCAGAACAAATTACATGGATCTGATGCAGTGCCTGAACCCATGTATGTATGTTGAACACAAGATGTATGTTTTGTTGCTTCTGTAACATGATATGTATGTAACTGCAGAAATGTATATGACAGTCTATGGCACCACACACCTTTGGCTTGTGAGTTATCTTTTAATGTATAGATGTAAGTTATAAGCTGAAATATATATAGTGGCAAGGAAAATATGAAAATTCTTTTTCTCCAAGATTGTGGTTTGTGATACGAAATATTTTGTCCTCATCCAAGGAATTAGGTTACTATGTTTAATATGCCACATGGTTGACATGATGTTACTACTTTTGTTATTTTTAATGTTGTCATTGAGATTGCACATGATGCCACTTATGTTACCTAATTTTTGATAATCAGGATACTATTTTTAGAGATAACTATGATTGAGATGGTTGAGATGGTGTGTCCACTCAATGCTGACTACAAGGTGGACATTGGAGGTGTACTCTATGTCACTTGCTGTGTGGGTAGGGGAAATTAATGGGGAATATAGATACTTAAAAAACTATATTACTGAAGGTATATACAGGAGATATACTTCAAAAGGGAGACAAAACCCTGCATTGTACATCTAATGATTATTTCCAAACTTAAAGATTGTGTTTGAGATGCAAGATGTTTTTTCCTCATCCAGGGAATAATGTTACTATGTTTAGTATGTCAAATAGTTGACATGATGTTGCTACTTTTGTTGTTTTTAATGAATCTCATATTCGATAAGGTATTTACCATTGGTGTGTGGTGTGGCATTCTTGTCAGCTAATGGAGAGTAAGCGGGGCCCAGCAGGCAAAATGGCCTCTGGGAAATCATGACCTATTATGCAAATTGGTTATATATGTGTAAAATTTTATGTATATCCATGTTATGTGTTGCTGGTTTGACAAAGGTTAAAAATTATTTAGGCAAATTAGTAGTGGTGTCGTCGGAAAAATACCCTAAAGATCAAAATGGCTGAAAAACTGAGAATAGAATCTCTAAATGTGAGAGGATTGCGAGACAAAGATAAAAGATTTGATATTTTAGATAGAGCAAAACAAAGACATGCTGACATTATACTATTACAGGAGACACATTGGATAGAGGCTGACTATACATATATAAGAGAGGATTGGAATATAGAGGTACTAATTGCAGGGAATTCAACAACATCAAATGGCACAGCAATACTGCTGAATAAAACTTTTGAATATAAAATACACAAAACAATAATGGACCAAAACGGTAGATATTTAATAATAGATTTAGAAATAACTTTAATAGGAAGAGTAACAATTTGTAGTGTCTATGCCCAAATGAAAATATAGAACCGTTTATAGAAGAATTGTTTGAAAAAATTAATAACATAAATAATGTATTTCATATAATAGGTGGAGACTGGAACATGATACAAAATTTTGAGCTAGACACATATAACTATGAGAAATGGAATAACAAAAAAGCTACTAAATTATTAGAGGACAAGAAAATAGAGTTTGATTTAGTAGGTATTTGGAGAATAAAAAACTGTAGAGTAAAACGATATAGCTGGTGGAAGAAAACCCCAAGAAAAGCAGGAAGGTTAGATTATTTTCTTATTTCAGAACAACTCATAGCACGTACAGATAAAGTGGAAATTATGTCACCATATAAGACTGACCATGGGGTAATATCAATAGAAATCATATTAAGCCAGGAACCCAGAGGACCAGGATATTGGAAATTAAATACAGAATTACTAAAAGATCTGAAACTGCAAAATCAAATTCGAGAAGAATTAAAATTAATTAAAAGAACTTATGCTTTAACACCATATGACCAAAATGACTTAGAGATAAATGAAATAAATATAGAGTACTCAATAAAACCAGATATAATGTGGGAAGTAATGTTAGTCCAACTCAGAGGCATAATATTAGAATATGCAAAAAAAAAAAAAGGAACATCGAAGGGAAAAGGAGATAATTAAAGAAATAAATAAAATTGAAAAGAAGGCAGAAAAAAGATATAACATATATAGAACAACTGGACATACTAAATTTAGAACTAGAAAGTATACGAGAGGACAAAATTAAAGGTGCACAAATTAGAGCAAGATCATTAAAATGAAGGGGAAAAACCTAGCTCATACTTCCTATCATTAGAGAAAGCCAATTACATAAACAAAACAATATTAGAGATCTATGACTTAAAAGATAACTTAATAAAAAATAAGGAAGGCATCATAAATGCACAGAAAAGTTTTTATCAAAAATTATATTCAAAAGGTAAAACCACAGAGTTAGAAAGATCACCTCTAAACTGGGTTACCCAGTATATACAGAAGATATCAGATGAGACAAAAAACAAATTGGAAGAAGACATAACTTTTATAGAAATAGAAAACTTTCTTTTTAAAACTAAAAATAATAAGGCCCCTGGCCCAGATGGGTATAGTTATGAATTTTTTAAAATATTCTGGGAAGATTTAACATATTTAATGATAAAAACGTTTAAAGAATACCTAGATACTAAAAAATTGTCAGACCAACAAAAAATGGGAGTTATAACATGTTTACCAAAACAGGGAAAGGATAGAAGACATATGAAAAATTGGAGACCTATCACTCTATTGAATTCGACATACAAAATATTTAGTGGGTTATTGGCAAACAGAATTAAGACAACATTAAATAGCATAATCCATAATGATCAAAAGGGTTTTGTCCAAAACAGGTTCATAGGCGAAAACATTAGACTGATACATGACATAATGACTGAATGTTATGAGGATAACATACAAGGAACTCTAATATTGGTTTCAGAGGGCGCCACTGCATGGAGTGCTAAGGCTTAACGAGTGGTCCTCAATTTTTGTACATTTAAACAAGTTACAAGAAACAAAATCGTAGTAAAAAGCTTGATTTGCAAACATAAAGGTTAGATTACGCCTTTGTGTAATTGGGAACATTGGATGGTTAAAAACCAATGAGATATTGGCGGATTTTGGGTGATGTCGAACTCGGCTGTAAAAACTCGCAACATGGCGGCCTCCAGCAAACAGGATCCCAAGCAACCAATGCAACCTAACAGTATGGTTCGCTACCTCAAAAAGGCAGTAGTAACAGAGGAACCTCCAACAAAACAGAAAGCGAATACTACCCCAAATAAAAAAACACCAAAGCAGAAGGTGAGACAGAATAAAAAAAAATCTACAAAGGGTAACACAAGAAGTGCTCCGGAGCTCTCTGATAATGACCTCGACAATGAGACTGAGGAAAACAACACAGAATCTGAGGTATGTAGCGAATCTGACACTGGCGAAAATGATATCACTCTTGAAAGTATGTACAGAACGCTTGCTGAGTTAGAAGCAGACGTAAATGAGGATATTGATCCTAGAACAGTAACACTGACAGCAGACTCGCAACCACTGCTATTTCTTGCCTTGCTCAAAAAAATCGACTCGCTTGAACAAAAACATCTTGAAATGAATGAGGAGAATGAGGGCCTAAAGAGAGCTATTGAATTTAATCTGAACAAAATTCAAGATCTAGAATCAGATGTGAAGAAGTACAGAGAAGAGTCAGAGAAAACTAGACGAGAGCTTGAAAATGTAAACGTCTCCAACACAAAACTCAGAGAAGAGAGTAGCAAATTAAAAGAGAAAACAGTCAAAGCAGAAGCGTACAGTAGACGCAATAACCTGAGATTTGAAGGTATTGCAAGAGAGGCCAATGAAACTCCGAATGACTGCAGAATCAAAATCTATGCCATCCTGATAAATGAGCTAGGGATGCACGATGCAGAGAGAAGAATAGTGATTGAAAGATGCCATCGAGACCAGAGATATCCTAATCACAATCCTCCTTCCATCCTGGTAAGATTTCTGTCTTACCTGGATAGAGATGAGATATGGCAAAAGAAAGATATGCTAAATCGAAACAACAAAAACAAACTGTATCTAAACCAAGATTTCCCCCCAGAAGTTGAACGCAAACGATCATTCCTCAGACCCTACGTCAAGGCAGCTTATGATAATCATCACAAGGCGGTACTGGTGGGGGACATGATCCTTGTTGACGGAAAGAGATACTCAGTGAATGACCTGGAGGACTTGCCTGAGGACATTTCCCCTGACAAAATTGCCATCAAGGAAAAAAATGGGGCCATGCTATTCTACCATGCGGACGCATATCTCAGTAACTTTTATAAAGCTCCACTCAATATAGATGGTATTACATACCAATGTGTAGAGCAATACTTTACAGCAGAAAAAGCTCGCACCTTCCATGATCATCACACTGTAAGCAGAATCATGGACTCTGACAAGCCATCTGAGATGAAATACCTGGGGAAAACCACGAAAGGCTTCAATCAGAAAACATGGGATGAAAAGGCCTCAACAGTGATGCTAAATGGCCTAAGGGCAAAATTTCAACAAAACCAGAAAATACAAGATAAGCTTGTATCTACCGACGACAAGCTCCTGGCTGAGGCCTCAAAAAATGACAATGTGTGGGGAATCGGTCTCGCAATGTCAGATGAGAATGCTTTCAACAAAGATAAATGGCAGGGTAGGAACCAACTTGGAAACCTACTAATGAAAGTGCGAGATGAAATTGTTAGGTCAAACAACAGAAACACTTAGGAAATATGTTTAAACGAACAATCCGAGTCATGATTCTTTATTCCCTACTCTTTAGGACTGTTTATTAACAAAAAAAAGAAATTTATTTTTGAGCAAACCTCTGCCCAAGACCTTTATTGTACAATGCCTATAGACCATACCAAACAGCTCCTATTAAGTTAGGATAATTCACACTATGAACTTGCTAGAGCCCAATATTTAACTTCTGGCTTATTATTCTACTCCAGCATGGATTGAGTTGAACCTACATAAATTATCGACCACATATAATTTATGCTTCATGTGCTCAAACTATTAAGACAAAGTATACCTAAAACAATGTGTTGGGCATTATATTCACAATTGCTATACCAATGGCCAAGAATCTGATGACTATCAAGTGCTTGTGTATATAACCAGCTGAATGGAATATTTTATCTCATCTTGAACTTACATAAATTACCGGCCACAGTTAATTTATGTCTTCTTGTGCTTTATTCTGAGGTTGTCTTTTTGTGCTCTATACTGAGGTTGTAAACTCTAAGGTGAATACAGGCTCAAACTGTGTACTGGGCACTACATTTACAGATGCAATATCGCCGGTCTCATATCCTAGGAAAATCTAACGACTGTGATTGCTATTCATAGGCTCTAGTTTGATTTTATAAAGCTGCGTCGCTGCCTCCACAACTTCCCAGTCAAGTATTTCTCCTTTAGACTGTTTGTGAGCTATTTCAAAACAAACCCAGAATATATTCATTTTGTGTGATTAAGAGAAAACGTTGAAAGTCCTTGTGCAGGTTTTGAAAAACAATGACATACCATTCAAGTTGCATTTAGTACCTTCAAACCTCTATTGACAAGCAATAAACTATATATTATCGAACTTATTTATTAAATATAGGGTTTACCTTCAAAAACTCACACAATCTTTATTTAGTATATTTAATTGTAATTTCATCAAGAGAGAGAACAAAACAGTCAAAACGTTCAACCAAAACGAACAAAGCCGGGCAAAGCCTCGTTCTGATACAGACTGATCGTCGCCAGATGCACGTGTGTGTGGGAAAATTGAATCGTTACATGGTCGGATTTCTTCTTCTACAAATTGCAGCATTCTGGTTGAAAATGGCCAATGCAGTGTCGCACAGTGATATGGATGAATTCAACGTGATTGTGGCTGACTACGAAACTAGAGTCCATGTAACGTATGAAGTCTACAGAGAGGCATTTACGAAATATATCCGTGTAAGTGATGCTTCACTTTCACAACGACGTAGAGAAGTCATGAGCTCAACCCTTGACTGTATCAAGTACTGGCGAGAGATGGCGGACAATTCAAGTGTAGTGCTGGGAGACGGTGAAATGGTTGATCATGAGCCTTTGTACATGATCATCAACAACGTAAACTGGACGTCCCCCAGTGAGTTCAACGTTTCATACTTGAACGAAGAGCTATCTCAACTTATGCGAAAGGTGAACGATCAAATCAATAAATGGGTTGATGACAATGCAGCGGATAGATTGGATGTCATTCAGTATTTATTGGAGAGGGGTATCAGGCAGAACGATGTGGCAGTAGAAGGGAATAACGCTCATCAACTGAAATCAGGGGCAGATACACCTCCAATTGTTATCGATTAAAATGGCGGCGAAGCAATCGATGCTCCACTTCACCTCAACCAAGTTCTGAATGTGGCGGAAATACCCTGGCTAGAGGGGTAACGACCTGGAGGCAGAGACGAGGGGTTTTGAAATCTCATCATCATGGATCTACCCTGGCTAGAGGGGTACACGACGTACAAGGGATCTACCCTGGCTAGAGGGGTACACGACGTACAAGGGGCTGGTCCTTATCTAATTACCCTGGCTAGAGGGGTACCAATCGAGGGTCTACACGAGAAGCAGGAGCTTTCAACACTGGAGAAATTATTGTTTCGACAATACCGTGACATTACACCAGGATAACCCACTTTGAACATCAACCTACCAGATCATCCGATAAACTCTTCAAAATAAGGTTGTACAAACGAGTAATGGGATCTAGACCAACAACAATACTTCTACTTCTACTACTGCGGAATCAAGACAATATGTAAGAACCCTCTTTTGGTATGTGCAATAGACATAATCTCCATTTCCACAATAGTGCAATAGACATAATCTCCATCTCCACATTCATCACATGCATGTATAATTATGTACAAATTTAACTTTCTTTATTTTTGTTTAAGATTTTGGCATTCAGGCCTTAGGATAATGACATATATTTGCAAAACAGTGAGATAATATATAAAGTATTAACTGGACATGGAGATAGTCACTTGATGCTCAGATATAAGACTTAGTGTTTCTGACAATCACATTTTCACTATTCTAATGTCTATTATCATATTAAGACTTAGTGTTGTTGACAATCACATTTTTCACTATTCTAATGTTTATTATCCATATATAGTTTGTCCAACGCAAGTTCTAAGGTACTCAAGCTCAATGTCTATTATCATATTAAGACTTAGTGTTGTTGACAATCACATTTTTCACTATTCTAATGTTTATTATCCATATATAGTTTGTCCAACGCAAGTTCTAAGGTACTCAAGTTCAATGTAAACCTACAGTCAGGGTTCAAATTCACATAAAGGGATTCTTCCTGGTGGTTCATGTATAGATTCCATATTATTGTGTTGTATCCTACCTCGTGAATGCTACTATATAGTTTGAGGTTGTCCAAATAGCATTTATTATAGTTCAATTTGATCATTATATAAAAATATGTATGTTAAGAATATTAATAAGTTCCTTCTGATATAATTGGCTCCTCAAGCATTACCACAGTATAGATTTAAATAATAGGAAATCACTACCAGATATATCAACACTATGTAAAACTACACACACAAAACATAAATGGCTTTCTTCATCATTCATAAAAGAATAAGATTGAACATAATATGGGACTTTCAAATCCAATTTAGAATTTCAGACTCTCAAAATAGTTTCGAGTTGCTTTAACAGCTATCTACCTCTTTTTGTCTTTTATAGGAACTTATATATATTCACAACCATTTATTTATTACTATTTCCAAATTACAAATGATCCGATTTACATCTGATGCTATGACCTCTAGTTAATATCCTTTTGTTATATCTGGTTGCTCAATCATCAACATAGTTTGTAATTTTAACACAATGTAACTTATACGTAGGAAACATATTTTTCCAACTGGCAGAAGAGGATATAACCCGTATGTGTCAATTTAAGCTGGAATCTCTTGTATTCAACAATGCATTCAAAAGCTACCTCAAATTTTCTTCATTTAACATTTCATTCAAAATCTCTATCAGGATTTTTTATTCAAAAGTACCAACTGTTTTACCAAATCATGTTCTCCTGGTGTATTGTCTAAAACTGTTAGTGAAGTTCCTGCAATCAAAATTCATTGATGTGAAAGTGTTGAGTTTAATGCCTTTATAGTGTTATCATCTCTTAACATTTTTCACACAAAAAGGAGTATAAATTTCTACCCAAAATATTTATCATACCACAAGGGTATACATGTCCTTTAAAGTGCAAGGGTAAAATAATAAAGAAGATTTTGTTTCAATACATTGAACAAGTTGTCAAATGTATGATTAGGACCCTATGTTGATAGGGTAGGTAAACACTAGCAAGTGTTTTAAAGGACCACTGTCTGGTTCCTTTAGTGTGTAAGACTTTATCAATACTCAGTGAGTATTGACTACTTGTGTCAAATTTTGTTTAGTTAACATTGCTTGAGATTACCTGTGGCTTAATTTTCTATTTTTTTTCTTTTCTTTCTTTCCTGTGATTGTTGCATAACAAGGGGAAAGTAACCCTTGCAGTATTACTTGATATTTGTCCAGTTCAACTAGTTCAGTTGTATACTTTGACATAAATTACATTTTCGAAGGTGCTACATAACTGGCAATTATAAAAACATTCAGTGCCTGTGGTGTGTATATCTGAGTAGGGTGTAAATCCTAGACCAGAATACCTATTAGGATCTTTTGTTTTCTTTTTCTTACTTCTTCTTGTTTATTCAGTATTACTTGACAGTTGTCCAGTTCAACTAGCTCAGTTGTATACTTAGGCATAAACTATATTTTTGAAGGTGCAACATAACTGGCAATTATAAAAACATTTATTACCTGTGGCTTAATTTCTTTTGCTGTTTTTTTTTGTGATTGTTGCATAACAAGGGGAAAGTAACCCTTGCAGTATTACTTGATATTTGTCCATTACTTGATATTTGTCCAATTCAACTATACATAGTGGGATTATTGTGACAGTACCAGATTCATTTTTGGTGCTTTATTGTTAATAGTACTTGATTCTCTATTGTGCTTTATTGTATATCAAGGGGAAGATAACCCTTGTATAGGCTAATATATTCGGTGAATAACACCATATTTGTGTTTAACACCAAGGGAAAGTTAACCTCTGGTAGGTAAACAAAAACAGTTGTATATTGGGTGTGAAACATATATTTATTTGACAAAGGGAAGTTAAGCTTTGTCTGAATAACTGATATAAAAGGTATATAAGGGTGTGGTCACATACTCTTACTGTCTATAACTATTAATCTTGCAACTGTACTTATTTTATATTATATATTTTTGGGATTTGTAATAGTATTGGATTGAGATACATTGAGAGTGGAAAATAATTAGCTCCTGAAAATCATTTCTATTCAACCATAATTCAACTGCAAGTTGTATTTATAAATATTTATTTTTATTCTTTTTACGAACTGTAAGTTTCATACCAATTTTTTGTATTCATAGTGTTAACACACTTTTATAAATATGCTGCAATTATTTTTCTTTCTATTTTCTTTGTTTTATTGGTTATTTGGTTTTTTTTGGAAAAAAATCTCCTTGGGTTCTGTATATGTCACGGTTCAAAATCACTTGCAAATGATAGGTGGGTGTGGTGTTGTTGGCATGTTGGAGTGGGACACTGGTATTATGCTTATGCCCATATTACACATTTGGAAGGTATTACTGGTGCTGAGATTTATCACGGTAAAACAAATAAATAAATAACATGAAAGGAGCAAATAAACTAAACCTAATCAAGATTGAATCCCTCAATTGTAGAGGACTTAGGAATATTAAAAAAAGGTTAGACTTCTTTGATGACTTTAAAAAAAGAGGGATTCATATAATTAATTTACAAGAAACCCATTTAATATCAAAAGACTTAATTATGCTAAAAAAAAATTGGAACTGCAAATTTTTAATATCGGGAGAAAAAAAACAATCTCTAGGGGTAATGATAATACTAAATAATAATTTTGAATACAATATTCATAAAGTAATTAAAGATAAAGATGGCAGATATATAATCGTCGACTTGGAATTAATTGGAGTAGCTAGATTTCTAATGATAAATATATATGGTCCCAATAAAGATTGTCCAGTTTTTTTTGAAAATTTATTTAAACTAATTGATAAAGAAGGGATTAAAAACTGGATTATAACCGGAGATTGGAACATGGTTTTAGACCAAAATTTGGACACTTGGAATTATAAATCAACTAATAATCCTAACTCAACACTTACAGTAAAACAATATATAAAAAGATTTGGATTAATAGATATTTGGAGAGAAATTTTTCCGCAAAAAATTTTTTTTACATGGTTTAGAAAAAACCCTAATAAAGCAGCAAGGCTTGACTTTTTCTTGATAACATCATCCATTTTAAATATATTATCAAGCCCATACATTAAAACTAAGTACCAATCAGACCACAGCAAAATAGGACTTAATTTATTTCAAGATAAATCAGAACGGGGGAAAGGACTTTGGAAATTAAACTCAGCTTTATTAAATGATCAATTATTACGCATTAAAATTAAAGACGACATATTACTCATGATTGAAGTGCACTCATGCACTCCATACAATCCAACATTTATAAAAAACTATAATTATGAGTTTCCAGACCTCATGATATCTATAGATCTTTTTTGGGAAATGCTGCTAACAAAGATTAGAGGGACAATTATTTCCTATGCAGCCAAAGTTAAAAGAGAGCAGACACATAGAGAAAACAAACTAATTAAAGAACTTGATAACTTAAACCATTTCTTCCTCTTAGATATGAATGATAAAGCTCTAGAAAGAGAGATAAAAGGAAAAAACTTAGAACTCGAAGAAATAAGAGATATAAAACTTAGAGGATCCTTTGTTAGGTCTCGAAGCCAAATGATTGCTCAGGATGAGAAACCAAATAAACTTTTTCTAAATTTAGAAAATAATAACTTTATTTCCAAAAACATAAAATAATTAATTAACGATAATAACATAAAAATAAATGAGCCAAATAAAATACTTGAAGAAATGAGAATATTTTATGAAAGTTTATACTCTGAAAGGAAAATAATTAAGTTAGAAGATTCCATTTTTGAAAAATATAAAAACAATCTTAAAAAACTAAATGATGATGAAAGTTCCAATTTAGGTAATAAAATAAGCTTATATGAATTAAATAAACAAATTTTCAGCACCAGTAATAACAAAAGTCCGGGCCCTGACGGTTTCACCAATGAGTTTTTTAAGATTTTTTGGGATGAAATTAAACTACCTTTACTAGAATTAATGAACCATTTTGCAGAAACTCAAAATATTCCGGAAAACTTTTTATTAGGTATTATTACATGTATTCCAAAAGGCAATAAAGCTAGAAACAGGTTCAAAAATTGGAGACCCATCACCTTGTTAAACTCGATATATAAATTTTATTCCGGAATTTGGGCCAATAGAATTAAACAATTTCTTCCAAATCTAATCGGGGAAAGTCAAAAGGGATTCGTTCAAGGCAGATTCATAGGTGAAAATACAGTTTTAACTTTAGACATATTAAATGAAACTAAATTAAAAGGGGAGGATGGTTTAATGATCTTAGTCAACTTTGAGAAGGCTTTTGACTCAATTTCGTGGGAATATATATCCAAAATTCTAAAAATCTTTAATTTTAGTGAAAAAACAATTTCGATTATTAGAAGTCTCCAAATAAATTCAAAATCTCAAATATTGCAAAATGGACATTTATCTGAAATAATTTTTTTGGGAAGGGGCTGCAGACAAGGGGATACGATCTCCCCGTATCTCTTTGTTCTAGCGGTAGAATTATTAGGTGAAACTTTTAGAGCCAATAATGAGATAAGTGGTATATCAGTGTGTGGAAAGGAACATAAAATATCCCAATTTGCCGACGACACCACTCTATTTTTGAAATTCAACGAAAACAACCTTAGAATTTGCATGAGTGTATTACAAAACTTTTATTTAATATCTGGTCTTAAAATAAATGTGGAAAAAACAAAAGCAATAAAATTTGGTGTGACAGGGGATGGTAGGATGACTCTTTGTGACGATTTAGAATTAATATGGACCAATGAATTCGTATCACTAGGCATTCAGTACAATATTAATCGTTTGGAAATAATAACAGATTTAAACTTAGAACAAAAAATTTTTGATATGGAAAAATTGATTTCGGTCAGGAGATGTCGAAATTTAACTTTAATTGGTAAAATTACAATAATCAAAACTTTATTAATCTCTAAAATAATTCACATCCTACTGTCCCTACCTAAACCAAGTGAGGAATATTTTAACAAGATTGAGAATATTTTTTTCAAATTTTTATGGCAAGACAAACCACCAAAATTTAAAATATCGATTCTAGAAAATTCAACTGCAAATGGAGGGTTGCAATTCCCTGATATCAGGAAAATTGATTTGATCATGAAAGCATCTTGGCTAAAGAGGCTATACAGATCAGATGAAGGTTGGGCAGCAACACCGTGTTATTATGGCCTTAAGAATCTATATGAGTTTGGTGATATATTTATGAAAAAGAAACAGACAATTCCAAATCAATTTTGGAGGGATGTTGTCACATCCATTTATTACATTTATGTAAATTCATCCATCAGTAACCTGGAACAGGTCTTTTCAATACCGATTTGGTATAACACAAAAGTGGTTACAGAAAAACTGCAAAGATGGGTCGACAAAAGGATAATGAACATTGGTGATTTACTTGATACGGATGGGAAAATCTTTACATTAGAACACTTGAGAAACAATTTACAATTGAACTGTGATTTCCTGATGTATAATCGTCTAAGAATAAGAATACAGACACTAATAGGTAACAATATAATACAACCTCATGATAATATGAGGCCCAGATTACCCTTTATACTTTACACGATAGAGGTTGGTAACAAAGGTAATAAAAATATTTATTTTAAAACTCAAAAAAATGCTAATAGTACCTTAGTTGATTTGCAGAATAAATGGTCAGAAAAATTAAATGACGAGATCATGCTAGATACAATATCAAGTGCTTTTAAGAATGCTAAAAGATACTCGTTATCAGTATACCAACACTTCATTCAATTTAAACTGCTACACAGAAGGATAACTCACAACAAGTTGCTATATAAAATGGAAATCATAGAATCCCCAAATTGTTTATTCTGCAATCAAATTGAAACTATTGAACATATATATTTAGAATGTCCGAATGCTATAGACATCTGGCAAAAAACAGAAAATTGGGTAAAATCACTACATTATCCGCATTTTAAAATTTCAGTAATCGAGAAGATTTTTGGTGAAAAATACAACAATTTAATGAAACAACTGATTATTACTAGTGTATAAGATGTTATATACTGTAAGAGGAAAACAGGTGATATTATGCAACTATCAGATGTCAAAAGGATGTTGTGTAAAAATTTACATATCTTGAAAACTCAAAACCTGTTGAAAAATAGTGAGATTGTTTTTGAAGATGAATGGAGAGTATTTATTGACATTCTGAGGACAGACCATGCAACTATAAATAGTTGGTATTTATTATAGATAATTGAGGTCGGAATAATAACTGCCGGACAAACAGAAAATGTTTTGAATCTATTATATTTTTATTTTGCTTTTTTGTATAGCTGGCAATTAACACTTCAAACTTGCTGTAAAAAAGAATAGACCTCAACACTTTCTTTATATATACTATTGAATTGCTACACCATGCAATTTTTTTTGTTTGTGAATACACAACTGTCTATAATAATATTTTCTGATGAACACCTATGGAGAATAAAAACCCTGTTGCACGACGTGTGCAATTTGAAATTTAAAAAAAAAAACTCTAATATTGGTAGATTTTGAAAAAGCATTCGATACTTTGGACTGGTCATTTATACACACTGTCTTTAAATTAAGTAATTATGGGGACAAAATTCTAAATTGGATTAAAATATTACAAAAAGGCTCACAATCAATGATATCGCAAAATGTTTTTTTTTCTAATGCCATACACTTAGAGAGAGGGTGTAGACAGGGTGACCCTGTCTCGCCATATATCTTTGTAGTATGTGCTGAAATACTAGGAATTGTAATAAGAGAAAATAGAAAAATAGAAGGCATCGAAATTTTTGGGTATGAGCACAAAATCTCACAATATGCCGACGACACCACTCTAATAATAAAAAACTGCAAAAATAGTTTAAATAGGGTATTAGATACACTTAAGTTTTTCCACGGGGTATCTGGACTGAAAGTCAATATTGAAAAAACAAAGGTTGTGCAGCTTGGAAAGCCGGGGGGCAGCAGGATGATAAACTTAGATAAAGAAAAATTAGAAATTACAGATGAGTTTGTACTATTGGGGATACAATTCAATAGAAAAGAACTTCACAAAATAACAGATGAAAATTGTAAGTTAAAGCTTCCAAAAATGAAAAAAATCTTAAGACAATGGAAAAGAAGGAAATTAACAATAAATGGCAAAATTTCAGTGTTTAAGAGTTTAATCTCTAGTATGATTACTCACATCCTGCTGTCCCTCCCAAACCCCTCCCAGGAATTTATAAAAGAATATGAAAAAATCTGCAAAAATTTTCTGTGGGGAGAAAACCCACCAAAATTCAGGCAAGAGATACTGGAATACCCATATGAAATGGGAGGTTTACAGCTGCATAATCTGGAAAGATTTTCCTCTTCTTTAAAAGCAACGTGGTTGAGGAGGATCATATCCACTGACAGTAGTTGGACCGTATTCGCTTTGGCATATAAAATAGACAAATGTTGGCTATTTGGTAATGAATATATAGAGCTAAATAGAGATAAAATGAAAAACATGTTTTGGAGAGATGTAATGGACTCAATAACTTTATTAAGAGCAGAAATTAGACCAACAAAGGATTTGGATTATCTATGCTGGCCACTATGGTTTGACCAAAATTTGAATCTCCCATTAATACAGAAACTCCAAAATAAAAATGTGAATATGATTTCAGATGTCATGGGAGAATTCTGGAATATAATGTCCAAAGAAGAAATAGAGAGAACAAGAGGAATTAATTTAAATTTTCTGGAATATATGGCAATACATCATAGTGTATCAAGATTTATATCAAATGCAGAGAAAAACTTACCAAACATAGGCCCTTTTAGACCAATTTTATTAAATATAGTCTTTTCACAACAAAAAGGTTGTCAAAATATCTATAGAAAAACAGGACATTATGGTATTAAAATTTTGCAAGAAATTTCACAGAAATGGGAGAGAGATATCTTGGTAGACATAGACATAGATGAGGTAAAACAGTCTATTAAACTGTTTAAAAAGACAACTAGAAATATGTATTTGTGGGATATTCAGTTTAAAGTGTGGCATGAGAGAGTGTCCACCAACAAGACTATGTCACATGGGTATAAAAAACTCTGAATTGTGTGCATTCTGCCAACAAAGGGAAACAAATGCACATGCCTTTGTAGACTGTGATAGAGCAAATACCTTTTGGAGAGAAATCGAATTATTTTTACAGAGATTTGGCTACCAAAACTTTAGACTGGAAAAAAATACTATAATATTTGGAGAATGTAATATGGATTTCTTCTTTAATATTATACTAATTATTGGCAAGAAATTAATTTACCAAAAAAGAGAAGATAGAGCAGCTTACTCAATGATACATTTCGAGAATATGCTAGAATTGGAAAGAAAATCAGAAGAGACATATGCTTTACACAGTGATACCCTAGACATATATGAACATAAATGGGAAGTGTATATTATAGAACACTAAAAAGCGGTTATATCAAAGTTTGAAAAATGGAAAATATACATTATAACAGTAAAAACCAGCCACAGTTGTTACGTTTTGTGAGTCCTGTATAAAAAGACCTCCAATGATGTTTATGTATGTTTTTAGGAGGCTGTGTCAAAATGTAAAAATATAGATAAGATTGGAAATATATGTAGACACTGTACATTTGAGATACTTGTTTATTGTTTTCTATTTTTATGTTTTATATGTCTTTTTACTTTTATGAAAAGAAAATAAACGAACTCTGGGTTACCCAAAGTTCATAAAATTAAAAAAAGTTTAAAAGTTGTTTTGTTGCTAATGTTGTATATTTTGTAACTAGTTCAGACCTTTCAGCTTGTATTTTTGTTATGACATATCATTTTGTCAGGCCATTTTCCCAAATAGAGAGTAATTCAACTAGCAGGCAGCCATGCACTGCAGAGATTTTGATTTTGATTTTTGATTTATGGAACCAGTTGTATAGCACTTAAGTTGTATCGTATTGTGTAACCGTATATAGTGTTTCACTGCCATTTATCATATTTCTCTGTAATGAAATGAACGAAATTGATTTAAATCTATTTTGGAAGCGCAATGAATTAATTGTAAAAAGGAAAGAGCACTGTATTACACAACTATATTGTACTGGGTGGTACACTACTGCTGTTTTGAACTTATTTGTATAATTTTGTATTTGTTTGTATTTCATTAAATTTTCTTGAGAGAAAATGTTGACTTGTCAGTGATTCGTTTCACATTTACATTAGCCTGGGGAATAATGTCCTCTTAAAACACAAAAACATCAATGACAACCATTTTTATCATGTTTATTGCCGTTTCACAATGACATAACACAGTGATAGACAAGGTCACACTTCTTATTTAATTGGACCAACTATCAGATATTATGAAAATTTGAAGAGGAATTATCAAATACAACAGGAACATCAACCTTTACTCAAACAGTTCTCAATACATTGCTTTATTATCAAGAATTAGTCATGTGTGTCGGACCATGGATACACTCCAGAAGGAATTGGGTCAAACTCCATGAAACTATGCAAATTAAAATGCTTGTTTAGTTGGTCGCAACAATGCATCATGGACCTGCAAGAACAAAATAATGATTAATTTGACTTTGAATATTGGAATATACTAAAAGCAGAGAGTGCATATTTAACAAACCAAGACCATGGTATGGAAATTACATGTCTCATACACAGAGGGCACTTTAAATTTAAAGCTTGATAAGACACGAATAGTATCGGTCAAACATTAAGAATATCCTAAATAAACACACACAACCAATTATTCTCCCTTAAAATATGGCCTATTGTCTAGAATACTGTGCTAAAATGCTATACATGTACAGTGAAAATAGTAAAGTGGATCATTTCTTAAGACTACAGCATTTATTAGAAACTGACTCCCGGTCATTTTGACCAATTTATTTTAATGTCTTGAATAAATAGTAAGAGATTCACACCTTTTTAAAATGATTTGTAAAAGTGGCATAGGAAACTGAATGCAATTCTTAAATGAATGATAACATAAAAAGTAAAGGTGATTGTGGATCATTATCTTCAGATTTGAATATGACTGATTTACCCAGTGTGGTCCCTTCTCAAAAGTCATTGTTATTAAACTCCATTATGATATGTCATATCACAAATTAATGCTCTAAGGGAATTTACTAACCTGCATGTAAGAAGGAGACCCAAGTATATATACCACGGTGTTTGCAATATCAGACGGCTGAATTGACTGTGAAAATAAATATATATTATAAACATGTAATTCCTGCTCGGCGGTGTTTGCAAATTTCACTTTCACATATTATCTGAAAGCACATATTAGCAGCATAGTCAGGCTGGTGCAGGCATGAATTGGATCAAGTGATGATACAAGGGTGATGTTAAATAACTCCTAGCCTTTGGTATAACTAATGGTATAACCATGCAGTTATCAAAAGTATCTATCTCATATTTGTTATATTGCAATTATTGTTATACTTGATAAAACTGGGGTAAACGAAGAGAGATCAGCTTTTTTCTGCAAAACCAATAACATTATAAACTGCATTGCCTGCAACATTTGCTACAAATTATACTTTGGTGAAAGGATGTGCGAACACTTTCGCTACATCACACAACACAATTCTAGCAATAGTGTCAACCGACACCACAACATGGATGACCATGCAGGCTGAGTACAATACAGCAGAAATAACCGTGACTCAGCAGAGTCATTCCGGGTCCGTCTGGAACTGGGGAGCTATGGATCCACAGACTTTGCTCAACTACATCCATGGATTTGAACCTACTTGACTGAGCAGTCAAATGTTGGCTTCATAAAACCATCAAAGGTACATATACCCATCATTGATATAGCAGTAGTAGTAGTAGTAGTAGTAGTAGTAGTAGTAGTAGTAGTAGTAGTAGTAGTAGTAAAAGTAGTAGTAAGAGTAGTGATATAAACAGAAGGACACACGTCACCTACCCCTATCTCTGCATGGAACTTAGCCCCTTCCTCTTGGCTCTCTCTTGCAATTCCTTCCATTTCAGTTTCAACATACCCGGGACTAATGGCCTGAAATGAAACCAACGTATTTAAAGTCATTTACGTATCGTATACTTTAAATCTGGAAATAAGTGCGTGTGTGTAATTAGTGCATTTTTTGCATCACACATAATACACAATTATTATAAGACGCCAAAAATCCATAAGTTTAGTTCAGTATTAATCCACTAGATGGCGCCATATACATTACATTGAAACGAAGCTACTCTAATAATTTCACCAGTGTTAAGGGGTGGGAGGGGGAAATAATCAAGATAAAACAATTAAATTGTTTATTTCATGCAAATTATACTCAGATAGCAAAATGTATTCAATCTAACAATGTAAAAAGCACAGCAATGAAACCATTTTTGATACTGGGATGTAGGAAGGTGGGCGCAATTACTAGCTTTGTTTGTAAGTTCGGCAAAGTATGTGTGTGACTGTGTACTTGTTTCACACACCAGAGCTTTCCAGGTCACTTGCAAGTGACCAGTCCGGTCTGTTGGCCACGACAACCAGCTTTAAAATAGCAACAGACGCACTACTTGCAATTGAGTGTCTTCCCTGCTACCTGCTACCTTAGATGACCAAACACAAGAGCTGCTTCACCAGCAGCAGTTCCTTTTATAAAATGGAATGTCTTTAGTCTAGTAGTAAAAGCATAATAACAAGCATAGTATTTAATAGTTAAGTTCCGATGCTTCACAAAAGATGGCGCTTCTAGAATGGTAATAAACGCAAAAATAAGAAGTAACAAAGATCTGAAAATGAGAAAAGCGAAAACTTTTATGACACACTTAATACCAGATTTACAGTATGGCATTTGGTACAGACAACTTGGAATTTCATTTTTCGTCACATTTATGCCACTTGTGGCTTATTCGTGACCAGCCAGTCGTAAGTAGTGGAGGAAACCGGAGTACCCGGCGAAAACCACCGCCTAACCACAGGCTACTTGCAACTTTCTCAGATGCCCAGGCTGGGATTTGAACCCAGGCATTGGTGAGAGACAGCGTGCAGTCAGTGGCGGGCCACACGGCCATCAGAGTAGGCCCTTTGATACAGACAATATATATATATATATATATTTATATATATATATATATATATATATATATATATATACATGTACATATACATATATATACATATACATACATATATATATATATATATATATATATATATATATATATATATATATATATATATATATATATATATATATATATATATATATATAAATAAAGCTCCACCTAGAATTTGTTTGATGTACAAAATGGTCCTTACATTGTAATTATGATTTTTTTCAAAACTTACGGAGAAATCATAAAAAATTGGAATTCTTTAAATTCATGCCTTTGAATGAGTACAATGCTCATGCTGGTTACATCAAAAAAGAATGTATGTTAATTGATTAAAGAATATTGGTTTTCTCTAGGTAGACTTGGTACCTCTTTAACAGCCTATACAAAACCTTTACTCCTTGACTTACCGACACTCTGATTCCTGATTTCATCTCGTATAGTTCATTCCTCAGGCCCTCTGTGTGCGCCGTGACGGCATACTTCGTCATGGAGTAGAAATGGCTGTTCTTATTCGGGTAGACGTGGTGCCCAGCTAAACTATAAACATAAGACAAAGTTACCAGTGACTAAGGGTTGTAAGGTGGTTATCTCCCAAAGGTTCTACGTGTACGTTAACTTCATGACATTCCTCGCCTGCTGATAGTCGTATTTTGGTCTTACATTGGTTTTGCTTTGGTCCTGAATCGAAAGTGACCTTAGCCACGCCTAGCTACGACTACTTCACCCCATTCCAGTCATATTTCAAGATAGAATTGTCAACACTTATGGTGTATAGTAGCAATCTTGCTAAATGTGACAGCAGTCCAAATCAGTGCTACTGCCGACATTTAATTCCTGCACTAAATGCGTGGGCAGCCCAAGCATAATACACGACCGCACGCACGATTGCCACCCAGATTCCTTGGCAATGAAGCATTGATGACCCCAAAACAGAGTATCTTTGATTCGCAAGCTACGTGGGACATTGCTGTGCTTGGCTTATTGTTTTACATGTGTGTCTGTGCTACCAGCAAACGTCCGATCGACTGGTTAAAGAACCTGGGCTACAGTAGGTTAAACATGGCGACAAAATGACGACAAAAGGAAGCTTCATGTATTTACATTTATAGTCCATTCCTTTTGTGTGTGTGCATCTTATTTTCTAAATATCTTTTTGATTGTTGTTTTGTTTGAAAAACACATTCAATAAATAAACATCCATACATACAATTGGTTGGGGTAAAGCAGTTCTACATAATATCCTATTTTGCTACCAATCTGAATAACATATTCCTTGGTGACATTACAATATATTGTATAGTATTACGAATATGGGCATTTTATTTAGCCTTGATTTTAGGGATGGTAGTAGTATACCCTCTATTAGTACAGTACAGACATTCAATTCCTGCACCAGTCGACCGGACGCCTGCCAGTGCCTGGTTGTACAAACGATCATGGATGGCATGTCAAAAATATCAGCCACGGACATCAATGACACACGTAACATGCAAACCAAAGCTTCGTTCAGTTTTGAGGAAATCCATGCATCAATGCCCTGAAAACTGGGCTGCAATCGGGCATGCGGTTGTGGATTATGCCAGGGCTGCCCACGCATTAAGTGCAGGAATTAAATGTCCGTACTGTAGTATCCATTGACCCAATCTGTGTGACAGCAATACAATTCTGTAAACCATAGTACAAGCTATGATACCATTTCATGCAGTTTTTCCTTTTCTCTCGTTTGTCTCTTTTGTCTGGATAACAGTTATACTAGTTAACCCAGCTTCACATTTGGGAAATTTGTAACAACTCTTTGAAATTTTCTGAGAAACATCGACAGCAAGCACTATAAAGATAATACTTTCTCCCACTCTGAGGTGTATTTTACAGTTAAGGATTTGTGGTCTCCAATGGGTGTTCTTCAACGGGGTCAAAAGGTCAAACTAATGTAATTGTCCAATCAGATCCCTCAATTTCAATCAAGAGGTCACTGCTGCTGGGTCAAAGGTAGACCTAACAATGGTGCGCGTGCATTCGAACAAGCGTCACGTACGTGATCTGGCGCCAGTTCCTAAGGAAAACAAACGATGCACGTCGCAACAAACGCGTATTACCATTGTTGAAATAGTGCACAGGCGACCTTTGGCTGACCTAGTTTATCAAGCTAACCTCACGGTAAAGCGTGTAAATTTCTACTTTTCATCGTGGGAGAAACAGGTTCTATCACTCGTGGATGGAAAGAGGAGGAATCTTGCACTCGTGAGTGATTTTGTGTCTTGGGACTCGGCAAGCCTCGTCCCAAGACACAAAATCACTCACTCGTGCAAGATTCCTCCTCTTTCCATCCACTCGTGATGGAACCTCTATATCTCTATTGTCAACAGGGACTAATGGCAGTCACTATTTCCTCTAGGAATGTACGTTCATTAAAAGACGTTGTTGCTGTTGAATATTCCAATTCCCAGCTAAAAGAGAAAAAGGCGAACATCAACAATCTGAATGAAAATCTTGCTCTGCAGTGCTATATATAAACATGTATATACATATATATATATATATATATATATATATATATATATATATATATATATATATATATATATATATATATATATATATATATATATATATATATATATATATATATATATATATATATATATATATATATATATATATATATATATATATATATATATATTTAATATATATATATATATATATATATATATATATATATATATATATATATATATATATATATATATATATATATATATATATTCTACTGAAAGGTATGGTCGATATACAAATGCATACCTGTTGATGTGTATGATATAGCCATCATCCAATCCTCTTTCTCTCAGAGATTTGATGGTCTCGCGAGTACAGATACACAGCGCCATTACATTTACCTGCAAATAAAACACATTGATAATAGTCATCCACATACATAGCAGATTGGAAATAAGAATTTCATTGATCCATTATTGTCTACCATAATAGGATTGTTGCCAAGCGCCAGCAGTTAGTAATGGTTGACGAAACCAGACCTGCGGCTCTTGTGAATAAATAGTTAGTTTTCCAGTTCATATCAAAATTCCAATTCATACAACCCCCTCCCTTTCCTGTCATTGATCCAAGAAAATTATCATGAATACTCGCTGTTAAGTTATTTTCTATTGGTGAGGGTGATAGATAGATATTTCTGCACTTGATTAACCTAAACAATGATCATTATAGAAATGCCACATAATCTAGTGACGAAAAGCTCACTCAATGTCAGTAGTGAGGTAAACTACAACATAGACCCAACTCTTCCCCTTTTAAGGTATCTGAAATTGACCCTGCGGTTAACCCTTTTGCATCTGGAAGGCACGTATGGTCTTAAGAATTTAATTACTTAACCCACCAATAAAAGCTGTTTTTGAATACATTTCAATTACTATACACAATTTAACAGCTTCTGATGAAATGTGTCTTAAATCAATGAATGTTAATGATATTAATTCTCTGCCAGATGCAAACAGCATTAAAAGTATACGATTGTATAACTTACGTCCATCATATTTCTCCATTCCTCAGTGCTACCCGTAGCTAATGGCGCGTTCTTAGCAAGGCCAGCGTTGTTCACGCACACGTCCACGCCTCCCCACGTGTCTCTAATCTTCTCAAACATATTGAGGATTTGAGACTCGTCCTGCAGGTCACACTGGATGGGGAGGAATAATCCCTTTGCTCCCTGAAAACTCGCCTCCATTTCCTATAAAGATGGATTGCAAATACCGGTAACCACGATCTTTCTTTTCATGGTAAGAAATATCAGATCACCCAGTTATCCCTGCGACCACACACTTAGGGTTACCTAACCTATGTAGCAATAATTCGAGAAGCTTGGTAAACATTTAAATAGGATGGTGGTTATCAAACCGACAGTCAAGAAAAGAAAGGGATGTCATTTATAATATCACTAATAAATAATTGTAATCATTTCTACTCAAAACTATTTGAGAGAGAGAGAGAGCGAATGAGAGAGAGAGAGAGAGAGAGAGAGAGAGAGAGAGAGAGAGAGAGAGAGAGAGAGAGAGATGGTTAATCTATACCTTGAGCCTATCTATACGGCGGGCACATCCCACCACCTTCATACCCTGCTTGACAAGGGCCTCTGCGATACCCTTCCCGATACCCGCTGATGCCCCTGTTATCAAAGCAACGCGACCAACCCATTTGTCCATTTCAGCTGTTGGTAAATGCACGTTTACTTTAGTATATGTATGCAGTCCTTGACAGTAGTACTACTGCGAAAATGAGAATAGGTCGCCGTGTATCAATAACCTGGACTTTGGAGTCATATATAAATGGTATACGGTAGTATTTCCATGTTCAGCAGTTTCTAGCTAACTACCGTTATCACCTTTCCACCGCTGTTCTAATTTGAACAAGGAAAATGTTCAAAGCTCAATCTTGCGGAAGCAGCATGTAGTAGAAAAACAACAACTGCTATAAATTGACATGCTTTTTTTCATCGCGTAGACTCGTCATATATTTTAAGGGGGTTGAGGGAATAATCCGAATAATACCCTTTACAAATATCAAGGGGTGTTATATATATATATATATATATATATATATATATATATATATATATATATATATATATATATATATATATATATATATATATATATATATATAAATATATTTATATATATATATATATATATATATATATATATATATATATATATATATATATACAAATATATGTATATGTTTATACATAACAATTTATGCGCATCAATACTTGAATGAGATTCAGTTCTATTATGTACTCATCAATAAGAACAAACTACATTTTATGTTGCTGGATAGTTGTTGAGTTTTAATGGCCTAATATCTAACTCCTTTTTCCTCTGAGGCACAGCACCTTATGAAAAATATGCTGTAAACAGTTGCTTTTATTGTCTCCATTTATTCAGGTCAAACCGTTGCAACAGACTTAGAGTAATGGTATTGTTATATTGTAATGATTGGGTTCAACAAACATTTAATCCATATGGGCCCCAACATTGAGCAATTGAGAGGAGTCTGGCTAGCACAGACAGTGAGCTAGCTGACCTTGAAAGGAAGGTTACCACCCTACAGTACAGACAACTAATTCCTGCACCAGTCGACCGGCCGTCTGCCAGTGCCTGGTTGAACAAACGAACATGGATGACCTGTCAAAAATATCAGCCAAGCACATCAATGACACATGTAACTTGCAAACAAAGCTTAGTTCAGTTTTGAAGTAATCCATGCATCAATGCCCTGGAAAGTGGGTTGAAATGGGGATGCGGTTTTGTATTTTGCTCAGGCTGCCCATGCATTTAGTGCTGGAATTAAATGTCCGCACTGTAGAAGAACATGTTCAGGATGCACCCCTTCACCCACTTCAAATCAGCTTAGGCTAAATATTGTCTGCATAATGTACCTGTAACAACAATGAAAGTATTGACAATACGCTCAAAGAGGGTATCAAATAACACAATATAGCTGTTGAAAGGGACGAAGCAAAAAGATCCTATATAAGGAATGTCCCAGGCATTGCATTTGCCAAACTAAGAAGTGTGGAAGACTAAAAACAGGGCATGTTGAATAAGAAAACAAATTCTAGAGTATAAAATTCAACATAACAAATGACAAACCCCTTCCACAAAGAGTGCAGGAGGGATATTTGCGTACCCGTGCTGCTGCTGTCGGGGAAAATAAACTGATTATTAAAGGCAGCAGAATACTTTAAAGACATGGCAAGCAGGCACCTAGCACTTCTTAATGACCAAATCCACTACAGGCAAATACATATTGCCAGTGACCCCCAGTATGCAGTTCATCATGTAGCATGGCTACTAGTTATTAAAAAGATACTTATACAAGGCTCGGGGGTGACGAGTGGCCTGGGTGGTAGGGGAGATCTCCGTAGGTCCTCTTTTTGGAGTTGACCCCGCGGGAAAAATGCGGTTGCGGATCTCAAACAAACAAACAAACAAAATAGGCCCGATGTGGTTTCTGGAACATACGAGGTTGCAGTATAAATATACATTTTGGCACATACGCCCATAAAGGTATTCGGTTTATAGTCTTGTATCCACCGAAGTGTTCACGCGACTGTTACAACTAATGATGTAATACTCAACTGATAATGTAATAGAATTTACCGATAATGTAATACTCAACTGATAACGTAATAAACTTTGCCGTTAATGTAATAAACTTGGCCAACTGATAACGTAATAAGGCATGAACGTATAATGTAATAACACGACTTAACTGATAATGTAATACACTCGTACTGATAATGTAATAACTTTTCCAAACCTTTTCAAAGTTTCACACAAATTCATTTTAGAGTAGTTTGAAACATTCATGCATCTAACATATCACGTTCTGCACTTAGAAAAATAAATAGGGGTGGGGTATATATGTATAGATGTCGGTGAGGCAGTTTTCCAACTTAACTACACCTTCGTGCACTACACGCTGATTGATAGGTTTGATAGAGATGTAGAGTTGTGTATCATCTGCATAAGCATGGATTTCTAGACCATGCTTCCTTATCAGTATTCCTAAGGGTAGGAGGTAAATCAGGAAGAGCAGAGGGCCCAACACTGATCCTTGTGGTACAGACCATAAGATTTCCCGTGATGCGGAGAATGAATCATCTATCTGAACTCGAAGAGTACGGTCACCAGGATATGAACGGAACGATTCTTTCCATTCTAGAAAACAGCACATCATGGTCGATTGTATCAAATGCTGCACTTAGGTCAAGAAGGATCAGTATAACAATTCCATGCTGGTCAATGCTTGAATGTCATTATGTAGCTTCACCAGTGCTGCCTCTGTGCTGTGACCGGGTTTATATGCAGATTGAAGGTATTCATGTAGATTGTTATCTGTCATGTAACTTGTCAGTTGCTGAGCAACCACCCTCTCTAAGACCTTTGATACAAATAAAAGGTTGCTAACAGGACGGTACTTTTTTAGTATCTCAGAGTCTACGGTAGCTTTTTTAAGCAGAGGGTTGACACACTCCTGTGTTGTGGTTTGAAGAAAACTTAGAGTTGAGGAGGCTTATCCTGGGGTATGTTCAGGTCGATGTCAGACCAATCAGGTAGCTTATCTATGATTTTGTCAATTTTTTCTTTGAACAATGTTGCAAATCTATTTGCAACGTCCTGAGCAGAACTATACGCTGGCAATTTTGTTGATTTGTGTCGAAAAAGAAGGTTGTCTATAATTTTTGAAATAGCTTTTGAGTCATAACCGCATCCTGTGATTCTTTCATTGAAGTAGGTTGCTTTACTGTGTAGTAGTAAAGTATAATACTTGCACTTCTCAGCCCTTTAGATTTCTTTGTAAACGGTAAGGCAGGTTCTTCGCCACAGTCTTCCTCCTTTCATTTTTAGCCTGATGTAGTTCATCCGTGAACCATCGTTGCAGGGGTCGACCTACAACAGACTTCTCTTTCTTTGGTGCGTGCTTGTCAAGGACACTGGTAAGATGAACATTCTATCTGTTCAGAAGATCCAAAACAGATTCACTGTGATCATTAACCCTCAGCTCTTGCACAATATCTTCCCTAAAACTGGGCAGGTCGATGGAGTTTTCTAGTCACAATTTTCTTTTCCTGCAGGTGTGGCTTGGGATGGTGGACAGTGCATAACAGTAGGTTGTGATCTGTTATCATATCACCCACCTTGACCTCTAGGATCAAGTTGTCTGTAGCTTGACACATGATAACATCAAGAGTGCCCAGACATATGAGTGGATTTATTCACAAACTGCAGGATGTTGAATGACTCCAGCAACGCTGTGGGTTTCCGAGGAGCAGTGTCATTCTTTTTATCAAGGTGTAAGTTCAGATATCCTACAATTAGTAGATCACCAAAGCTTGTCACCAGAGCTTGTATATATATATATATATATATATATATATATATATATATATATATATATATATATATATATATATATATATAATATATATATATATATATATATATATATATATATATATATATAAACATATATATGTATATAATCATATATATATATATATATATATATATATATATATTTATATATATATATATATATATATATATATATATATATATATATATATATATTCATGTATATATATATTAAATATATATATATATATATATATATATATATATATATATATATATATATATATATATATATATATATATATATACATTCAAACTTGCCTCAACGACCACTTCTCTTAAACGACCACTTGCCTTGAACGACCGTTTCAAATCCCCCCCCCCCCCCCCCCGAGGCTATTTCCTGTATATTTTACCTTTATTAAGCGACCACTTGCTTGACGCGACCAACGACCATGAAATCTTATCCCTAAGAGTAAATGGTCCTTCATTCAACGGCCACTTGTATGCCTAGACGCCTTGTATATTGGAAAGGGCACAATAAAATAATGAAATAAGCGGTAAAAAAAGTGAAAGTTTATGTTTCTGAGGGTCCTCAATTAGTGATATTGTTTAAATTTTATTTTTCTGAATTGTTTATTCTTAAAATATCAATGATTCCAGGTCATTGTTGGAAATGATTTGTTTTTTCATAACCCTCGCTCTGACCCCCAACCCCTCCTTAAGAGACCACCTCCTTAAAAGACCACTTTTGACATTTCCCTTGAGCGCTCACTTAATAGAGGTTTGACTGTATATATATATATATATATATATATATGTACATATATATATATTATATTTATATATATATATATATATATATATATATATATATATATATATATATATATATATATATATATATATATATATATGTATATATATATATATATATATAAATATATATATATATATTTATAGACATACTAGAAAAGTACCTGTCCTGCGGACGGAAACCATGAAATGTCTTATAATGGCAAACATATCAGAGCACCCAGATATCCCTGACATCACACATTTAGGGTCACTTAACCTATAATTCAAGAAGAAACAGATATAAAATCGACAAATAAGATCAAGGTTTATTAAACCAGCTGTAATAAATAATATAGGCCAGTATATGTTCATGATATCACTGATATGTCTAATTATAATCATTTCTACCCAAAAACTATTTTCAAAGTGAAAGTATGGCGTAACGTATGTCATTTGTACATTTATCTGTCTGTTTGACTGTCCCCCTCTCCCCTCTCTCATTGTATCTCTCTCCCCCCTCTGTCTCTCATGTTGTATTTCTCTCTGTATTTCTTTCTCTCCCTCCCCCTCTCTCTCGTTGTTTCTCTCTCTGTATCTCCCCCCCTCTCTCTCTTGTTGTATCACTCTCCCTCCCTCCCTCTCTCGTTGTATCTCTCTCCCTCCCCCTCTCTCGCTCGTTGTATCTCTCTCTCCCTCCCCCTCTCCCATTGTTTCTCTCTCCATCCCGTCCCCCACTCTCTCTCTCTCTCGCCACACCTGAAATAAGTAACTATCTTGGCTCACACGTTCCTTAGTCCTTCAGCCGTATATGCACTGAGCTTGCTATTTTGAGTCTCAGGTGCGACCTCCCGGAGTTGTTTTCGATCTATCGAGTTGCTATTTTTTTTATTGAAATACCTACATAAAAAGGGGTTTATAACTTTTAAACAGCTGCAATTTAGAATCTTCATATTAAACTGAACTTTCATTTTCTTTAAACTGAAAAAGTGCAATGGTTGATACAAAATACATAGTTTTAAATTACATGTAAATCCACCATATTTTGAGGCGATATCACCTCATTACATCACCATCCTCAAATAAATCCAAGTTATCAATCTATCCCCGAAATCCTGTTCTTATCTCATTCTCCTAAGATTCTCCTCTTCCTTATCAATGGTGAAGAGAACAGTCGAAGTTAAACTGCCGTCTGCATGCCCTAGACGTCATTCAACCCCTGTCCTGTTTGTTCCACTCACAAATAATACTGTAGCTTGGACATGCACCACCTGCTGTCTTTGTTTTATACTTCTGCTTCTAGACTTTATATCCTGCTTGCGTCGTCGCAAGTAGAATATAAGGGCTTTATACTTTGGGATCCTGCACTGCGCAATATATATATATATATATAAATATATATATATATATATATATATATATATATATATATATATATATATATATATATATATATATATATATACTAGTATATATATATATATATATATATATATATATATATATATATATATATATATATATATATATATTTATATATATATATATATATATATATATATATATATATATATGTATATATATATATATATATATATATATATATATATATATATATATATATATATATATATATATATATATATATATATACATGTATATATCTACATATAGACGACTGAGGGGTCTGCTCAGTCTTTGCATGCATACCTGCTGATGTGTATGATATAGCCATCATCCAATTCTCTTTCTCCCAGAGATTTGATGGTCTCTCGAGTACAGGTACACAGCGACATCACATTTACCTGCAAAGAAAACACATTCATCATGATCATCTACATACATACCCAAATGAACGTTAGACTTTCATTTATTCATTTTTACCATAGTAGGACTATGTCGTCATAAACAACTTAGTAATGCTTGAGCTGCTGTCGTTGTGGAAAAAAGAGTGTTTTCCAATTCAGATTAACCCAATTAGTATATATATGAACACTGTATAAAATGCTGGCCTGCTTCATATACGCTTATTATGTGATAATGGACCAAATACAATAATGAGTACACTCATAGATTCATAGATAGGGTTTCCTCTATCTCTTTAATTGGACGTTTCAAAATAGATTCACCTCATAGCCCACCATCATACGCAGATATAGCACAGATAAAAGCACAGACAAGTGTGGGGTTTTGTATGGACACTCCGGTGTGCAGACAACATTTATTATTGGAAAGTCGCACTCTTTACAAAGCAAAACATGCAATCAACATTTCACGCAATTTCATTGATTTGTATTTTGGATGCATACATAGTAAAAACTAATTCCTTCCCTCCCCAGACAACTTCAAACATTATAAACCGCAGAGAGCATTAATGGAAAAAACATAGTTGAGGTGGTTATTAAAACTACAAGCAGAGGCAATAAAATTTAAATGAATCTGCCTTGGCCCAGTGGTTAGGATACCGACTCCAAAGCATGAGGTTGCAGATTCGAGTCACCACTGGATCACCATACGTAAGTTGGCTTCTATATAAATGTGTGGCGTTGTGGAGGGCTGTCCATAGTGCTTCTGCAACTAAAAAAAAACCCTTGGAACTATTCGTGAGGAGAAGGGAATTCTTCCCGTTGCCAGGTCTCTATCTCGTTGCACTATGACCTAAGCTGTTGAAAGTGATGATGCTTTCCTTCCTGCAATAAATTTCAGTCAAATACTTCCATTCCTTGTTATCAAGATAGATAAACATCCCGGGGGGGGGGGGGGGGGGGGGGGTGGGGCACTTGGGTATTTAGGGGGGTGCATACGTTCGTTATCAAATTAAAAAATACCCCTAAAGCACTGATTTCTGGCCAAAAAAGCACCCTTATTTTAATAAAACGCTGATTTTTTCCACTAAATAAACACCCTTCTTTTATCAAAACACTGACATTGGATGAACGGGAACACATATTTTAACTTTAACTTTAACTTTAACTTTAAAAAAAGACCCCTTCTTCCGCGAAATACGTAACGAAGGTGTGGCCCCCCTCTGTACCTGAGTGCCCCCCCCCCCCCCGGGATAAACATGTGCTTAAGAGATAATGCTTTAAAGGCGGATCCAGTGGCAAAAGGTACTCTGTCATAACCCTTCCAGAAAAATCATGGTGACTAACAAGCGCGTTGCAGGCAGATTAAAATGTCACCTACGTCCTTACCAGTACGATCTGATGCTCGCAGACAGTCCCGGCAATGTATGTGCGTGTGTGTGTGTTTGTATGCCTGTTCAAGCTGTGACAGTTCCTTAAGCATTATCAGCTATACAGATACAGATACAGATAAATGAAAAATGAATGAAAAATAACACAGGGTAAATTATGTAGATAACTGAAGCGTGTATTTATCCGTTGTTAAGACAAGAATGCCACTGCCGGCGCTGCCTCACGCGCGTGTAGTGTGATTGACGAGGCTACACGAGCGAGGCAGTGATTGGCTATCTATTTTTAGTAACTTTACAGAACACAAAAAAATATTTAAAAAAAAAAAAATTTTCCAAACGAGGATCTTGAGACAATTTCTTTTTTTTTTTCTTTTTTAGACTTTCGGATTTCTAAGGAAAAAAATAAAAATAAAACCATATTTTTTCAGTGGTCCTAATAGGCTTCCGTACTTTCCACCAATCAGAGGCCTCGAAAAGTGTAGAGTTAGACATAACCCACACTTTTCAACCCATTGTTCTCTAAGCTGCCTAAACCCAAAGGTGTTACCCAAGGAAATTTAGCAAGAGCTACTCTGCCAAGCTTTTCTCGGCCTGTGATTGGTGGAAGGCAGACAACTGTGGTACAAGCTACAAAGACCCCTCAAAAATTATTTGGGTTACTTGGCCCCGCCTCGTAACACCTGGGTAAATCCCATACACCACAGCTACCTTGGGGTCTATCGATCACAAATCCCCACCCAAAACTAATGAATCGATAGATAGATAGGTACATAAATATATAAATGAATAAATGAATAAATAAATAAATAAATAGATAATTAATCAATTAAACAAATTAAGTAAATAATATACAAATAAATAAATATGAATAACTAATAAATGAATATTAATAGATAAATCATCTAATTAATTAATCTATTTATCTATTGAGTGTTTGAATAATTGATGAATAAATTTATAAGTACATTTATTAATTTAAAAAAACATGCCCCTTCAAACCCCGACTGGCCCCTTGCGGTTTTCATGACACTTGCGGGTGTTCGCAACGATGACTGGTACTCAGTCTATGTAAATTTTGAATTAAGTGGGACGCTTGTCATCAGCCAGTCAGTCACATGACACAAACATGGCGGACCTCAACAAACTGTTGACAGAAAGAGACTCGACTGAAACCATGGAAAACTCGCCGCTGCTTCCAAATACCAGCAAATTACGTGAGTAGGTTTTATATGCGGGATCAGCTATGGATGTGGATTGGTCCCTTCGGGATTCATACAAAGACACGGGCCTACAATAGTACATACAGAAAACAAATATCGAAAAAACATTTATTGAATGAATGAAAGTTTTATCTGGGGCGGGTTTTCTTTGGTTTGGTTTAGCCTCGGGTTCGACGTGGGCCTTGTTCAAAACCATAAACGTTGATCAACGTTGATACAACTTATCCCGTTCAGATCGTCATCGCAAGTTGATACCGTTCAGATTCCGTTTTCCCACCACGTTGATCAACGTTGATGGTCCTGAACAACGCCCAGTCGAACATAAGGCTAAACCAAACCAAAGAAAACCTGCCCCTGTTTATGTATGCCTATGGTATTGATTATCTATGTGTAAAGAATCGAAAAAAATAATCGTGCCCTGAAATTCTTTGAAAAAAATAATTGAGCCCTGAAAATCAGTGAAAAAAATAATTGAGCTCTGACTCTAGGAAAAAATAATTGGACTCTGGTAGTTTAATTACAAGTCAGCACTATTGGGGAAAGAACAAGAATGTGAAGAAAGGTTGGGGTACTCAGATAAGGCTGAGAATGCATCTCAGAGCATTTACAACCCTCTGGCTTTTGGGGGCCTGCCCCCAACCCCAATGACAGTGCACCACAGACAGACGGACTTGCACACCAAAAAAAGGGTAAAAAAAAGGTAAATTGTTTTCTCAAAACAGAAATACTTTCCATCTGGGATTACTCATTTGGGTCTCAGATAAGGCTGAGAATTCATCTCAGAGCATCTACAACCCACTGGCTTCTAGAGTCTGGGGGCTTTGAGCGGCCCCCAGACCCCCAGCCCCAATGGCAGTGCGCCATGGGCAGATGGCCCTGCTCACCAAAAAAAGAGTAAAAAAAAGGTAAATTGTTTTCCCAAAACAGAAATACTTTTCATCTGGAATCATTCATTTGGGTCTCAGGTAAGGCTGAGAATGCATCTCAGAGCATCTAGTACCCTCTGGCTTCAAGGGGCCTTAAGCGGGTGGGGGGTGGGGGAGGACCTGCTAAGATAATTCAAAATTCAAACCAAAATTCAGAATCTATTGGGGAGGGGAAATAACTCTGAATTCCACCCCTCTTGAAAAGTCTTCCGTTGTTCCCCCACCCCCCCCCCCCCCCCCCCCCCTTTTAAATGGAACTGCTATTATTGGCAATGTTGTCCGGGGGATATTCTCTGGGGGGATAATGTCCTGATACCGGTTGATGGTGAGGCAAAACAGTGATATTGATAAAATGTGCCTTGTCACAGCATAAGTTTTGGGCACCTGTTATCTTAGATTGAATAAAACCAAGTGGATATGAAATCAGCTGGTCAACTTAAATAACCAGGCTGCGGCGAATAGCCCAAAAGTTACCTTCTGCACTTGTTGGTGCGCAGCCTTTTTCTGTAATGTAAATGGTACGAGAGCCCTCATTGGTCTTTGTCTCCTAGTGATGTCACACTTAGGCCAGATTTGAGACCCCATGGGATAACCAGGTCTTCACTATAGCACATATAGTAGTTGGTTCCTCACTACATATCCATTCTTTTTTTTCATCTAAGCTGCTATGTTGGATTTATGCAAAATAATGCGGGTCCAAAATGAGAACGACACCATGAATAATCTTCTCAGTATTCTTAATAGCAAGAGCCCTTATACCAGCCTTATTGCAGAAACTAGTGTTCGGAATCGGTCACAATTTTTAAGAACGATCATCGGTCCATCTGAACGACCGATGATCGATTAATAATCAAAGTTGTATATGCACAGTTTTCCTTTGGTAGTCTTGGCTTGTTTAAGGTTTCTTGGCTCCATTTTTGTAAAGGAGCTAATCTAACTCTCTTTAAATACCCCTTGAACCCTTTAGTTTTACTTGTTACGGTACTGCTTGATATTAATTAAGATTGTGCAAGCTTAAGTGGTGTCTCTCACTTGAACAAAAGTCTTGTTTCTAGGTACAATTTTTTTTTTAACTTTTAAGATAATCAATTTTTTGAAATTGCAATTGATCATCAAAATCAGAGGTTAAATGAGCGATTAATCGGTATGTCCAATTAATCGGACGTTCCCTTGCAGAAACCCTGTTCTTTTTTCAGCTACATTTGGGAAGAGACATGGCGTCATTGCCCTGGTCTTCACGACGTTGCTCTTTGCGTTCATCATTCGTGTGGATTTCAACGTGGCTCTGGTGGCGATGGTGAACGTGAGTGACTCGGCCGTCAACAGTTCTGTAGCACAGCAATGTCCTGGTGTGGAATTACCCAATAACACTCGCAATCAGCAAACCCAACAAGTAAGTCATTTTGAGTTCGTTTTTGAACCAGGCATCGACATAAGTAGTATTAGCCCGCTTGCCCTGGCAAGGGAATTTTTGAAAAAAGGGCTTTCGGGCTAGTCCATTTTACTTTGCACTTGCACAAATAGGCAAGCTGATTTTGATCAGCACACATTTTTTTTTTTTTTTTTTTTAGAAAATGACAAACCATAAATATGCAAACAATGCAACCAAATTAAAAAGAAATTGGTTTTCAAATCAATGAATCCATGATTAAAAATACCTGCCATTCTACCATATATTTTAACTTGTTTCGGGCAAACCAGAAATTATGTTGGGCAAGTTAAAATCATTTACTGCTTGCCCTGTATGGTAAGTTAGTTCTGAAACTATCGTTGGTGCCTGTGAACATAATGCTAGCATGCCCAGATAGCTGAGTGGTCCACAGCATTGCAACTGGCTGTTCGCTGTCTCTCACCACTGATGGCCTGCCCTGATAGCTGAGCCAGGGCTCAATATTAAGGGCTGCCCTACTGCCCCTGGTAGGTAAAAAAAAATCAAAATGGCTGATGGGCAGGTAAAAATCAGAGTGTACAAGAGTCAGCCGTGAACAGTTCTGTAGCACAGCAGTGCCCAGCTGTGGACTTACCCAATAATACTCACAATCAGCAAGCTCAACAAGTAGGACGTGCCCGATAGCCGAGTGGTCCACGGCATTGCACATGTCTTTTCGGTGTCCCTCACCACTAATGGCCTGCCCCGATAGCCGAGTGGTCCACGGCATTGCACCTGACTCTTCGGTGTCCCTCACCACTGATGGCCTGCCCCGATAGCCGAGTGGTCCACGGCATTGCACCTGACTGTCCGGTGTCCCTCACCACTAATGGTCTGCCCCGATAGCCGAGTGGTCCACGGCATTGCACCTGACTGTTCGGTGTCCCTCACCACTAATGGCCTGCCCCGATAGCCGAGTGGTCCACAGCATTGCACCTGACTGTTTGGTGTCCCTCACCACTGATGGCCTGTCCCGATAGCCGAGTGGTCCACGGCATTGCACCTGACTGTTCGGTGTCCCTCACCACTGATGGCCTACCCCGATAGCCGAGTGGTCCACGGCATTGCACCAACAAGTAAGTCATTTCGAGTTCCAGAGCTTGACATTGGTGCTTGCCCCGTTGTGCCGGGCAAGCAGAATTTGTAAATTATAGCTGAAGGGCAAGTGAAAACTGTATCTTGCTTGGTCTGGCAGCCAAGCTTGTCCTAGAAAATTATGCTTTCACATGCCAGCACCATGTTCTACTTGGGTTAAATGAAATGTTATAAAACATACAATTTTTCAAGGGCGGGTGAAAGTTGGAGTAGGGCAAGTGAAAGCTGAATCTCACTTGCCCTACTGGGCAAGTCACCGCAAAAGTTAATGTCATGGCCTAGGTTATTTTAGGAACTGAATAGGGCGTGCCCCGATAGCAGAGTGGTGTAAGGCATTGCAACCGACTGTTCGCTGTCTCTCACCACTGAAGGCCTGCTCTGATAGCTGCGTGGTCTAAGGCATCGCCACTGGCTGCTAGCTGTCTCTCACCACTGAGGGCATGCCCTGATAGCAAATTGGTCTAAAGCATTGCCACTGACTGCTAGCTGTCTCACCACTGATGGCCTGCTCTGATAGCTGCGTGGTCTAAGGCATCGCCACTGGCTGCTAGCTGTCTCTCACCACTGAGGGCATGCCCTGATAGCAAATTGGTCTAAAGCATTGCCACTGACTGCTAGCTGTCTCACCACTGATGGCCTGCTCTGATAGCTGCGTGGTTTAAGGCATCGCCACTGGCTGCTAGCTGTCCCTCGCCACTGAGGGCATGCCCTGATAGCAAATTGGTCTAAAGCATTGCCACTGACTGCTAGCTGTCTCTCACCACTGATGGCATGCCCTGTTAGCTGAGTGGTCTAAGGCATTGCCACTGACTGCTTGCTGTCTTTCCCCACTGAGGGTCTGCCCTGATAGCTGAGTGGTCCAAGGCATTGCCACTGACTGCATGCTGTCACTCATCACTGAGGGTATGCCCTGATAGCCTAGTGGTCTAAGGCATTGCCACTGACTGCTTGCCGTCTTTCACCACAAATGGCCTGCCCTGATAGCCGAGTGGTCTAAGGTATTGCAGCTGACTGTTCGCTGGCTCCCACCACAGCCAGGGTGTGTGAGAGGGTTGCAAATGCCTAATGGTTAGGCAGTGTTTTTTGCTGGGTACTGCAGTTTCAGACCCTCCACCACTTCCAGCTGGCTAGTCTCGACTTAAGTACGATATGGCTGATAAAAGTGACCATATAGGAAATTCCAAACTTATCAGAATCATGGGAAGTATTTGGTGATACATGAAGGTAATTTTTTTTAACCCATACATGCCTATAGTGGCCACAACTGCCTGACCATTTTGTTGATAACTCTCCTACTAAAGCAATTTTCAAAAAATAATTGAAAGAGATATTTTTTCAGAACTTTATCTAAAACTCTCCTTCTAATCTTTTTGTGAATATATTCTTCATTCAAAAGTTATATTCAAAGGTAAAACTGGTCCAGATGCCACTGATCAAGTAGATCTTCAGTAAAGCCTAGGGTTCTTTTCACAACAGTCATCTGGACCTATGATGCTTTTGGCAACAATTTAAAGTGTATATACATTCAATTCTTGCACCAGTCAACCATACATCTGCCAGTGCCTGGTTGTACAAACACCCTAGTTAAAAAATATTTGCCAAGCACGTAGCTTGCAGACCAAAGTTACATTCAGTTGTGAGATCATCTATGCCCTGGAAATCGGTTGGCAATCGGATGTGTGGTTGTGTATTATATCTTGGCTGCCCACGCATTTAGTGCAGGAATGAATGTCAGCACTGTAGGAATAAAGCCCATGCATCAGCAGGGCTCGACATTGGTGCTTGCCCCATTGCCCCGGGCAAGTAGAATTTGTAAATTATAGCTGTGGGGCAAGTGAAAACTGCATCTTGCTTGCCCCACTGGGAAAGTATGCTTTGTATATTTCAGGTTTACTTTTGAGAATGTGTGCAAGTTTCGTGGTCTGCCATCCATGCAAGCTTGTCCTAGAAAATAAGCTTTCATATCGCAGAACCATGTTCTACTTGGTTTTAAATGAAATATTATAAAACATACAATTTTTCAAGGGCAAGTGAATGTTGGAGTAGGGCAAGTGAAATTTGAATCTCACTTGCCCTACGGGGCAAGTTGCTGAAAAAGTTAACGTCATGCCCTGATCAGTACTCACAAATAACGTTAACATTTGAAGTAGCTTTATGGGTTGAGAATGGAATATCTTTCCTCATAAAATCTTTTGCTAAATTTGCTTTCATCAGATATATCAGTAATCACTAGAATAACCAGGTCATTTTGGTACACTACTTGTATGATTGGGTTTTTGAGGGACATGTCTGTTTCTTTGCTGTCAACAAAGTTTGATGACCTTTAGATAACTGTTTCTTCGATATTTAGCTGTCAACTAAATATCAAGGGTGGATCCAGGACTTTTGTGTAGGGAGTTTGTTCTGAATAAAGGAAGTTAATCTTGATAAAGAGGCACCATAAGGTATTGGTTTAAAGCAAAACTAAAGAAAAGTGATGACTTGTATTCCTGAGGAAAACCAATATTATTGATTGTAAAGGTGGCATTCGTCTAAGGCCTTGAATCCTCTCTATTTACTCATCTAAATTCCATGATCATTAGAAAATGGGACTAAAGGCGGTTAATGGAATGTTTTCCTCGAAATGAAATTCATATTCAATTTACTGTATAAATGATAACGAAAATGCATTTTTGTATGATATGAAAATTAAACTGAAAATAACAGCAACAGAGGACAAGGAGATATCTGTTGTCTCTAACATCACAGGGCTTTAGGGTAATTTTCATTTCGAAAAGCCTCAAAACAGCCTGTTTTATCAACCATAGTGTGAATAGCGTGTTCAGGTTTTCTCTTTCACCTTTTTTATTCTAAAAGCTTTCAACCTGGAGTTCCTCTTCAGACTCAGTTTTAATAGAATAAAGTCATTAATGAATGGATAATAAGATATTTAACCAATTGACCTATTGATGAATAAGTAAATGACTAAATTGATTTATTAATAGATGAATAACTCAATACTTAAATATTAATCTTTTCAATAGTGTGAAGTGATTGCCTATTTCAAAACCTGTAGGAAAATAGCTTTGTATTGATACATTAGTACTTCTCCACTGAAGCAACTTATTGGAATATCTTTATGAATGCAATTTATCCTTTAATTTATGTAGATATTCTTTTTAGGAAGGCGAATTCAATTGGAGTATGTACACACAGGGCATCATCCTTGGTTCGTTCTACTACGGCTACATCGTAACGCAGGTGCCGGGAGGGGTGCTGTCCGAGAAGTTTGGTGCCAAGATCGTGCTCACCGTGGGTATGATGGTGTGCGGTGTCACCTCACTACTCATCCCTGTCATGGCCAGACTTCACTTCGGGGCGCTCATAGCTGTCAGGGCTGTACAAGGAATGGGACAGGTAAGTATATATAGTGAACCCTTATGCTGCTGGTGGCTACATGGTCTTAGCCAGCAGGGCATCTGGGTGTCTTTTTGGACACCCAAACCCTAAAAAAGCACCCCTCAGGACACCCAATTTTTTTGTGAGGAATTTCTTAAAATGTCAATCTCAAGCACATAATTGAATTTTTTCATCCCCATGTAATTCCGATGACATTGTATAAGGATATTATACCTTGTTTTGATAAATTTATACATGTTTATGGTTGAAATCTGAATATATTGTGGTCCCCCTTAAAAATCTGGACGCCCCAAAGTTTTACAATTGCCAATTTTGGGCACCCAGTTTCTAAATCCTGGCTAAGACCCTGGGTGGCTAATATGTTTTTCACAGCGTTCTATTGTCACACCTGTAGTGTTTTCACAGCGTTCTATTCTCATATCTGTAGTGTTTTTCACTGCGTTCTATTGTCATACCTGTAATACCTAATAAGGAATCATATTGTCGCATATGTCCTGCTAGTAAGAAGTTCTATTGTCACACCTGTTAATTCTCAGGGAGTTGTATTGTCACACCTTTTATTTCTCAGGGAGTTCTCTTGTCACACCTGTTTTTTTAGGGAGTTCTATTGTCACACCAGTTATTATTTTAGGGAGTTCTATTGTCACACCAGTTATTATTTTAGGGAGTTCTATTGTCACACCTGTTATTATTTTAGGGAGTTCTATTGTCACACCAGTTATCTTTAAGGAGTTCTATTGTCACACCTGTTATTAATTAGGGAGTTCTATTGTCACATCTGTTATCTTTTTAGGTAGTTTTATTGTCACACCTGTTATTAATTAGGGAGTTCTATTGTCACACCTGTTGTGTTTTTAAGAGTTCTATTAATGTCAAACCTGTAATGTTATACCTAATAAGGAGTTATATATTGTCATACCGGTTGTGTTTTCAGAGACTTCTATTGTCACTCCTGTCATAAATAATAAGGAGTTCTATTGTCACACCTGTAGTACCTAATAAGGAGTTCCATTGTCACACCTGTAGTACCTAATAAGGAGTTCTATTTTCACACCTGTTGTGTATTTTTCAGGGAGTCTTGCTGCCCTCAGTTTACACTCTCCTCGCCAGGTGGGCTCCTCCACTAGAACGCTCAAGGTTTGTAGCGTACACGTTCGCAGGTAAGTATTTGGAATTTTCTTTATTATCACTTTTTCTGCCACATTGTGGCTATATCGTGACTAGCCAGTTGTAAAGGGTGGAGGAAACCAGAATACAAAAACCGTCACCTTACCCAAAGTCACTGGCAACTTTCTCACATGGTTGGTTGGGGTTTGAAGCAATCAGAGCAGGCCACGTACCTCACAGCTAGGTAAGCACAAATACTTTCATGCTTGTTGGTCTACTTGAAAAGTATCTTCTGGGTCCATGACATGTTTAACCCATTTAAACTCAGAGCGAGGCTTTCTAGAGGAACTTTGAGTGTAAATGGGTTGATAAGAAAATCAATTTCGATTAAATGAAAAGTACTCAAAATATATGAAGCAGAGTTGTTGCATGTGTTCTAATTTACATTCCTCCATGAAATATTGATTAGGCCTAGAAAAAAATATTGTTTATTTCCTGTAACGGTCCGAAAAAAATAGGGTAGGTAGGTCGGTAAAAACATTTTTTGGGTGGCAAAAATGTGTGTTTTATGCATGTTTTACATTGATTGGGAGTTGGTAGGGCGGGAAAAACTTTAGGGTAGGGATTTTTTTGAATAAAAACTTGTTAGGTTAGGGTTACAGGAAACAAACAACTTTTTTTAGGCCTTAGAAGATACTTCCATCAGCACTATATCATCAAAATAGTCAGGCCCTAATAAGGCAATGCAATTATCCATGGGCTAATCTATTACCAATGTGAATGTACTGTATACTGTAAAATACTGTATTGTGATATTTCATTCCTTAAAGCAGAGATATAGATTAAAAGATTCTAACTACTGTGAAGTTATCATTTATTAGGGATTGTCCAGGATCCTAAAAATGACCATTTTCAACAAAATTATAGGGTTATGATGCAATAAAGTACCATTAAAAGTACTGTTAAACCACTATACAGTCCTATTGTCCAATTGTAGCATGAGACAAGGGTTTCAAAATGTGCAGCATACCAAAAACTTCTAAAACACTGTTTAACAGGGATTTTTTTGCAAAACATGACCAATTAAGCCTATCAGATATTTCAGTTGAATTATTTTTGATACAAATTGTATTAAAAAACTAGGTAACTCTATTTAGAAATACTGTCTATTGATTGGTCTTGGTCTTAACTATTGCAATAAGGGCTATGATACAGTATTGCCACCAGCTGACAATAATCATAGCTATTTCCAACCACTGTCACCAACAATTGCAGTGCTCCAGGGTTTATAAACTGTGCTCTGGGACTAAAATATTTGGACAACCCTGCAATACCTTTTTATTGGTACTGATTACAATACTGCATTGTTTTGTTCTTGGAGGTATCCATCCCTAATCTTAAATCAAAATACAATGATTTGTCTCTACTTTCAGGTATCAATGTAGGCACAATTGTAGCCCAGCCGGTATCGGGACTTCTCTGCGCTCATGGTTTTGATGGCGGCTGGCCATCAGTGTTTTATCTATTCGGTAAGTAGGATGGCAAATTTATTCACTCAAAACAGAAAATATTGACATTTTGTAAATTTAAAAAACATTTTTTTGGGGGATATAGACATCTGCTTCATTTCAATATTACAAACACATTCTATGTTTC
>OZ012700.1:14595459-14637959 GCA_963942565.1 Maea johnstoni | reverse complement strand
GGCTAGTAAATTCTACATATGAGAAGTACCATGGGAGTGGATAAAATTAGAATATCAGCGATTAAAAAAGAAATGTGAAACGCCCCTCTGACTCTGCATACCTGGATGATATTAAAAATCAATTGTAACATTATATACACTGCATTCTTTTTTCATGTTAACGACATAGGCAAGTGGTAGCTAGGTCACTATTTGGAGTAAATTATTAATATGATGCAGGCACTGCCTGGAAGTGAGCGCAACACCAGAGTAAGCACATGCGTCTAGTTCACCAGGTTGCTGGTAGATGGCGCTACTAATTCCCAGAATTTCCTGAAACTCTTGCGCATGCGTAATGCGCCCAAAATTGTGGAACATGGGAGACATCTGGTCCCTCGTAACTTTACTGGTCCACTTCAGATAAGATATTTCAAGTGGAGTTAGTTCCTCTTAGTTTTACATATATATTATTAGTTTTACATATATACACTAGTGTGCTTGCTATTGATATATAAACAAAAAAAATGTTTGCATATCTTGCCCATTACATGTCATCAAGGCTAGCAAACATATTGCAGGGCTAGTAAAACTTGAATACCATTTAAATTTCAAGTTATTCACTTCTCATTTGACCTGTTGTGTTGTGTGATTGTACCAAACAATTGCCAAATCCCCATTGTTATCATGTATTGTTGAATATTCCTCATTGTTCTTCAATTTTCTCTCTTGTAGAATGGCATCCTCTCCGCAGTACCATGGATATGTCAACTTATCTCCTCCCTTATCCTGGGAAGTATTGCTGATGTTTTGATTCAGCGGGGCATTCTTGGGGTGACTGCAACTAGGAAACTCTTCAACTCCTTGGGTATGTTTCCATTACTGTATATGGCTTTAATTTGGAGTGCTACACATTTTGCTTTACATCCCTGCTGGAGGGTATTTGTGCTACTCTAAATTTGCACATTCAAGCACTTAAACTCTAAATCTATTACTATATAGATAACTATATGAAGGGTATTATTTTAGCGCTATCATGGGGAGAGCGAAAATGGAATTGGGTGCCTGTAAAAAATACCAGTTATACAGTATAGAAATAGATCCTAGATGTTCGCTGTATGTTTTGATTCAGTGAGGCATTCATGGGGTGACTGTTACTAGGAAACTCTTCAACTCTTTGGGTATGTTTCAATTATAGAAGTAGATCCTAGCTGAGCACTCTATGTTATAATTCAGCGGGGCATTCTTGGGGTTACAGCGACTAGGAAACTCTTTAACTCTCTGGGTATGTTTCACATATATAAATAGATCCTTACTTGAGCGGTCTATGCTTATTGTTTTTGGCCGCTGTTGGTAGTACTCTGACCAAAATATCTCCTTCAAATATTTTCCTGAATTTGCTTTAACCTTAAAGATTTCAACAAAATTGTCAGCCTGTTTTCACTGCTATGAGCATTAATGGGTTAATTGGTATGGCGCTTTTGTGGTGCTGTAGAATTTAACCCTTAACCCTTCCAATGCTAAAACTACTTTCATCCAAAACACAAAGATGCAAAGATTCTTGAAAACCATCTAAACCCTGTTGTGTTGGTATTCATTAGATAGCTCTCACTGGGTACTCTCAGATAAGTACACATATGCCAGGGTTTCAGTCATTTTTTTCACATTTTTGCATCATTTTGTAATGGTAAAATTAGCCACCACCAGAAGAAGGGGTTAAGTACATGAAGCGCATGTTCGTTTGAGCTATATTTTGTTGATGCCTTGTTTTGCTCTTTGTTCCCCATTCTCACTAGCATGAATGTAAATTGTTGATCCACAGATACACAACAAGCATATTTCACTCAACAGTCCGGCACGACTCCTAGCCCATACAAGAGCCCTCATTCGTCTGTCTCCTAGTGACGTTACGCTGAGGCAAGATTAGGTGTACTGAGGGCTTTACAATGGACCCTATTGAAAATTGTACACCTAATCTTAGCTAAGTGTGACGTCACTAGGAGACAAATGAATGAATGCTCTCGTATTTGTTTACATTATACCGGTAGAGGAAGTTGCTCATGCACATGTGGAGAACACATCTCTTGAGTGGTTCTCGTCAATACAACACCTGGGCTAGGAGTCTTGCCAAGGCTGTTGAGTGAGATATGCTGGTTGCGTATCCAGGGATCGACATTTGTGCTAGTCTGTGGTGACCAATCCATGTTCTCTTCATCTCAGTAACCAGCAGTATTTTTTTTCCTTCCTCCAGGGGAGTATGGTTTGATGGCGTGCCTGATTGCGGTCAGCTTTACCGAGTGCAGCAAGACCTGGGCCATTGTCCTGGTGGCTTTGGGTGTTGCAGCAGGGGGCAGCGCAGTATCAGGATATTGTGCTAATTATATAGATATAGCTCCTATGTACTCAGGTAAGTTTTCCCCCCTCCACAACTAACTCTAAATTATAACATAATGCTCCTATGTACTCAGGTAAGTTTTCCCCCCTCCACAACTAACTCTAAATTATAACATAATGCTCCTATGTACTCAGGTAAGATTTTCCCCTCCACAACTAACTCTAAATTATAACATAATGCTCCTATGTACTCAGGTAAGATTTCCCCCTCCACAACTAACTCTAAATTATAACATAATGCTCCTATGTACTTGTGATATTCCCATAGACGACTAGCTCATGCGCTAATTATATAGATATCGATCCGATGAATTTGGGCAGGCACCAACGTAAGTTTCAGAACTAACTTCCCTTGCCGGGCAAGTAATTAATGATTTCTACTTGCCCGACATAATTTGTGGCTTGCCCAAAATAAGTTATAACATATTCTAGAATGGCATGTATTATTCATTATGGATTTAATGATTTGAAAACTATTTTCATTCCGATTTTGTTGCATTACATATTTCTAGGTATTTGCGCCACATTTTCTATGCAAAGATATGTGGACTGCTCAGAAAAGCAGCTTGCCCATTCGGGCAAGTGGAAACTAAAATGTACTTGCCCGAAAGCCATTTCTTCAAAAATTCACTTGCCGGGGCAAGCGGGCTAGTACTTATGTCGTACCCTGTTGGGTAAGATGTCACCCGATGACTAAATCATGCCCTACTTGTATAGATATTGCTCAGATGTATTTGGGTATGATATTCCCCCTGTTATTTTTTCCTCTTTTTTGTTACAAAATGTCGCTGTTTCCCATCCAAACTTGGCAAACCTCTTAGGAACACTAACCTCTGTATGTATATGCCTACTTTCTATCCCATCACTGTAAAATGTTGATTTTGCTCATTAGGTCCAATTGTAAAATTTGCCCATTGCAAACAGTGCAAATGTTAGCGATCTCGTGTGGAATTTTACTATGAGCACCTAACGAGCAAAATCAACATTTTACGAACTGAGAAAGAAAGTAGGTATATATGTATGTACAGGACATGGTGATCCTAAGAGTTTTGCCAAGTTTGGATAGGAAATACAAACAAACAAAAAAGAGGTAAAAAAGATCAGCCATGCTTGGGTCAGATAGACTATTGTGGTCCACCATTATCCACCATTTACCAATGGTCAGAACATATTTGCCATGGGTTTGTGAAAACATGGCATGGCAGTGGTCAAAGGGGCTTTTCTGTAAGAGAAAATGTTCGGAATGTTTTTACCTGTTCAGTATATTCCTCATATTCATATGGAGATATAGTACAAACATTTAGTTCATTCACTAGTCAACCGTACATCTGCCAGTGCCTGGTTGTACCAACACCCATGGATAGCATGTTAAGAAAATAAGCCAAGCTCATCAATGACCCATGTCCCATGTGAATCAAAGCTACGCTCAGTTGTGAGTCATCCATGCTTCCATGCCCAGGAAACTGGGTGGCAATGGGGCGTGCGGTCGTGTATTATGCCTGGGCTGCCCAAGCATTTAGTGAAGAAAATAGATGTTGGCATTGTAGGGTATGGAGTACCGTAAATTCTCGCAAATCTCGGCCGCCCTAGGAAACTCGGCCACTATAATTCATCTACAAAATAATTACTGGGGAATTTTGCCCACCCCCGATTCATCCAAGGACACATTTCACCAAAAGTCGGCCACCTAGTAAATTTCATTGATATAAGAAAAAAACATTTAGATTTCCAAAGTTTGCGATTGATTTTAGATTATGTATGCATGACCCTTGCATGCCCATATTAGGAAGCCCGAATCTGATTGGTTACTTTACTTGCAGGAACTATCCAGGGTATCAGTAATACATTGTGTACCGTCTCAGGTATGCTGGCACCCCTTTTAGTTGGGGCTCTTACAGATGGCCAGGTAAGTACATGGAATATGTTTTTGGGTACACTAATACCCTATTTGGTAGAGAGGGGGGGGGGGGGGGGCAGCGAGTGGCCTGGCCCGCTTGGGTGAGAGCTAGCTCTCGGTAGGTCCTTCCTATAGACAAATGCGGTTCTGGATCCAAAACAATCAAATCACGGTCTTTGTCCCAATTTGGTTTAACTAATCCTATTCAAATATATATTATGTATTTCTCTATTTGATGAGTTATTTCTAAAATTGTCAGATCAATATGTTAGCAATCCTGATGGAAACTGTTAAACTGTTATCAAATTGAGAAATTAAGACATTTATTTATTTTTTCAGCCCACCATTGCTCAATGGCAGAAAGTCTTCTACATCACAGCTGGCGTTCTTTTTGTGGGAGGGACAGTCTTTCTCCTTTTCGCATCGGGAAAAGAGCAGGCCTGGGCAAACGGGCCCCCTGGTGGCCGTGAGGAGAGTGAGAAACCGTCTGAACAGGAACATGGTAATATTCAGAATGTAAGGGATCTCATAACACCTGATCACTATGAATCTTTAGACAAGGTTTAATACTTACGCTGCTGGTAGCTAATTTGGTCATTACAAAATGATGTAAAATACCTTAAAAATGATTGAAACCCTGGCACATGGGTAATCTTCTGAGAGTACTTAGCGAGAGCTATCCAATGAATACCAAGATGAAAGGGTTTAGGTGTTTTTCAAAAATCTTTGCGTCCATGTGCTTTGGATAAAAGTAGACTCAGCATTGGAAGGCTTTCTACAAAATTAAACATCAAGGTTGTGTAGAGGTCACAACAAGGTTATACAGGCAACTCTACTTAATCCGGACTGATGTGGACCCTAAATTTCTGTCGAGATTAGGCAAAATCCGCATTATGCGTATAGGAATTATATGTATAGAAAGGGACTAGGACCTTCTAATCTGTCCGGTTTAGACGAAAATCCGGATTACACATGTCCAGATTAAGCAGAGTTGCCTGTATCAAGTTGATGTCAAGGTCATGTAGAGTTAGTTACAAATGTTTTGAAAAAAGAAGGTGCTGTCAGATATTAAGAAATTTGACAAAGATTGTTTAGGGGACCGGCCAGGTCATGTAAGAAAGTTGCTAGGCGGTGGTTTTCGCCGGTTTCCTCCACCAGTTACAACAGGCTAGTCACCACTTAGCCTCAATATGTCAGAAAAAATGACGAAAAACAAAATTCCAAATTCTAAATTATTTAGGGGAAGTCTTAAGGATAATGGTTTGGGCACGCTTTATTTTTATTATATTCTGCTTTGCTCTGCACTTTGCTTCAGAGTGATTAAGCCAATTTTCTAACTAAGGAAACCCCTATGTGCTTGTGCAGGTTGTACATATTAGGTTGTATCCAAAAACTGTGATAAGTAGGAATGTCAGATGGCAATATCAAGTACAAACAAAGATTCTGGACATTGTTAACCCTTATGCTGCTGGTGGTCAATTTCGCCATTATATGGTGATGCAAAAAAACTGAGAAATTACTGAAACCATGGCAAATGGGTACTCATCTGAAAGTACTCAGCGAGAACTATCCAATGAATACCAATTTGACAGGGTTTAGATGGTTTTCACAAGTGTTTACGTCCTTGTGCTTTGGACGAAATTAAGTGGCCTCAGCATTAGAAGGGTTAAATGTAGGAATGTGGTAATTAAACATGCATAGAAATATATGGGGCCAAGTTAATACTCCTGCTATGGGATTTGTTCAAACAATACTTGTGCAATAAAAATGTATTTTGAAAAATATTCATATAGAAATTGATGCAGACTTTTAGATACATTTTTGTATACTGTTCTGTGTTCTAATGATAGCTTATATTTATGTATGCCAGTTATTGCAAAATGAATCTAGCATGGGTAATCATGTGTATGGAGTATGGAGGGGGGGGGGGGCACCATTGCTCAATGGCAGAAAGTCTTCTACATCACAGCTGCCGTTCTTTTTGTGGGAGGGACAGTCTTTCTCATGTTCGCGTTGGGAAAAGAGCAGGCCTGGGCAAACGGGCCCCCTGGTGGCCAGGAGGAGAGTGAGAAACCGTCGAAACAGGAACATGGGAATATTCAGAATGTAAGGGATCTTGTATCACCTGATCACTAACTTTGGAAAAGGCGTAATTCTTGCTTTCAACAAAATTAAACATTAATATTGTGTAGAGGTCACAACAAGGTCTTGCCAAGGTCGTATCAAGTCCATGACAAGGGCGTGTCTGTCAGGTCCTGGGTTTTTGCTACCTGACATTACATCAAGTCTTTTATGGTCAGAATACTCTAATGGTCTGGAGAATATGTAACTGAAATTTGACAGATTGTTTAGGAGACGGGTCGGGCATATGAGGAAGTTGCCAGTGACTTAGGAGGGTTTTCACCAGGTACTCTCGGTTTCCTCCATCAGTTACAACTGCAACTTAGACGCAATATGGCAGAAAAGGTGATGAGAAACGAACTTATACATCCTAAATTGTTTTGGGGAAGTCTTAAGCATAATTGTTTGAGGCTAAAACCCAATTCTCAGAACATGCTTTATTCTTATTATATTCTGCTTTGCTCTGCACTTTGCTTCAGAGTGATTAAGCCAATTTTCTAAATAAGGAAACCCCTATGTGCTTGTGCAGGTTGTATGTATTAGGTCATATTCAAAAGCTGTGATAAATAGGAATGTCAGATGGCAATATTAAGTAAAAACAAAGATTCTGGACATTGTTATATGGAGGAATATGGTTATTGAAAATGCATAGAAATATATGTGGCCAAATAAATACTCCTGGTATGGGATTTGTGCAAACAATACTTGTGCAATAAAAATATATTTTGAAAAATATTCATATAGAAATTGATGCAGACTTTCAGATACATTTATGTATACTATTCTGTATTCTAATGATAGCTTATATTAATGTATGCCAGTTATTGCAAAATGAATTTAGCATGGGTAATCATGTGTATGGAGGGGGGGGGGGGGGGTCACCATTGCTCAATGGCAGAAAGTCTTCTACATCACAGCTGCACTTTGCTTCAGAGTGATTAAGCCAATTTTCTAACTAAGGAAACCCCTATGTGCTTGTGCAGGTTTTATGTATTAGGTTGTATTCAGGAACTGTGATAAATAGGAATGTAAGATGGCAATATCAAGTAAAAACAAAGATTCTGGACATTGTTAAATGTAGGAATATGGTAATTGAAAATGCATAAAAATATATGGGGCCAAGTGAATACTCCTGGTATGGGATTTGTGCAAACTATACTTGTGCAATAAAAATATATTTTGAAAAATATTCATATAGAAATTGATGCAGACTTTCAGATACATTTATTTATCATCAGCTCAACTGTGATACTCGCAGCTGATTGGTCAATTGCTGTTGGGTACTGGATTGTATTTCATTGCTTCTCATTAAATGGCAATGTTAGGATCCGGATAAGTGTTTTATCCCCACTCTCAAAGTTTTATCCCACTTCGCCATGGCAACTATGGGTTTGACCTCAAGTTTTACAGGTCACAGCCTCGTTTTGAACCCTTGGCGACGAAAAATAAAATGGCGGACATTCCTCTTCACTTTGCCGCCTGACGGATTCTTTTGGCGTTTAAAACACTATTTGCGCATGTTAGTCTGCCAACATGGTGTATACATGAACATAAAGATGGCAGAAAGTAAATAAGATGGATTTAGGTTGGTATGTTGCACATACATATGAGAAATAATTGCCGTATGGTCGGCGTCAGGTCTGACGAAAATCTCCGTTGCTATATAGCCTGTGGGACTCGACTTTGGCTACCGCTTTTTTCATTTTCTTTGTGACAAATCGCTCGAATTTGCCATCCAAACTTGGCAAACCCGTTTGGAGCACTAAGTTGTGTATAGATGAACGTACTTTTTGTCTCAACTCTGCATAATGTTAATTTTACCCATTAGGTCCCATTGTGAAATTTGCCCATTGTCAACAATACAAGTATGTTGGGAGGCGTAGGGGGGGGGGGGGGGGGGGGGAGCTGATGATAAATTCGTTATCCTCCTTGTAAAAAAGGGATACGGCCTGGTATCTGCGTTCAGCCAGTCGTATCACACTCGGCCTCCGGCCTCGTGTGATACGACTGGCTTCACGCAGATACCAGGCCGTATCCCTTTTTTACAAGGAGGATAACTAATAGTATACTGTTCTGTATTCTAATGATAGCTTATATTAATGTATGCCAGTTATTGCAAAATGAATCTAGCATGGGTAATCATGTGTCCGGGTGTGTACTGCATGTATTGAATGGTCTCAGACATGCAGCTGTTCACAATATGTTGATTTGACCCATTCACACTCAGAGTTCCTCTAGAAAGTATCGTCTGCTACTAGCGTACTTTTAACAATTAACTTAGGAATAAAGCAAACGTTCAAAAAATATTTGATGGAGAGTTGTTGTTTGACTTCTGGTCAACATTCCTCCTTCAAATATTTTCTAAAAAATGCTTTTGAAAGTAATATATTTCCAAATTTTCAGGCCTGTTTTGGCTGCTCTGAGTGTTAATGGGTTAACATCAAACCTCTGAATTTGATATGACATGTAGCATACTGCCATAATTGATATCACCTCTTAGCCAGCAATGTGATATATTTTTTTCTTACCATGGAAGAGTAGGTGATAAATGTGTTACACCCTGTTAGAAAATGTGGTCTAGCATGCTGTCCACTCTCAGTCATCTATATCCTTCTTGTGGGTTACTGGCGCCTTTAGGTGGATATTATTAGTTATCCTCCTTGTAAAAAAGGGATACGGCCTGGTATCTGCGTGAAGCCAGCCGTATCGCACTCGGCCTCCGGCCTCGTGCGATACGACAGGCTGAACGCAGATACCAGGCCGTATCCCTTTTTTACAAGGAGGATAACAAATTTATCATCAGCTGGTCACAAAGAAAATGAAAAAAAAGCGGTTGCCAGACTCGAGTCCGACAGGCTATAGCAACGGAGATTTTCGTCAGACCTGACGCCGACCAAACGTCAATTATTTCTCATATGTATGAACAACATACCAACCTAAATCCATCTTAATTACTTTCTGCCATCTTTATTTCCATGTATACACCATGTTGGCAGACTAACATGCGCAAATAGTGTTTTAAACGGCAAAAGAATCGAGTCAGGCGGCGATGTGAAGAGGAATGTCCGCCATTTTATTTTTCATCGTCAAGGGTTCAAAACGAGGCTGTGACCTGTAAACTTGAGGTCAAACCCGTAGTTACCATGGCGAAGTGGGATAAAACATTGAGAGTGGGGATAAAACACTTATCCGGATCCTAACATTGCCATTAAATGAGAAGCAATGAAATACAATCCAGTACCCAACAGCAATTGACCAATCAGCTGCGAGTATCACAGTGGAGCTGATGATAATGGGCTAGCTATATCACCCTTTCTAACATGGTATAACCAATATCTGATATATGATATTATGAGGTAAATGGTGTAAATGGTTTATATAAAATTGATGTTCAATACATTTTTTGTAATATACTCTATTAAAAGCTTCATCATTTATTGATGTTAAGTGATATATTTTTAGTTTTTATTCAAATAATTATTATCATTATCATTATTATTATTATTATTCTAATTATTATTATTATTATTATTATTATTATTATTATTATTATTATTATCATTATTATCATTATTATTAAGATTATTATTATTATTTTTATTATTATTATTATTATTTTTATTATTATCATTATTTTTACTATTATTATTGTTATTATTATTATTATTGTTATTATTATCATTACTATTATTATTATTACTATTATTATTAATATTATTATTATTATTATTATTATTATTATTATTATTATTATTATTATTATTATTAAAATTAGTGTTATTATCTTTATATCCAAGAATGGTAGACCTCTCATTCTTAGTAACAATACACAATTGCATTGTCCATGTTTAATTGCAAGCTTATTCATCAGACCCTTATGTCACACGGTGATTGTATTATCAGCAAAAAAATAGAAAGGATGCTGACATTGGGATGTTTTTATTGATTCTAAGACAAGCTAAGAATACCTGAATTGAAATGATGTCCCTTTGAATATGCATGTGTCTTTAACTCATTCACATATAATGTGGACGCATTGTTAAAAGCTTGAAAATATCTTGATAACAAGGCAATATTTTGAAAAATAGGTTTGTAAAAAATTATACATACCATAACTATCATGAATATATTTTTTTTTACATAAAGTGAAACCTGTGTACATAGAACAAATATGGGCATTCAAAACTGTTTTAATATATGCAGGTGTTCAAGATACAGAAGTCCGATTCCTGTATTCTATATACCTCTGTATAACTATTATAAATATTTTTCAACTAAAGGGAAACCTGTGTATATTGAACACTAATGTGTAATTCGAAATTGTTCAATATATGCAGGTGTTCAACATACAGAGGTCCGATTCCTGTACTTATCAAGGTGATGAGGTGGTAGAAAAAATGTACTGAGATGTTCAATGTACAGAGATCTTCAATTGGGCAGAGATGTTCAATGTATAGACCCGGTTTGTGTCTCTATCCAGGCCAGCTGTTCTTAACACTGACGTCTATATGGCCTTCAGAGACACGGTACCACTCCATTGTAAAAATCTGCCACCCACTACGGTGAATTCACCGTAGTTATATGCGAACAGACGCTCCTAATGTCTTGGCAGGTGCTCGATTAGTCAGGCCTAAAGCAAATGTCGGAAATTTAAAATGGCGGAAATTGCCGCTTCAGAACTTCTTTCTAAGATTATAAAACACTTCAGCCATTGTCACCTGCCGACTTAGGGCATATATATAGTCAAACATGTACATGATTCATTGGTTTAAGTCTGGCCGTGACACTCGCCTTATCACGCGAGAAATTCACTACGGTGAATTCACCGTAGTGGGTGGCAGATTTTTACAATGGAGTGGTACCGTGTCTCTGAAGGCCATATAGACGTCAGTATTAAGAACGGCTGGCCTGGATAGAGACACAAACTGGGTCTATTCAATGTACTGAGATGTTCAATTGAGCAGAGATGTTCAATGTACAGAGATGTTCAATTGGGCAGAGATGTTCAATTGAGCAGAGATGTTCAATTGGGCAGAGATGTTCAATGTACAGAGATGTTCAATTGGGCAGAGATGTTCAATGTACAGAGATGTTCAATTGGGCAGAGATGTTCAATGTACAGAGATGTTCAATTGGGCAGAGATGTTCAATTGAGCAGAGATGTTCAATTGGGCAGAGATGTTCAATGTACAGAGATGTTCAATTGAGCAGAGATGTTCAATGTACAGGGATGTTCAATTGGGCAGAGGTGTTCAATGTACAGAGATGTTCAATTGAGCAGAGATGTTCAATGTACAGAGATGTTCAATTGGGCAGAGATGTTCAATGTACAGAGATGTTCAATTGGGCAGAGATGTTCAATGTACAGAGATGTTCAATTGAGCAGAGATGTTCAATGTACAGAGATGTTCAATTGGGCAGAGATGTTCAATGTACAGAGATGTTCAATTGGGCAGAGATGTTCAATGTACAGAGATGTTCAATTGTGCAGAGATGTTCAATTGAGCAGAGATGTTCAATTGGGCAGAGATGTTCAATGTACAGAGATGTTCAATTGAGCAGAGATGTTCAATGTACAGAGATGTTCAATTGGGCAGAGATGTTCAATGTACAGAGATGTTCAATTGGGCAGAGATGTTCAATGTACAGAGATGTTCAATTGGGCAGAGGTGTTCAATGTACAGAGATGCTCAACTGGGCAGAGATGTTCAATTGGGCAGAGATGTTCAATGTACAGAAAATGTTCAATTGGGCAAAGATGTTCAATGTACAGAAAATGTTCAATTGGGCAGAGATGTTCAATTGAGCAGAGATGTTCAATGTACAGGGATGTTCAATTGGGCAGAGGTGTTCAATGTACAGAGATGCTCAACTGGGCAGAGATGTTCAATTGAGCAGAGATGTTCAATGTACAGGGATGTTCAATTGGGCAGAGATGTTCAATGTACAGAGATGTTCAATTGGGCAGAGATGTTCAATGTACAGAGATGCTCAACTGGGCAGAGATGTTCAATTGAGCAGAGATGCTCAACTGGGCAGAGATGTTCAATTGGGCAGAGATGTTCAATGTACAGGGATGTTCAATTGGGCAGAGATGTTCAATGTACAGAGATGTTCAATTGGGCAGAGGTGTTCAATGTACAGAGATGCTCAACTGGGCAGAGATGTTCAATTGGGCAGAGATGTTCAATGTACAGAGATGTTCAATTGTGCAGAGATGTTCAATGTACAGAGATGTTCAATTGGGCAAAGATGTTCAATGTACAGAAAATGTTCAATTGGGCAGAGATGTTCAATGTACAGAGATGTTCAATTGGGCAGAGATGTTCAATGTACAGAGATGTTCAATTGGGCAGAGATGTTCAATGTACAGAGATGTTCAATTGGGCAGAGATGTTCAATTGTGCAGAGATGTTCAATGTACAGAGATGCTCAACTGGGCAGAGATGTTCAATTGTGCAGAGATGTTCAATGTACAGAGATGCTCAACTGGGCAGAGATGTTCAATTGGGCAGAGATGTTCAATGTACAGAAAATGTTCAATTGGGCAGAGATGTTCAATGTACAGAGATGTTCAATTGTGCAGAGATGTTCAATGTACAGAGATGCTCAACTGGGCAGAGATGTTCAATGTACAGAAAATGTTCAATTGAGCAGAGATGTTCAATATACAGAGATGTTCAATTGTGCAGAGATGTTCAATGTACAGAGATGTTCAATTGGGCAGAGATGTTCAATGTACTGAGATGTTCAATTGGGCAGAGATGTTCAATGTACAGAGATGTTCAATTGGGCAGAGATGTTCAATGTACAGAAAATGTTCAATTGAGCAGAGATGTTCAATATACAGAGATGTTCAATTGTGCAGAGATGTTCAATGTACAGAGATGTTCAATTGGGCAGAGATGTTCAATGTACTGAGATGTTCAATTGGGCAGAGATGTTCATTGTACAGAGATGTTCAATTGGGCAGAGATGTTCAATGTACAGAGATGTTCAATTGGGCAGAGATGTTCAATGTACAGAGATGTTCAATTGGGCAGAGATGTTCAATGTACAGAGATGTTCAATTGAGCAGAGATGTTCAATATACAGAGATGTTCAATTGGGCAGAGATGTTCAATGTACAGAGATGTTCAATTGGGCAGAGATGTTCAATGTACAGAGATGTTCAATTGGGCAGAGATGTTCAATGTACAGAGATGTTCAATTGAGCAGAGATGTTCAATGTACAGAGATGTTCAATTGGGCAGAGATGTTCAATGTACAGAGATGTTCAATTGGGCAGAGATGTTCAATGTACAGAGATGTTCAATTGGGCAGAGATGTTCAATGTACAGAGATGTTCAATTGGGCAGAGATGTTCAATGTACAGAGATGTTCAATTGGGCAGAGATGTTCAATGTACAGAGATGTTCAATTGGGCAGAGATGTTCAATGTACAGAGATGTTCAATTGGGCAGAGATGTTCAATGTACAGAGATGTTCAATTGGGCAGAGATGTTCAATGTACAGAGATGTTCAATTGGGCAGAGATGTTCAATGTACAGAGATGTTCAGTTGGGCAGAGATGTTCAATGTACAGAGATGTTCAATTGAGCAGAGATGTTCAATGTACAGAGATGTTCAATTGAGCAGAGATGTTCAATGTACAGAGATGTTCAATTGAGCAGAGATGTTCAATGTACAGAGATGTTCAATTGGGCAGAGATGTTCAATGTACAGAGATGTTCAATTGGGCAGAGATGTTCAATGTACAGAGATGTTCAATTGAGCAAAGATGTTCAATGTACAGAGATGTTCAATTGGGCAGAGGTGTTCAATGTACAGAGATGTTCAATTGGGCAGAGATGTTCAATGTACAGAGATGTTCAATTGAGCAGAGATGTTCAATGTACAGAGATGTTCAATTGGGCAGAGGTGTTCAATGTATGTTTCATTGTATTACTCTATTATGAGAATTAGGATCCAAATTAGTGTACTCTTGAGACAAATGAGCTCAGTTCTTGATTTCATCTTGCCACAATGGTTGAATCACATTTTTCAGGTCATATGTGCCATAATAAGTTCCAGATGACTATAGTTTCAATTGAATTTAGTACATTCCTTGTAAAAAGCTGACTAGCTGCTAGCCTACAGAATGGTTGAAATTCAACTTATCTTTATTCTGATGTCTACTGTAGAACACACAATGTTAGCGTCTGTTTATATATAGCGTACATTGCCTGTGGTTCCGATTCGCTATATATAAAAACGCTGTACTTTTTTCTTACTGTACTGGCGCTGCCAGCGGCGGCTACCGTCGCTAACATAATGATACGCTATGATGCGAAAACTCCCCAATTCGCTATATTTGGGACACGCGTCATATATGTGTTCTACAGTATCTCGTATGTCTATGTATTAGTTTCTTACGCTGAAAGATGGTGCTATGGGTGTACACCCACATTTGTAAGATTTCACTGTGGCCACCTGGTGACCAAGTGTAGAACTAGAGAGCAGGATATGAGGGAGAAGAAGCTTAACCCGTATGCTGCTGTTAATTAATTTGACCAATAAAAAATGATGCAAAAAACCCTGAAAAATCACTGCCTCATCATTGGAAGGTTTAAATACCAGGCCCAGAATTCAATTGATGTAAAGCAATACATTTCAACTGTTAATTATGAACACCTGCCTCAAAATGTCATATAAAAGGCCTCCATTTATGTACATATGAACTGGCTTGATGCTACTTAATAACTCATGTATTGAGGGCTGGCTGTCTCAATACTAGCCCTTTTGCTGCTGTTTGCTAATTTTGTTACAAGAAATGATGACAAAAAGCTCAGAAATGACTGAAATCATGGCAAATGGGCACTCATCTTAGAGTTCTCAGCGAAAGCTATCCAATAAATACCAACATGACAGGGTTAAGATGTTTTTCATGATTTTTTCATTTTGTGCATTGGACAGAATTAACCTCAGCAGCAGAAGGGTTGAGATCATAACGTGATGTAAAGTCATTACATGCATTTAGATAATGTTTTCACATTGTTGATTCTGATATCCTGTATTTTGTAATTGTTTTCATATTGTTAATTTTGAACTTGTTATGGTGCTTTCAACTAATGTATTTTATATCATAAATTTACTGGTTGTTGAATAACTTATATATTTGATTATAATACTCACATTTACAATCAATAAAATGATAGTTTCCATAATAAAGTGGTTGGTTATATTTTGCACGTTTCTGCTTAGTACAAATACAGGGAGCAATACACACAGACATATTATGTCCATCATCACTTAGTTTTTCATTCTTTCAAACTTCTATTCTTATTATCTTAGGAGGGGTTGTAATTTTATGAGATCCATTGAACGTAGTTTATGGGATTAATTTGTAAGTAAAGGGTTATTTTGAGATCAACCAGGGGTTGGGCCATACATGTACAGGTGTTTACTTTAGCAAGGCACTTATTGATTTACCCTGGCTATACACATTGTCGGCAGACCATTCACACAAATTTAAGTTCACTCGGGAGCCACTCACTGTCAGCGTTCTATTTGCAAAATCTAGACAATGCCTAAATTCCGATAGCTTACCCTGAATAACTGCAGTCTTTATCCAAGTCCTTTGTCTTTATTATACCTATTTCCTGTTTTTTGCCATTGCAATCCAATTTTCTTGTAGCGACAGGTCCAAAAATATTTGTGGGTGTGGGGCTGCAGTCCAATTTTCAGCAGCCCCCCTCTGAATATGTATACATATACACACTCACATAAACATATATATATATATATATATATATATATATATATATATATATATATATATATATATATATATATACATACATACATACATATATATATATATGTGTGTGTGCGTGTGTATATATATATAACACCTAATCAAACACTTGGGATACGTGAGTATATTGAAACCATTAGGCGACATTCTGTATCTCTGCATTTTGAGCAAATGTTCAAAGTATATGAATACACTGACCAGCATTAAACTTTATTTTCTCCCAGGACATATAGGTTAAAATATACATTTTTGACGGTTTGCCTAATGGTCAAGCACTTTTCGCAACTTGCATATCATCAGGTGACGTGACTTTAGGCACATCATCAAATGCAACTATCGGGCATTAAATATATTTATTATTTCTTCCTTTGGCTCACCCAATCAGCACTCAGCATTTGTACCATGTGACTGGTCATTAAATCCCCATAATGCCCTCCACCGCAGGGCATTAAATCTCACTCCATAATGCCCTGCAAGGCTATCTAGGTCAGTCACTGACACGATTCGACCATAGCTCATTTGTTGTTAAAAGAAAGCGGACAACTTATATAGGTACTTTCTTCTTGCATCTCACTCTCATGCTTAGTCAGTAAATTTGTGAAACTAAAATGCTTACAATAAGCACATTATACTCAAATGAACACAACAGTGGAATCTAAAATATGTAACACATCTTTTGAAACATTTTCAAAGGATTATTTAAGAAGAAAAAGTTTTGGAATAAAAAATATGTGAACTTTTGTGGTGAAACTTGCAATATAAATAGTTCTTTGTGTGCCCACTAGATGGCTCTTTTTCAGCTGGTTCCCTTTCTCTCACTCCACATCCTAATGTATATGTTGCAGTGTGGTAAGTGTGAGACAGAGTAAATATTACTCATAGAGCAAGGGACTAGTCTATCATGGGAGAAGCAAAAAGCTTTATACGATTCATGGATATTTCAGATTCAAAATTGTTAAATGAGGTAATGCCATTTAGCATTATCTACACAAGTTCTCATAAAAAAAAAAATAGCAGAAATTAAAAGAAAGAAAGTAGAAGAAAACATTGCCCTTTTTAGTTCTTATTGTGGGTGTGCATACCATATATCACAAGATACTATAAATCAGATCACAAGAAATGTCTCATTCAGGGAAGCAATAATAAAAACCTTAATAACTGTTCACGAGGGCAGTATGTGTATTAAATGTGCGCCTTCAGGCAACCTGGCCAGACCTCGGGCCTTCGGCCCTCGGTCTGGCCAGGATGCCTTCAGGCGCACATTAAATACACATACTGCCCGTGTGAACAGTCATTAAGGCTTTACTAATGAACCAAATCAACCATTACGCACCATCATCCAATCCAGCCATCGGGCACCATATATGTTTGGTAAACCAAACTTACCATTAGGAAACGATATACATATTTTTTAAATAACACTTGGCAGATTTCGCATTCAATGAATACTTGTTACTAGTAGTTTTAGAGAATCAACACTGGCTCCCTGGGTCACGCGTTGTTACAGACCATCAATTTTGCACGATCATTACAGGATATGGCCACACTGTCAACAGTCCTGGAAACTCCACTTATGTAGTCTCCAGGACGATGGCACACTGTGATACAGCCGTGCTTCCTGTCTAGTCGAGCCCCTCGGGAACGCTGTCTCTGGCAGGCCCGGACGTTCTGGTTGTTATCTGTATTGGCGGGGGTGTCAACACAAGGAGTGACAGCTTTTCAGATTTCCACTCGTTGAAGAAGATTGCGTATAAAAGCATCTTTCTTGGAAATGGCTGCACAAAAGTGGGATATTTATTTAAGGAATTATATGATACAATAGTTAGCAACTTGATGTAGGAGTTCTAGGGCCCTTTAGTAGTCAGAAAGTGGCATTTATTGACTTCCTTTGGTTCAGTGTGCGCAATTCCTGTCATGATATAGACTTTTGCACCATATAATCCTATAAGATTATCAAGGGTGAATGCCATGTAAAGTAATGTGTGGTGTTATTCTTATCAAGTAACCCATGAGCGGTAGTAATTCTATCTTCCACGGGTGTTTGCATCACTTATATACTATTTCAAACGGGAATTCAACATCACATGACTTACATTCTCAGAATGCCTTTAGCTTGTCAATCAATTTCACTCTTAGAATTTCTAATGATTTCTTCATATTGCAATATCAAATGTAACAATGATTAACTAATTTAATACTGTTTTTCAATTACACAAAACAATGTGAAAGGGATCAGGGCATTCAGGTCTACAAGCAACTGAGCATGGAATGGCCTAGAATGACTTAATGTCATTTTAAGTTTAGTGACAAAGCTGATCATGACAGTAGGTTTGATAGACCACATCCCCATGAAGTTCTGTAGGAGAACGGATAGGGTAAGTTTGGAAATAAGATATACATTTAGTTGTTTCTACCCTAAAATAGGAAGAAATACAGCCTAATATAATATGGATCGTCCTGTTAACCCTCAATTATACCAAATATGTTGTTATACCACCTGTACTTTCCAAATGCAAATGAGTTGAAACGTCTAGTTTATAAGTTCTTCTACGTCATTTGTGACCCCTCAAGTACACATATACCTATAAAGTCACTGTGTCCTCTCAAATCATTCGTTTTGTGACGATGCGACCTGGACGATACGCTCTAAATATAGTGTATTTGTGAAGGAAACACATACGCTTAAGCTTTTTCAATGTGGAGCTGAATAGGGATTTTGAAACTAAATGATAGGTAATTAATATATACCTGTCCTGAAACTCAAAATAATTGTATAATAATACGGGTCACACCATAGTGCGTCATTGTGCCCAACAATCTTCAAGTAAACATGGTATACATTTATCATTGTCACTAGTTATCAAGTAAAACCAAATACGCATTAAGAAAAATGAAAATCCAATGAAAGAAATGGAAATACGTTGAAGAGAATTTGGTTTATCATCTGCGATGATACTTTGTGCAAGCGGTAGTTACCGGTATTAGAGAATATGATGTCAAATAACTAGCAAATACCTCTACTGAAATGAAGAGAAAGGGGTAATAGATAATTTGAGGTGAAATTTCAAATAAATCACATTGTGTACCTGTACTGGAAATGTGAGAGGTGGTGGACAGAGCATTTTCGTCGAATGTAAAGAAGTAATGTATAAGTAGTTATTTATCCCTGTCCAGAGAGAGAGAGTATCATATAGGTAGCCTTATATATACCTTTCCTGATAATGAGAGAGAATAAGTAGCATTAATACCTCTCCTTAGATTAAAAGAATAGGGGTATTGCCCCACGAGTCAAGTGAGCTTTGGTAGTGTCCCACCATTGTCAGAGGTCAAAGCGGTCTCAAGGCATTAGATGAATTTGCAAATCACTTCAGGTCAGGCGATGGTTTTCCAGGTACTACGTTATTCTCCATCATTAACACACTGACAAGTCAAGATATGTTCTTGATACAGCAGCAGAAAAGGAGGGATAGGTGTGATTCAAATAAATGTTTTAATTGTTCTGTTCTCAGTATCTCATCGACTTTTCGAGAAATATAGAACACTTTGGTTTTCATGTGTTCCAGTTTAAACAGTTGAAAAAAGGTGATCACATTGAATAGGTGATAGAGTCTGTACACCTCGGCAAGCAGTCAGAAGGGCAAAATATTCGAGATTTGTAAGACCTATAGAGTCATTGTATGGTCACATTGAAAATATTCTATAATAACTATGCCATAATCATACTGTTATTGATAGTATTTCGGAGATACAATGCTTTTAAAAAACGGCACCATTTGTCAATGACTGGAGGACGTCACATAGTATTTTTTCAAGGAACCAGAATCTGGAGACTGGGATGTGTTTCTGGAATATATTTTGTGTTAATTATTTTTCATCCAGTTTTAATGGTTTCATTGTTACATGGTAAACACACATGTATATCTGCTATTTCAAATAGTAGATATATATATATATATCATACTTTTTGTGATATATCATTAAAACATGCGCATCGCCAAATGGTTCACATGGCAACATATACAAAATCGGATCAAATCAAATTTAATCAAAACGTTCATGTTCTTTTGTTATACTTTGAAAGTTTCCAACTTTGGGGTTAACTCATCAGTAATGAAACGAAGCAATACGGGTTTATTGGAAATATTAAGGCTGCTATAAGGCTCCTTGACCATTGAGCGACACAAGATACGAAGGGTAAGGCGACACGTGTTGCCCAATGGATGGTCCAAAGGTGCCCAATGGTTGGAAATCTGGGAATATATATATATATATATATATATATATATATATATATATATATATATATATATATATATATATATATATATATTTATATATATATATATACACTCACACACACACACATATATATATATATATATATATATATATATATATATATATATATATATATATATATATATATATATATATATATATATATATATACATTTATATACGTCACAATGTGTTCACTACACACATGTGTCATCTGTTAGGTGCAAGCAATGCTATATTGGATAGCGCCTGCCCTGCATTAAATTATATTTTAGCTGTGGTAAGGGATTCAAGGGCGGGTCCGTCTTCCCAATCTGACGTATGCACCATCCAATTATTAAAAGATCACCATTTATTTTTCTATATAAAATGCAACGGTACTTTACTACATTTCATGAATTTAGCAGATAACCCTGTTCTTACTTTTTCTCTTGTGGGTATTTTACATTAGTTAATTTTTAATAATGCATATGATTTTTGTGTAAGTTTTAGTATTTACATGCTATAAAGCAATACGATACCATGATTCGTTGTGTAAGTTTGAGTATGTACATGCTATAAAGCAATCTTATAACATGATAGTTTAAACTTTACAAACATATGAGAAATCGTTATAGAGCTACATGTTATAGATCTTCCGTAATGGATGATAGAATATTGGCAGAGAGGAATCGAATCACTGGTGGAGTTGTCTGTCCATCCCTTGTTAAGGTAGCTCTTGGGATTAGTTTTCGGACTTAGTTTTTTCTATGCACTTGGCTGCTTTTAGTTTAATATTCCGACTCTAAAGAGTATATACTAGTATTGGCTTATAGGTCTTCTGATGAGAATGCATAAAACGTATCAAAAAATATTCCAACTGGATGTAGCTTGAACATTTGTGTGCAGTTTAATGAAGGGATATGCTTTACGTACATTGGGAAATAGGCATTATCTAAACTTGCAAATGACATACTAATCGTGATCGAAATGCACACCTTTGTTAATTTAGAATACCAAAACATCATAGAAATGGCACGATGAAATGATAATATGTTATAACATCAAAACATTTTAATGTCTACTAGTATTATTTATCAGCAATGTTTACACATTTGATTATAACAAAGATAACAAATTAGATTTAATGGGAAATCTTTCTGGAGTACTCCGCTTTTCTCCACCAATACCAACATAGTCACGCTTTGGCAAATGACGATAAATAAAATTCTTTTTCTATGAATTGAATAAGTTTGCAAAATAAAGTAACACATATGAATACATTAGAAAAAGTCTACCTAAATTACAATAACATAAACTGTGTTTTCAACTTAACGGGCTGTCCTAACGAACAGCTTTAGCACTGGGTACTACGAGACCTATCATACGTATATCCCTCCGGTGGGGCGTGAGTATCACACATGCAGCAGTTGGTTATTACTTAACCCATTAATTCTTAGGGGTTCCTCCAGAAATCGCCGTCTGGATCTATAATACTTTTGATAATAACTTTAACCCTTTCACTGCTGAGGCTACTTTCGTCCAAAGGAAATGACTGCAAAGATTTTTGAAAGCTATATAAACCCTGTCATGTTGGTATTCATTTGATAGCTCTCACTGAACACTCTCAGATGAATACCCATGTGCCAGGTTTTCAGTCATTTTAAAAAGGTTTTCTGCATAATTTTGTATAGGCAAAATTTGTCACCAGCAGCGTAAGGGTTAATGGTTAGCTCCTCAGTCGAATGACATAAAACTTAGTTGCCTATGACTGTTAGTATGTGTTCTAGTCCATAAACCATCTCACCCCGCAAGGGGCACCTCCCTGTTGGCACCTCCCGGGGAACTCTACGCTGGCGTGGCACCCTGCTCGCCTTATAAAATAATGGGGATGTGTGGATCTGCCTATGGATACCATGCATCTAAAAGATCCCTTGGTCCTCTTTGGATTTGAAGGCTCTGCTCTTTCTCTTCCGCTATGTATTCGTTCACATGCTTTGCCATTGTTCTTCAACAATGGCAAAGGACCACTTTATGAAAGAAAAAAACTTTATGGCACTGAATGGCCTACTGTGCCGATGTGCCTTTAAGCCCTCATTCATTCATAAACCATCTCATCTCTGTACCTTTGGGTCGTAGGACATTGGAGGAGAAAGTGCATGGAATCGTCATAAGCTCCTAAATCACACAGTATACATAATTTAACCCCATTGTTTTCTTAAGCCTATAGTTTTAGGTCTTAATCCTTGTACTGCTGGTGGTTACTTTGGGCAATGCAAACTGATGCAAAAAGCAGAAAAATGACTGAAACCCTGGCACATGGTTACTCACCTGAGAATACTCCAATTAATACCAACATGACAGGTTTAAATGGTGTTTCAAAAATCTTTGCAACTATATGCTTTGGAAAAAAATAGCCTCAGAGTAAGAACTCCTTAGCCCCGAAAAGACACGCTTTTACCCGTACATAATCATACCTTAGATGAATAAAAGAATGGATATGTAGCGAGAGACCAATTACTATATGCGTTGTAGTGACGCCCTAGCCTTGCCAGGGCTCTCGAATCTGGCCTAAGTGTAACGTCACTAAGAGACAAAGACCAATGAGGGCTCTCTTATCGTTTACATTACAGAAAAACTTGCGCGCCAACATGCGCAGAACGCGACCTTTTGGCTATTTGTCGCAGCCAGCGCGCCAGCCTGTTTAGGTTGACCGGTTGGTTTCATATCCACTTGTTTTTATCCATATAAGATCATATTGCCACCTTATTTTAAAACTTCACTATCCATGTAAACTACCGAACCTATACCTCAATGTGTTTGCTTATATTCCGAGTGTTGCAGCATATCGATTCGTGGTTATTCGCGCATTGCTGAACTCTCCTCGCTGCTTGTTAATCATTTTCCAGGCGATTCGAATTTTCCTAGGTGTTTTATCGGAAACGTAGAAATGAAACAGCGCCTCCCTGCAAAACTTCAAGTCCGATCTCAGGGGTATGCCAAGAACTAGGCTAAGGTAGCCCAAGTAGCCATCATCCGGCCAGACGATGGGCGAAACACACGACTGGGCGTAAAACATACGTATGACGTCCATGGTCATCGTTATGGCGGTACCGCTTATATAGGGGGCATACTTAGTTGCTTTTCGTGGAGAAAAGGGCACATTTGACCAGAAATCATATTTTCCGCCATGTAATATATCTCCGCCCACTATACCACATCCATGATACAGGAGTTTTGGGGGAACCGCGTCCTCAAGTATGCTTAGCAATTGGAATAAATTAATTATCACATCATCCATTGTTCTGACAACAAACGTAGCCTGTGGACAGTATTTCAATGTCCAACGAAAGGACAGGATTGTTTTCATGGTAAGGTTGCGATAGCTATCAATAAAGTCAAATTGAATGATATCATCAAATACATTTGACTCCATGGCGAGGCTGATTTCAGCGTTTTTATCTAACGTTCTGCCGTGAACAAAAGCGAACTCGATTTTCCCGCCATTTACTTTGGTAACATTTGCCCATGTCTCCCTATGCGACATTCTCATCTGTACGTTATCCACAGCACCTAGTATGAGGACCAGTAGCGCAACTGGACCTTTGCATAGTCCTGTGGGACGCCTAACTAGTCTGAATTCATCGAGCGCCGAATTGAATTCCTCCTGAAGAAAAAAATCGATTGGAATTCCATAATCCGCCATGGCTTTTGTTGGGTCACCTAGTACAGCCGGTAAAATAGATCGATTAGTTGCAATAAACTTGCAGTCCAACCCCGGGGAAGGGTATGCGTATGTTCGGGTCAGGTGACCAGTTACGCCAGTTTTGGCCACTAGGTGTCGGGTGCCACTCAGGGTCGTTTTAGGGTAGCCGTGAGTTCTTATAAGGCCTCGAGTCATTGAGTCTATTGTAATCTTAGAGTTACTACTACACGGGCAATCAGGAGTGTCACATTTCCTGTAGTTCGCGCATAAATATAACACAAAGCCAACTAGAAGTACACCAAGTATCACCCTCGTCAGTAAACTGCAACGTCGCCGAAGTAACTTCCCCACCTTTAACTTCGTATACGGGTATTTTTGCATTGTTCAGTATAGTTAAGGCGCCCGGATATTCCCTTGTATACGTCCCCGGTATACGTCTTTTCCAAATGTTATATGTAGCTGTCTTCGTTTTTGTTTAAGTGGCTAAATAATGGTCACTATGCCTGGCTCCCAAGCCTGTGTTCGCAGGTTCGAGTCTCCGCTGTGGGTTGGCCTGGTCGCTATATAAATGCGCGGCGTGTTGGAGGGCTGTCTATGGTCCTTCTGCATCTGAAGATCACATTGGAGCTATTCTTCTCGGTTCAGGGTTTCTATTTGGTCGCGTTATGACATTAGCTGTTTAAAAGCGACGTAAACACCCATTCCTTCCTTCTTTCGCTAATGCACCATAATTCCTTCCGTCCATGCTTGGCGCAAACTCTCCGCTATTGGTAAATCTATTCCAGTATTAGAAACACAACTTGATGCTGGTTAATCTTGAAATATTATCCCAGATGTATGACGCATCATTTAGAGTATCACGGAAACCGTATGGTTGTTCTTTAGTGATAACAACACTTTTAAATAATGTAAGACCAAAAAACGACTGTATTCTATCTGCGGTAAAACTGTACGTATATCTTGCAGTCACTGAGTTCGTCAATGATGTTTGAAAGCGCAGGCGGAATCGATATGAATTTATTGCATTCCATATGACTGGAAAGTACAACCATGCGTATGTTCGCAAACCAGAGATTCAATATAAAATAACTGAAAACACCTGCTTGTCGATTTTTTGCAATTATGGACCTCTCTCTCTCTCTCTCTCTCTCTCTCTCTCTCTCTCTCTCTCTCTCTCTCTCTCTCTCTCTCTCTCTCATCCAACCTTCTATACGGATTCAATGCGAAGATGATTTTTGAACAAAACAGAGAGAATGTTGTATTTTTCCTCCTAGGACGGGAGATCCCCTCCCTGGGAGAAGAAGAAATGTACACACTAAGGTGCATATCTGGAAAGATGATAAGCAAAATGTATAAGAAAGCCATAACCGTCAGAATAGGCATCGGCTAGAATATCCATTCTCCCTGTTTTGCGGTAACTACCCTCTTAGAGGGTTTGTGGAATACGGACAACCTCATGCATTAATGGACAATAATTTATAGAATGTATGCAGATACTTCAATTTGTGTATACTAATTTCTTATGTTTGTTTTTCGTATTTCGAGATCATGTGAGATCTTGTTTGTTTTTGTGTATATTTTGTACCATTAGATACAGTCAATAAATACCATACCATACCAATGATGTGCGATAAAATGAAATTACATGAAAATCATACTCGCTTTAGAATCATGTTAACCTCAAAGAATAATCCAGGATTTTACTGCTCAAAAATAGTACATTAATAATTAAAATAATAAGGTTATGATAAGGTTAGTTATGATAGTAGAGTTTACTCAAGAGCTAAATTGCCATAATGTTTGTAAGCATACTCTGTGTTATTGAACACTACCTTCTTTGAGCCTTACCTATTCTTGACCGTCGTCACCCTGCAGTCCTTTAGCAGGTATGATTTTACCTGTTGACGTGGTGGCTGTCAGGCGTGTGCCATGGTCCAAAGTATCCCAGTAATTCCTTTACAGTATATGGATTTGTGCAATAACAGGAAACAGCAAGAAATATCCGCCACTGTATAATTATTTCAAAAGAAAGTATAACCCAGGATTTAATAGGGCAAAAGTAATCCGAAAAGTCATGTACTAATACTAACCCTGGGCATGCTGAAGCTTTGTAGAAGACATACACTTGCATGCACAAGTTAGCTACAGTAGAGCTTATTACAACGTAATATCCTCTTTAACAAAAGTAGGCCTCCATTCAACATTTTTTTAAATCCTTACTGAAAGGACTTAGATTATTCCAGAATTTGTCATGACCTTTCCACCAACTACTTTCTAAATGATGAAGACCGTGAGAGACAATATTCTCACTATGTATTAGAGTTCTTTTATGATACATTATGATACACTCAGATATAAAACACGCTTAGAGACAGATGATTGACAATAGACAGTTGCAAACATCTACTGAGAAAAGTTACCATTATTTAGTTTTAATATTTATATAATACATTTTTGACATATTTGATATGTATCAACCTTTATCTCAACATATACACATAATATACTGCCTTCTTAGTATTCACAAGTGTATATTAACACATCAGTGACCAGTTGAAATTGTAGTACATCTCTTAACGACACTTCACCAAAATCACAGAGGGCGTCATTTTACTAACATTTAGTGTGGGACCCTGCTTTAGGTAGTCCGTTCTGTTAGAGTTTTATTTCAGGGAGGTCACAGTTCAAGGTTCATTCTGTTAGTAGTGAATGTGACGCTCAAGACTATGGTTGTCCTTGACATCTTTATTGGTTGAGATGTTAATTATGTGTTCTCAGTTTAGAATCAGACAACATTCACCCTGTTGAGAGGCTGGAATACACATAGCGGCAACACTACATATCATATATTTCTGCTAAAACAAAATTATCCCAGGGGAATGCAAACTGATAAAGGTATATATGTAAACCGGCGACTATCTGTGTAAACCACCCTCATATAGTTACGCTCCTATGGCTGTCGCCTTTCTGTCGCCACAAAACTGATATCGCCAAATTTAGAGAATCTGTCGCCAAATCTGGCGAAAAGGCGACAGCTTGGACAGCCCTGTACGTAGGGTCGATCTACCATACTATGGAATGATACTGCATTGAACCACCAGGTGTCGCAACGAGCCATATGAAATATATTAAACCTTCCAATGCTGACGGAGGCGTCTTGCGTCAAAAGCACAAGGACGCCAAGATCTTTGAAAACCTCTCAGCCCTGTCATGTTGGTATGCATTGGATAGCTCTCACTGAATACACTTAGATGAGTACCTATGCGTCATGGTTTCAATTATTTTCCAGATTTTTGCAACATTTTTTGCAACATTTTGTACTGACCAAATTAGCCACCAGCAGCATAAGGTCAAGGGTCTGAAAATGCAGATAAGTATCGTCAAAAGGTCCATAACACTACATGTATGTATTATATTTAATCAACGCCTTACGATTGAAAAGCGCAAAAATGCCTCTTCATCGCGAGGCCTAGGGTATTGAGAGACGACGAAATATCAAAATAATGAACTATTCGAAATTGGGTGGTTTTAGTTTTATTTGTCTTGAAATATAACCGTTATGCGAATTTGTACCACAGTTGCTTGCCTTCCACCAAACAGAGGCCTCAAAAAGTGTAGGGTTATAGGACGTAACCCACACTTTTCAAACCTTTGTTCTCTAAGCTGCCTAAACCCGAAGGTGTTAACCAAGGGTATTTAGCAAGAGTGCCCTGCCAAGCTTTTCTCGGCCTCTGATTGGTGGAAGGCAGTCAACTGTGGTACAAGCCACATAGACTCCTCGGAAGCTGGGGTGTATGTGATACCCTCGTGGTATATCCCATACACCACAGTTTCCTTGGGGTCTATCTATCACATAACTACTCGGTAAACTTACGCATCTAATGTTTCCTTTCAAATCCCCTTGTAGAATTGCGAAATTGAAATCAAGCAAGCATTTTTTTCTTCTTAGAATCATTCAAACTTTTGCATGTTAATGTAAATAGACAAAGATATAAAAACTAACTTGGAAAACTATGTTAACATATTGAAAAGTAAATGTTTGCTTAATTAACCATATTAACAGGCATTCCAAATTGACCTCAAAACCTTTGGAAGGAAATGCATGCGCTAAAAGTATATATTCATGTTTTAATATCAATAAATCTCTTGAAGCCCTCTTAAAGATCGTCCTCGCTCAGGTCAAGTTGTCCTTTATTGCTTTGAGGAGATCTATACAAACATCAGATCTTATGTTATCAACCAAAGTCTATGTCACCTTGCATAGTTTCTGGCAAATGGTTAAGGTTAGTGCAGCAATCCTTTTTTAGATAAGTTTAACACTTACTGATAGAAAAAGCTTCTATTTTCCTTTTTTCCACAGTGCAAAATGAAAATTGTATAATCGAATATTGCGTTGACTTTAATACATTTCGATTTAGACAATAAAAATGAAGACAAGAATTTAAATACAAAATAGAAAATTGAAATAGGAATTCAAAAACTAACTGTTTTCGTTGCTTGAACCACATAACAATATATATATATATATATATATAAATATATATATATATATATATATATATATATATATATATATATATATATATATATATATATATATATATATATGTATATATATATATATATATATATATATATATATATATATATATATATATATATATATATATATATATATATATATATATATGAATGGTTATCAACAAATGATGTTGAAATGTAGCAACACATTACAATACAGTACAATACAATGCATTGTAATGCAATACAATACAATACGATGCAATACTCTTGAAACGCATCACAACATATACTAGTAGTATAAATAATGGTAGCAGTGTAAAAGTATTTTTTAAATACCAATTGGAAAATATGTAGTATAATATATTAATTCAAACCGTCTACGGATGTGCAAGATAACAACATGTTATTATACAAATATGACATCCCTGGTGAAAACCCCATCTGTTGTATTATACCGAACAAATACAAAACACAAAAGGGGGACAAATTACAAACACCAGAGGTTTTGGATAAATACTCGTCGTCTGCCTTGTTCAACTAGTTTCTCCGGTAGGTCACTCGGCAAACTCCGCAGGTGTTCGGGCTAGCGGTCACTATCCTTCGGGCTAAAGGTAATTAGTCAACTAATTCATGGCTGTTGCTATTTCATAAGCTGTTAAGGACAACAGCCTGTCACTAAAGAGTGAGGAAATCATGACGATTAATCCATGGCCCTTGACGAACCAGAATCAAGAATCTTCATGTGAGGTAAAATAACACCATATATGTTTTCTCTTTAGTTTATGTTTTATTTATGTTATATGTTTTGTTTCTGTTTAAATGTTTATTTATAATTACGCCATGTACTTGTACTTTCAAATCAAATGATTTGGTGAATAAACATACAATGCAATACACAACCATTTGTCACCAAATATCCGTATCCCCTTTTTTACATACGAAGAGTTTCGGTGATATAAGCTGTTTTTGAAGGGGGGGGGGGGTGTATTCGGGCTTGTGGTCACGTATTATGCCCAGTCTGCCAACGTATTTGGTGCAGGAATTAAATGTCCTGACCTGAAATAAGTAGTATTGGGCGTATTCGTATGTGGTAAGGGAAAACATAAATGAAAATAATGAAATATTGTTTCTCGATATAAAACTAAACATTTTTGTATTTATACATTTTGCCAAACCAATTCAACGAATAAATTGATCATTATAATGGTTATACGATTGTTGGCTATAACGCGAGTTGCATTATTTTTAGATTTTTGGGAATTGTAATACGTGATAACTCTGGACATGACTATTCAGTATGAGAAGTCTGCATGTTTGTTCACCGGCTTATTGTGCATAAACACACACCAGGTATAGGTCATCACAGGTTAAAGACCAAATCTTTACGTTCGTGGTCACAAGGTCGTTTTCAACTGGCGTACCTATGGATCGTAAGCTCATTAAGATTGAATATTGTCACGCAGTTCTCTAATTAATTTTATTTTCATTGTTAACTTTTGTGTTCGTTCATACATCATTGTTGGGTGTGTTAATTTGGAGTCACTGTGTTGTGTCCACTCCCCGTTTTTTTCATTTACTTATTGATAAGCACTTTGTTCATCTATACACTGTGCACTATGTAATTCAGTTTTGTTTGTCAGTCAATACATTCTCTTGTATTATATGTTTCGTATCGTGTACTATATCACTCAGTTACTTTTGTATTATGTCATATTCTATGCCTGTGGGTTCATTATCATAAACCCTTTTTATAGCTCCAGAATAAACATACATTAGTTTACTAGTATAACATCTGTCAGCAGTGTTGTGCTAAAATAAATAAATGTTTGCCGTTCGTACTTAGATTTCAAGGGATTAAAAAATAAACTTGTGCGGTTCTGCTTTTCAAACAACTAAGGACAACACATATTTTTAATTGGTTGAGACATCAAAATTAACCCATTCATGTCTATAAAAATGTGACCACGTTAAAAGACAAAATCAAAATATCAAATTCCCACAATATATTTGGTAAATATACACAATAGACAGAAAATATACACAATAGACAGAAAGGTATGGTGACTAAGCCTACCAGTTACATTTTCAGTTACTAGTATGTATTGCGTTCGTTTGCTCTGTGTGACGAATCCTTGAACCCAACTGATACCCTAAAACGTGTTACATGTTTCGCATTGAATGATCACCTGGCATTACATGGGCTAACGGTACGTACAGGTGACGTGCAACAGAAACCACCGCCTAACCCCAAGTCACTGGCAACTTTCCCACATCCCACCGGTGGGATTCGACAAGAACAGTGGTGAGAGACAGCTAGCAGTTAGCGGCAACACATAAAACCCAAATGTTACCCTAAACATGTCACATGTTTCGCATTGAATTATCACCTGGCATTTTATGGGTTGAAGGATCGGGCAGATGACGTGCAACAGAATACCACCGCATAAGCCCAAGTCACTGGCAACTTTCTCACATTCCACCGGTGGGATTCGACACGAACAGTGGTGAGAGACAGCTAGCAGTCAGCGGCAACACCTAAAACCCAAATATTATCCTAAAACGTGTTACATCTTTCGCATTGGATGATCACGTGGCATTATATGGGTTAAAGGGGTCGGGCAGATGACGTGCAACACAAGACGTTGTTTGTGGCCTATGTACATATGACCTTGTACCACCGAGGTTTAAAAACATCCTTCGAGTTCGAGCCAAAAGTCGTGTGCAAAGCTGCCGCAGCATAAGGTACAGAAAAAAAGGTGAGTAAAGAACGTCACAATTTTCTTTTATATATTTTGAACAGTATGTGAACAGAATGTGAACTATACAGATATCAGTCTACAGGCGATGGCTTTGCGCGTGTGTGTGTGTGCGCGCATTTGTATTTCTGATTTGTGAGATCATCTCCAAAACTAAATTTATAGTGGTCACTGAAGTATTGGTGAGTTGGGGAATCGATCTCACGATGTTTTTACAAATATCTGTATTGTTCTTGGTCTGGCTAGGGTTAGGGTTAGGGTTAGGTTAGGGTAATATCCGCTAAAACACGCCCAAATAAAAAAAACGGTTGCTTTATAATGGGAAAGATAGGGAACTGTCGCACAAATCAGAATTACAGTTGTGTGTGTGGGTGTGTGTGTTCACGCTGCTCTAAACATCTTAGGGCTTATACAGAGGGGAGGGAAACATGAAACCGTAGATAATCCCCCTTCTTATAAACATATTTCAAGGGACCACAGAAAGGTCCTTACAACGCCACACATTTTTACTAGTGACAAAGCCAAACTGCACTTTTAGAACATATAAGAAGACGAAATATTACTATAAAACCCAACTGGCAAACCTCCTTCAATCACTTTTATAAACCGTTTAGGAGAACCTTTAGCAGTTAATAGTTTAATGCGATAAATATTCTCCACACGTTTTGTGACTTTGTAAATAATTGGAAAACATGACCACCCATAAACATTTCTAGAGACATCAAGTGATTAGTCCTTGGTTCACATATTCTAGAGTTGTGTCATGAAGGACCCTTCACAAAACACGGTTAACGATGTAAATTTCAACAAGGTCTCGCAGTATAAGAGAGTCATGGCCAAGACCTGTGTATAACATTGCCAAGACTTAAATTGATCTTGAGAATGTTAATTCTTACTATCTTGTGTGTTTCACACACACACACACACACACACACACACACACATATATATATATATATATATATATATATATATATACATATATATATATATATATATATATATATATATATATATATATATATATATATATATATATATATATATATATATACATATATATAGATATATATATATATATATATATATATATATATATATATATATATATATATATATATATATATATAAATATATATAGATATATAGATATATATGTATATATATACTAGAAAAGTACCCGTCCTACGGACGGGAACCACCAAATTTCTTTTTACGTCAAAAATATCAGGGCACCCAGATATCCTTGCAACCACACACTTAGGACTACCTAACCTATGGATCAATAATTCAAGAGGCTTGGTAAACATATATGCCATTGATAGATAAGTTGTCAAACCGGTATTGGAAAGGTGGTGGTGGAGTGGTGTCCATTTATCATATCACTCATGACGAATTCTAATCATTTCTACTCAAAACTATTTTCGTTAAGTAAGATCAATATGAAATATGACATACGATATGTCATTCACACCCAACCTAGTTTGGTTCTTCCTGTTGAAAGATATCATTTATGAATTTTTGTCATTCGGTATGATTTGCAGACTCGTTTACATCTTTTTAAAGCTAAAATTATTAATGGGGTAGGTTAGAGGAGGAAACACAGATGTATAAACCCCTTACACTTGAATGGTAGACTCTAATGCATTCTACACGAACTGCGATATAACAATTCGTAGCTTTGCTTGCTTTCTCCTCTGCCACTTAGGGATACGTAGTGACGGGTGCCGTAGTAAACGGCGAACACCACCTACATACCCTTAGCCCCCATTGCCATTCTCATCACGCACCCCAACCTAATTGGAGTTGAAGAATGTCGTGAGAGAAAGCTCGCAATCGTTCACTGCGCTGGATTCTCTCTTGGCAATAATGCAATTTCAATAAAAGTGCAACACAGTAATATTTGGCCAACTAAACATTTGCAAGTTATTTGATTGAATAAATGTGGTCAGTTCATATATAAATTTGTCAAAATCGTAAATAGTTTAAAACATTTATTGAAAGAAATATTCTTTATTTTACCAATTTGCGGAATTCAGTACTCTTTACACGTCTGTTGGTAACTTCCTATGTTCTTTCTAAAGCTGCACATGAATATTAATTGACCTAAGTTCCGTAATCATAAATATATATATATATATATATATATATATATATATATATATATATATATATATATATATATATATATATATATATATATATATATATATATATATGTGTATATGCTATCAATGAAATATTTTGGGAATAAAGTCCAGATACGAAAACAAACGTGGAAAGAATGTGTATGAGTTGGCCAGTAAGCATTTTGGTATGATTCTACCCACAAATTATTTCCAATTGATACTTTTATGTGGATATCCTCCCCCTCCCCCCAAAAAATGATAAATAGATTTTAAAAAATGGGCTTTTCTTTGAGCTGCTACGCTATGATTGTTAAGGAAATGTAAAAACAATACTATTTCAATAACTGTTGAAGGAAAACATATTCCAAAGGAGGCAACAATCTTCGTTCAAACACGGATTAATTCCTAGCATACCCAAAGTGAGGTATGGGCATGAGGTAGTTCTATAAAATATACATAGACATTAAGTTCCATCACAATTTATTTTGATAAAGATAACTTTCAAATTGTATCTATTTAAAGCCGGGTAGCTTATATACTGGCTGTATGGAAAACATTTTTTGGAACTATAGAAAAGTCCGAATTTTTCGTAAGCTCGAATATGCATGTTACCCATGCACCACCGTTGTATGCTGAATTGTTTGGGTTTGTTCAAATGCTCTCTCTCTCTCCAAGCGCACAACCTTTGATTGTGTTTTTTCCCAAGGGATGTGTCCGTACGCTCTTAGCGCCGATGCAGGCATTGTCCATTGTGTCCATGCCGCCTAAACCCTTTCGGTGCATGCCCAGGTTCCCTTTGATTACCCGGGTAAGCTACACTACTACAGTGTGCGTGCTTCTGCCACCGGACAACCAACAAAGTCCGTGCAGTGCAACCCCATTTTGGAAACAGAAGTTTGATATCGGTTGTACTATATATCGCCGGGTGGTCATACCACACCCGGCCGTGCTTGAGGATAAGAAATCAGCATCAAAAGCACCTTTTTGTTTAATTTTTTGAAATTAGTTTACGTTAAGAACCATCTAGATACACACGTCCACCAAACTGCCAACTCAGAATTAGGCAAACAGGCGCGGCAACGGAGATCATGCGTTGCAAAGGATTGGGCCTCCTCTCTTATAATATAGAGATATACTAGCAGCTCCCCGTGCGCTGCACGGTTTTGGAATCTCAGTCATACTTAATCATGCGCAGTGAGTAAAGAGGCAGAGAATAAAACAAAACACAATGAAACTGCCTTCACCACTTAAAACATTAGAACCCTTACCGAACCATTGGCATCGCTAGGGTTAAATGAGTGATTGTAAGGTTCGCTGGCTATGAATGGATTAGTAAACCATTTTCTGATGAAAATAATATGTACTTACCTTCATGCTCTACATAATACATTCATATAGCAGTGATCAACTTGAAGAAGACACAAACACGTGTGTGTGTGTGTGTAAATCTTGACTTTATTTCAACAATTCATTGATATTCATTTTAATGAATCATGTTTATAACATTTCCCAATGGAACACACACATTTGATTAATAAAATAATAAAATAATTCTTAAATAATATTGGGTTAAATGAATTCTAAGGTGCCTTGGGCATGATGGGTTAAAAAATAACCCTTAACTAATTCAGCGTGGCAATTAAAGGTTAAATGAATAAATTAAGGTGCTCTGGCCATGAATGGGTTAATTTAACAACTTTCAAGTCATACTCAATCATGCGCGGCAGAGGCAAAGTAACTTTTGATATATTCGTGATGGGTTGAGGGTTAAATAAATGGTCATCATATTCTCTGGCCATGAATGGGTTTATTCAATATCCCTTAACATTTCCTGGGTTGCAAAAGATTAAACGATTGATATTTGGGTGCATTTGTTGTGAATGGGTTAACTTAATAACCTTTGATATATTCTTGGTGGGTAAAGGGCCAAATGAATAGTCATCCGGTGCTCTGGCCAAAGATGGGTAAATAAAATAACCCTCAACTAATCTTGGGTGGCGAAAGTTTACATGAATAGTGATTAGGTCCTCTGACCATAAATAGGTTAATTAAATAACCTTTAACATGTCCTGGATTGCAAAAGGTTAAATGAATTATATCAAGGTGCATTGGCCATGAATGGGCTAATGAAATAACCCTTAACTAATTATGGGTGATAGAGGGTTAAACGAATAGCATTATGATGCTCTGGCAATGAATGAGTTAACAACCTTTAATATATTCTTTGTGGGTAAAGGGTTAAATGAATGGTCATCAGGTGCGCTGGTCATGAATGGGTAAATCAAATAACCCTTAACATATTCTGGTTTTCAAAAGATTAACTAATTTATTTGTGCTAGCTGCAGAAATACCATCAGAAGCCATTAGAGACAATAAAAATATAGAAGGCATTACAATTTTCCAAAAAGAACAGAAAATATCCCAATATGCGGACGACACTACCTTATTTATTAAAGCAAATGAAAGAAACATTAGGAATTGCATGTTGACCTTGGGGGAATTTGAGGAAGTGAGTGGACTTAGAGTGAATAAAGAGAAGACAAAGGTGATCAAGATCGGGGAATGGAGAGACAACGGGACAATTCTTTGTGAAGACCTAAAATTGGACTGGTCTCAGGAATTTGTATCCCTAGGTATTACATATAATATAAAAGATTTCGAAAATATCACTGAAAGGAATATTGACTTAAAACTAAAAGAAATATATAAATTAATACAAATTTGGAACGGTAGATTTTTAACACCATTTGGAAAAGTAGTTATCATCAAAAGCTTACTAATATCCAAAATTACCCATGTCCTGTTGTCTCTGCCATCTCCAAAGCCAAGTACCATAATTCAACTCGAAGAAACCTTTAAGAACTTTTTATGGAACAATAAGATTCCAAAGTTCAGGAAAGAGATACTAGAAACTCTATCCAATCTTGGAGGTTTGAAACTAACAAATCTACAGAAATTTGACTTTGCCTTAAAAATCTCATGGGTTAAAAGATTAATGAACCAAAAAGAGGGGTGGGCCATATTCCCTATGCAATATGGCTTGGTAATATATTGAGATATGGTGATGAGTATCAAGAAATGGTTATCAAAAACACTGGTAACAAATTCTGGAAAGATACTGCAAAAGCAATCAACGAGTTGTATACCACTTTAACATATAATAATACAAACCAAATTTATAACGCCCCACTATGGCACAATAGTAAATTTGAAATAGCATATAGGAGAGAATGGGAGGAAAAAGGATTCCATATTATATCTGATATACTAGATGAAGAGGGAAATCTCCCAACAGAAAGAGAGTTAAAAGCGCAAGGAGTAAAAATTAACTTCCTTGATTACTATACAATGGTTAAAAGATGGAAAAATCTAACACAAGGATGTACACTTAAGAACAAAATTACCGGACCATTTCTTCCTAGAATACTGTTCGAGGTAGGAATAGCTAACAAAGGGTGCAATAGAATATACAATAAATTAATGGTATATAATTCCAATATCATAATAGAAGTTAAAAATAAATGGGAAAGAGTTCTTAATGAAGAAATTTCATACAACAGTATAGAAAATGGTTTCATTGCCATATCAAAAATGATAGAAGGGCCATACCAGAAATATTTTCAGTTTAGACTTTTGCACAGTAGAATTGTAACAAACAAGAAACTACATGTCATGAAAATTTCAGATACTAATTTATGTCCTATTTGCCATGAAACAGAAGAAACTATAAAGCATGCATTCTTAGAATGTTGGTTTGTGATAATACTGTGGAATCAAATAGAGTGCTGGTGTAAAGATATCACAAACAAAAGGATAAAAATAAACGAAATAGAAAAAATCTTCGGAATTAATCCCCCAGACAAAATTATTGACAAGGTTATTATGTGCACAAAACTGGTTATATACAATAATAGGAAAGTGGGGAAGAAACATCACATAAATGAGGTCAAAAGGATGGTATACAGTCAGTTAAGTCTTGAAGAATATCATGCCAAATTAATGTTAAAAGAGACAACGTTTCAAGAGATTTGGGGTAGAGTGTATAATGAACTGACAAATATGTTATAGAAAGATAATATATGACAACATATTCACTTTCATATTCACTCACCCATATTGTATTTTATTGTATTGTATTGTACTATAGCATACTACATGGTAAATATGTTGTATATTATATGAAATCAACACAGAACAGAAAAAGAAAATAAAAAACAGCATTGTGCGAAATAAAAAAAAAAACTAATTTATTCGAAGGTGCATTGGTCATGAATGAGATTACTTAAGAACCTTTGATATATTCTCGGTGGGTAAAGGGTTTACTGAATTCATTTTGGATGCTCTGACCATAAATATGTTAATAAGATAACACTTTACTAATTCTGGGTGACAAAGTGTTAAATGAATAATCTTAAAGTGAATTGGTCAAACATGGGTTAACTTAACAACCTTTGATATATTCTGAATGGGTAAAGGGTTAAATGAATTACCTTAGGATATTACATACTTTCAAGTCTTACATAATAAAACATACATATAAATAGCAATAAAGAGTGTGTCTGTGCATATGTGTGTGTTAAATACAATACTAAATATAGTTGGCCGTTTTTTGCATACGGTCAGTTGATTTGCTTAAGGCGCAGAGCCTCTTGTGATGCAGTTGGCTTTTTCAAGACATCTGGACGTATCCCATTTTCACAACACGGATAACTAATATTATTTTGTCGTGATCAAGAATCAACCCTTTGCCATTTGGGCACCTTTGGGGATTTTGAGAAATCGCTATTATTTGCCTAATGTGGACACTGACGAATTCCAACTGTACAACAATTCACTGAAATATGACCGCCCCAGTGGTGATTCTTCCAGGCTAGTACATGCAGCATTCCACCAAATCTAAATATTCAACACATGTTCAAACACAAGCTGCTTCCCTTTATTTAGACAATAAACCTTAAACATATATATTTCGCACAGCTTTATTTCTTTATTATTATTAAAGTTATGCCTTAAAACCTCCGATACCAAGTAAGTTATGAAACAAAAGATATTAACAGAGCCAGACACCATCGTAAATACGCATGCTACACACGTTAATAACGGAATTATTCCAACCTCTGCACACATACTACCATACAAATTAGAGAATTAGGTATACAGAACCAATGACAGGTACACATGTTTTGGTTTTACATTATTTTTGTGGATTATCTAATTGCAAAGTTATACAAAATACAAAGGCTGGCGTGATAACTCGAGATATAAGAGAGCTTGAGTGTAACATTTCTGCATAATCAATGAATGCCAAGTGGTTTAGTGGTATACATTTTTTTTTTAAATCATATTTATTCAGGTATGACATCTGTGTCCACATTAGTTTTGTGTGCTGCAAAAGATATAATAGATACAAGTGTCCAGTACAAAATTTGTTTGACTTCACTTGTTTTACAAGTGGTACTGGTAGGCACATTTCGTTTCTTTGCTGTATAATTAGAAAAAATTATATATTGCTTATACGGATTGAAATAGGTTTTTATTTTGCTAGATTGCTGTAGTATCTTATTAATAAAGACCACTTCTTATTGAACAAAAATTGTTTGTTATCCACTGTGCATTTATATTCATCATGCAAGAAAGATTGTCTGACATTTGCCTTTACTCTGTGGAGCGTTGGTGACTTCTCTTCCAATTTGCATTGAAAAATAGTTTTTTTGGTATTTAGAATTATTATGTTAATTTGACCTGTATTTTCCAAGTCACCTAGTATCTTCCTTCTATCTGTAAGGCAATATATTTCCATACCAAGTGTTCTTATCCAATTATCCACATCAAGCCAAAGGTTAGATGTTTGCAGACAATCTATCAGCATATGAAAATTACTGTCCTGTTCAGTTTTACACATAGAACAAATACTATTATTTTTAATTACAATCTTTTCAAGAATGTCATTAGTAAAAAATCGATAATGCAGTGCTCTGAACTTACTTAAGATCCTTTGATATATTATCGGTGGGTAAAGGGTTAAATGAATGGTCTTCAGGTGGTCTGGGCCTCTGATCATAAATATGTTAATAAGATAACCCTTTACTAATTCTGGATGGCAAAGTGTTCAATGAATGATCTTGGCCAGGTGCAATGTCCAGGAATGGGTTAACTTAACAACCTTAGATTTATTCTGGATGGGTAAAGGGTTAAATGACTTACCCTAGGATATTACATACATTCATGTTTTACATAATAAAACATACATATAAATAGCAATTATGAGCTTGAACAACCAAGAGTGTGTGTGTATGTGCGTGTGTTAAATACAAAACCAAATATATTGCATTCACACATTCCACCAAAAGAGCGTTAATATACTGCCTCACTTAGAGAAATTATAAAGAACACAGCACTTTGATGCAATACTTAGGTTGTTATTATAAAAAAGAGTAATCATTTCAAGTCTGTAGTTATTTTTACAATGGTAAAAGTGAGCGTTTTTAGGTGACTGGATCTAGACATAAAATGCCATCCGAAATATAGGAAAACAGCAGTGAATAAAAAATAACTATTTCCGCGCCTACATCGAGATTCAATCCGAGTCCAACTGCTCTGAAATTTGGTGTGTTAACCATTACCCCAACCTGCTAATCGATATCAGAGCAGACGACATAGTTGGTCTAATTCAACTCTTAGTAGATGGCGCTGTAAGTCAAAGATGTTGGTCAAGACTTACTCTCCACTACAAATTCTCTTCCCATTAAATTTGAGTCTTACGGGAGAAGGAACGTAATTAACGTAACCCTTTTGTGCCGACTGACGAAAACGGCCATGCGGGAACATACTGCAGGGGTCAAACCCTTGTTAAACGGCACATGCTCCTCTAAAAAGGGATCCAACCGTAAACGAAACTTGGTATTTATATATAAGATATATATATATATATATATATATATATATATATATATATTATATATATATATATATATATATTATATATATATATATATATATATATATATATATATATATATATATATATATATACTAGTATATAAATATATATATATACATATATATATATATATACATATATATATATATATATATATATATATATATATATATATATATATATATATATATATTACATATATATATATATATATATATATATATATATATATATATATATATATATAAATATATATATATATATTATATATATATATATATATATATATATATATATATATATATATATATATATATATATATATATATATATGAACAGTACTGTTGGACTATTGGCGGACCTGCCATGACGTAACGTGGTGGTCGAGACGCATGCCTCCTCCAAAGCTTACTATCACATAGTCGCATCCTGTTAGATTCTCAATGTAATTCGCCGTGGTCACTTATACAACCGTATGGGGTTGTAAAACGCTGTCGTCTGTTGACTTTCACTCATTGAATAACATGATGTGACCTGGGCTTTTAAAAGAACCGTAAATCTTACACTAATGTAGTAAACACCGAATACAACTACGTAGTTTTTTCAGAGAGGCCTAATACGGGTTTGGATTTGAATTTCGTTTAGCGTGGGTGCATGGATAACCTCACATTATAGCATTCTGGTATATAAAGAGCTGGTCATTATTGGCCACAATGCTGCAGACTGATCCGGGTTGCCAACCCGGTCCTAGGTCCGGGTTGGGATTTTGCAATTTTGCACTCCACCTCAGAGTTTTAAAACCATTTTTAAAGAATTAAAGAGTGATTTTAGTGATGCAATCAAGTTGATGTGATTAAAAAAAATGTATTTAGTTAAACAAAATAATCAAATACATGGATGGCCAGATAAATTCTGTACAACACATGATATTGATTCCAGCCTGCACTCAGTGACCCCATGGTTGCTGTCAAAGCGAGTATCAGAGCAGTTCGTGAAAGTGCCAAAATCATGTAAATTTAGGGTTTCAAGTTTATTGTTTCTTCTTTCATCATGCTATAATAGTGATTAAGTTAGCAGTGGAGAGCCGTGTGGCGACTTAAGCTTCGGACCTGCTGACAACCCGTCCTCGGCTCAAGCGCCTCGGACGGGTTGTCAGTAGGTCCTCAGCTTAATTCGCCACCCGGCTCTCCACTGTTAACTTAATCCCTATAACCAAGGACCAAAAGCTATAACTAAGACGTGGCTTTGTGCTGTAAGGTACGTGGGTCATTGATATGCTTGGTTTATTTTTTAACATTTACAACCAGTCACTGGCAGACGTCCAGCCGACTGGTGCTAGAATTAAATGTCCTTGCTGTGTCTTTCTTGCAACTCTACGTGGATGTAAGCGTCACTGTGTAAAATGTTTCACCTGGGAACTAATCAACAATTACTTTCTCACAGGATTTTATCAACATGAAGGTTATGCAATTTGATGACATCTTCACCGACTACATCGGAGACTATGGGCGGTATCAGATCTTCCAACTTATCCTTCTTTACTTTTCGACCCTACCTGTGGCCGCATCTTCGCTGATTGCTGTTCTTATCTCTCCAATAGTTCAGTACAGGTAAGATATAGGGAGAAACTTCCTTGAGGCAACCTCTTTAACCCTTATGCTGCTGGTGGCTAATTTTGCCAATATAAAATAATGCAAAATACTTTTAAAATGACTGAAACCCTGGCAAATGGGTACTCATCTGAAAGTACTCAGTCAGAGCTATCCAATGAATATCAACATGCTAGGGTTTAGATGGTTTTCAACGATCTTTGCGTCCTTGTGCTTTAGACGAAAGTAGTCTCAGCATCGGAAGGGTTAAGATAGATAGATAGAGGGATGGGTCGATGGATAGATAGATAAATAGCTAGATACTAGTAGGTACACACACATACACACACACATCTATATATATATATATATATATATATATATATATATATATATATATACATACATATATATA
>OZ012700.1:14580459-14590459 GCA_963942565.1 Maea johnstoni | reverse complement strand
TATTTTGTGTACTTTTCCTTTATTTCCAAGTTATTTCCACAAGTATGAGAGTAGCAGACGATACTTTCCAGGGGTACTCTGAGTGTGAATGAGTTAATCCAATGTCACATTTGGGGTGAACGAATGCTCTGACTTTTGTTGAAGTATCTTGATACCAAACCAAAATTCTGTGAAATATATAACTTAAGTTGTGTTCCTGTTTCTGTACATTAATCACTATGGACTGTTTCATAATTTTACCCATTCCAGTCGGGGATTGTTCTTGGGAAAATATATTTTTTGAAATTGCTTGCTTTTGCACGTATACGTTTCAATTTGACGTCATGGCTGGATATGGTACAATGGTCTGCACAGGCAGTCAGTAGTCAAGTGAGCACCTGACCATTGTGACGTAAGCCTTTTCATTGAGGGCTAGTCTTTTAGCTTACGTCGGAGTAAACCTGGTGATAGTACAGTGCCGACATTTAATTCCGGCACAAAATACGTGTCCGCTTGCCACCCAGTTTCCTGAGTATGAATGCATGGATGACCTCACAGCTGAACGTAGTTTTGATTTTCAAGCAACGTGGGTCATTGGTGTGCTTGACTTATGTTATTGTTATCCATGGGTGTTTGTACAACTTTGCACTGGGAGGCGTTCGGTCGACTGGTGCATGAATTAAATGTATGCACTATATATGCGAAGAGGTTAATGTCCAGGGAGCTCTTTGACAGATTATAGTATAGGCTTTAACAGGTCTAAACTCTTCATGTCGCTATTACATCAGCAATTGGCATTTTTATCTATTCCAAAGTATCTGCCATAATGCGCAGAAAAGCAAAAATTTCTACAAACAACTGAAATTTAGTAGAAAAATGGAGTAGCCCCACAAAGTCTTATACCAGTGGTTTGGGTTGACGTTCTGGATCTCTTGTGACATTTTCTCTTCCAGTCTGCTTGAGGAGTCTCCACGATGGTTATTTGTGCGGAAACGGAAAGACGAATGTGAACGGATACTGAAAAAGATGGCGCGAGTAAACCACGTGACTCTCCCTGACAACATCTTGGACAAGGTAGCCATTGAGCAGACCCAGTATGTCTCGATTCTGATGGTGCTAAAATCCAAGAAGCTTTCAGTGTGGACTGTTGTGCTATTCGTTAATTGGTACGTACTCCCTTAGATAAATAAAACAATGGACAGCTCGCGAGAGACCATTTACCATATGCGCTAAAGTGAATACCTACCTACCCAAGGGGGCCTCGAATATATATATATATATATATATATATATATATATATATATATATATATATATATATATATATATATATATATATATATATATATATATATATATATATATATATATATATATATATATATACACGACCATTGTCTCTTATAAATATAAATATAAATATAAAGACTGTCTATAACAGTAAAATAACAATCAGCAGTGGTTTAAAATGACATTGGCAAGCGATAACAAGTCCGCACTCTAATGGCTATAGAGCCTGTATCGGACTGAATCAGTTGAAAAAACTGGACTTCGGGAATTGAAATGCCCTTTTTAACGCTCATCATACAGTGACAGTTTTTCTTTGGCACATTCGATCACATATACTCTGTTTTTCCCAACAGAATCGCCTAGTTAATGATTTGTCTCTATAATACTGTATACGGCATTAATTTGGAGTACTAAGTTTTGCTTTACAGCCCTGCTAGAGGGTATTTGTGCTACTTGAAATGTGTGCATTCAAGCACTTAAACTGTATACTATATATTCATAACTATATAGACATTTATTTGAAGTGTGTTATTTTGGCGCTATCATGGGGAGCGCGAAAATAGCGAAAATGAAATGCCTGTAAAAATACCAGTTATACAGTACTGTATCCTATTTCCAGGGTAGTCAACAATATGACCTATTATGGAATAACCCTGAACGTGGGCAGTCTGGCCGGAGACCTTTACATGAACCTGTTTCTGCTGACAGTGGTGGAGCTGATTTCGTGCGCCATACCCGTATGCCTACTGGATACCCTGGGCAGGAAGCCACCCTATGTCGTCTGCATGGTGCTTGGGGGACTGACGTGTATAGGAGTCATACTACTACGTCTCTATGGTGGAGGTAAGAAATCAGTAAATATTGGCTTAGATGAAGAACAGAAAGGATATGTACATGTAGCGAGAGACCCACTACCATATGCGCTATCGTGAAGGCCTGGCTATGCCAGGGGTCTAGAATCTGGCCAAAGTGTGACGTCACTAGGAGACAAAGACTAATGAGGGCTCTCTTATCGTTTACATTACAGAGAAACTTGCGCGCCAACATGCGCAAAACACGACTTTTGGACTTATCGCAGCAGCCAGCCTGTTCAGGCAGGCCGGCTGGTTTCATATCCGCTTGTTTTTATCTATCTTATATATTGGGTATATAAGAGAATAGATATTGGCTGACTTCAAGTGCGGTGTTACATTTAACACACATGGTAACACTAACGGATCTGTTTACCCCAGCCCCTCAACACAGAGCAAGATGTTAACATCTAGGCCAACACAGATGTTAGCAATGGTGTTACATTTTTTGAAGATGTGTGTCCTGCTCAATCAAATTATGTTTGTCATAGTAAAGAACAGCAACATGCTGGGAAGGTGATTCTTAACTAATAATCTCTTTCAATTTATAGACGCATACCATTCATATCAAATATTTCATTAGAATAATACAAAAATAAAATAAAATGTATCATTAGTTTCATTCATATTATTTAAATCTTAGATGAAGAAAAGAATGGATTTGTAACAAGATACCCATTACTATATGTAAACTGTGCATAAGCAAAGGACTTATCTATTACTGCTTGACCAAATGAGATCCGTGAAAGGCTGGACATGCCAAGGGACTCTGTTCTGGCATCAGAGCGAGGTCACGAAGGAACAACAATCATTCAGGGTTCTTGTATCGTTTACATTACAGAGAAACCTGCGTCTGGTTTTTATTTATCTAAGTTTGAATCATTATCATTTATAGCTTATGATTATTATTTAATATATTATTATTATTATTATTATTATTATTATTATTATTATTATTATTATTATTATTATTATTATCTATGAACTGTTGAAATGAAGTGAATTATACTCAGGCAACCTCTTTAACTAGCTGCAATGGGTCGTCAGTAGCTGAAGATGGTACCCAACATCATTCATATTAAATATTTCATTAGGATAATACAAACTTTAAATAAAAATTATCATTAATTTCATTTTTATTATTAAAATCATTATCATTTATAACTTATAATTATTCTCATTATTATCTTTAGTATTCTCATTATTATTATTCTCATTATCATTCTCATTACTATTATTATTATTATTATTATCAATGAATTGTTGAAATGATGTTAATTATACTCCGACAACCGTTTTAACTAGGTGCAATGGGTCGTCAGTAGCTGAAGATGGTACCCAACACTAACATAGGACTTGAAGTCAAAACGGTGTTAACACCTAAGCCGTTACTGTTAAGGCCTTCAGAAAGTATATGGGGACCATGCTCTTTTCAACACCTTTCACAGATCAACACTAACATTTTCTGTTACATTTTGTGTTAACACACATATTATGGGGCATTATGGGATAGATGTGTGTTACCACCTAACATATGCCCATCACTTCAAATAGCGTGTTACCACCCCTGGTAACACTAACACCGATGTTAACATCTGTGTTAACACCATACTTGAAGTCAGCCATTGGGTATATAAGATGTTCCACTGCATGGTCTGCGGTGGACTGATGTGTATGGGAGTCATACTAATACGTCTCTATGGTGGGGGTAAGAAATCAGTAAATATTGGCTAAATAAGTGAATAGATATTGAATATATAAAACGATCTACTTAGTTGTCTGCAGTGAATAAATACTTGGTACCGGTATATAAGACTTTCCACTACATGGTCTGAAGTGAATAGATATTGGGTATATAAGACGTTCCACTGCATGGTCTGTGGTGGCTAGATATTGGGTATATAAGACGTTCCACTGCATGGTCTGTAGTGAATAAATATTGGGTATATAAGACGTTCCACTGCATGGTCTGTGGTGGCTAGATATTGGGTATATAAGACGTTCCACTGCATGGTCTGTAGTGAATAGATATTGGGTATATAAGACGTTCCACTGCATGGTCTGTAGTGAATAAATATTGGGTATTTAAGACGTTTCACTGCATGGTCTGTGGTGGCTAGATATTGGGTATATAAGACGTTCCACTGCATGGTCTGTAGTGAATAAATATTGGGTATATAAGACATTCCACTGCATGGTCTGTAGTGAATAAATATTGGGTATATAAGACGTTCCACTGCATGGTCTGTAGTGAATAAATATTGGGTATATAAGACGTTCCACTGCATGGTATGTGGTGGCTAGATATTGGGTATATAAGATGTTCCACTGCATGGTCTGTAGTGAATAAATATTGGGTATATAAGACGTTCCAATGCATGGTCTGTAGTGAATAAATATTGGGTATATAAGACGTTCCACTGCATGGTCTGTAGTGAATAGATATTGGGTATATAAGACGTTCCACTGCATGGTCTTTAGTGGATGAATAAGTTGCTCTCACAATACCTTAGAAATCAGCATTTCGCGAAATTTTACTTGCGCAAATTTAAAGCTGTGTGCATTATTGAATTTATAAGACATTCTCCTTTGTATAAGATTTTTACACAGCCGTATGTTTTGTATTTCCCCTCTATCAGCCATTCAGGGAACGTTTCTAATCGAGAGATAGATATAGCTCTCTGACACAAACAGTGGAATTCATATTCCAAAAAAAGCTCAGCACATGACAGGTTTACCTACGACTTTAATTTGGAGTGCTACAAATTTTGCTTTACATCCCTGCTTGTGGGTATTTGCGCTACTTTAAATTCGTGCATTCAATCACTCTGATACTAAACCATATATTTCAGTTACATTATTTGAAGAATGATATTTTGGCGCTACCATGGGGAGCGCGAAAATTAAATGCCTGTCGAAATAGCAGTTATACACTAACTGGTATTTGGAAACGTCACATAGTACATGTCGTATCCTTACCTATAATGGATTACTCTTGCATTCTTCTAGAATACGCTTGGCTTACGACAGTTCTGGCCATCCTGGGTAAGCTGTTTATATCGACCACGTTTGTGATCATGATCAACTGGGCGTGTGAGATCTACCCTACGGAGGTGCGGAATAGCTGTCTGGGCGCCTCAACTATGGCGGGCGCCCTAGGAGGTGTAGCGGCACCATACATAGCACAGATGGTAAGTTGCAATTTCATTTATCGTCATATCACACATAGTAGGTTGGAATTTCATTTCTTGTCAGTTTTCTGTCATATTTGGGCTGATAAAGCTGTCTGGGCGCCTCAACTATGGCGGGAGCTCTGGGTATCGGTGCCATACATACCACAGGTGGTAAGTTAGTAGTTAATTTCAGTTATCATCATTTTTCTGCCATATTTTGGCTGATAAGGAGCTGTCTGGGCGCCTCAACTACGGCGGGCGCCCCAGGAGATGTAGCGGCACCATACATAGCACAGATGGTAAGTTGCAATTTCATTTATCATCATTTTTTCTGCCATATTTGGGCTAAGAAGGAGCTGTCTTGGCGCCTCAACTATGGCGGGCCCCCTGGGAGGTGTAGCGCCGCCCTACATAGCACAGATGGTAAGTAAGTAGTTAATTTTATTTATCATCATTTTTTCTGCCATATTTGGGCTGAGAAGAAGCTGTCGTCTGGGGCCGGTGTCCTTGGAGGCTTGACGGCGTTAAACATATAATAGCACAGGTACTAAGGCTTTGGATGTTAATACTCTGTAACCCAGGAACACCTCGAGGGGTTAGGGCATGTGAGAAAATTGCCAGTGATTTGGGTTAGGCCTCGGTCTTCACCGGGTACTCCGGTTTCCGCCACCACTTACCATTGGCTATTGGCATTGGCAGTTATATGTGTTGGGAATATGTTATACGGCAAGATGTCTGCGAGAAGCCAGCAGGTATCGCCCTAGGCCCCCAGGACAGGGGCTTAGCCGCCTATGCGTCGAGCGTGTCATTTGGACACCCAGAACACTGTTTTTTGACAGTTTGGACACCTAAAAATTCATGTCACACTTTGCTAATGATGACTTTTCTTAGAAGATAGAAGATGTAGAAGCTGTAGTGCCACTTTTATAAGACACACAAAGCAGTTACTGGCCTAAAAAAGCAACATCAGTAAATACATAGGGTTTATTTTATTAGTAGTATGTACTTTGTACCACACTTTGGACACGCAAAAGTCTATGAATCCTCTATTTGGACACCCTGTTTCCAAAAATTGGCTAAGACCATGCCCCAGGACTCCTGCGATACCTGTGGGTTTAACACAGACATCAACAGTTTAAAAATCAATTCTTTATTGCCTTATTGTCAGTTAACCAATAGTATGGAAAGATTTAATTCTAAAAAGATTGCGTTTGTTTAAATTTTGCGTTTTTTAGCGTTAAGCCTCGGACGCAAAATTAAAATTCGCTGCCACTTTACGTGTATAGCTGGAACTCCATATTGCGGCCAATTCGCAAAGTTAAAAAACGCAAAAATCGATTTCCTGTAAATTCGCAAACTTTACACAATCTTTTGTGAATCTACTGTACTTAAAAAAGTCATACGCAATATACACATACAATGTTCTCTTTATATGTTATTGACACCTTTGTGGGTGTTAAAACCATACAGGAACTCAAGATACAAAATGTTGAAGAGCTGGTACCTTTCTTTACAGACTCTCCTGATTGACTCAGAGCTGGCGGTGGTGGTTCCCTACATAGTGTTTGCGGTGTTAGCATTCATTGGCGCCTCCACGTCCATGCTACTGCCGGAGACTAGAGGCAAACCCATGCCACAGACAGTCGCAGAGGCCAACCTACTTGGAGAGTACGTATCATTTGTATTTTTCTCAACTTCTGTGTACATGCATATCATACTGGAATGATGACAATGAAAGTGGTCAAAGTAATGAATCTGGTATGTAATAGTAGAAGTGGAAGAAGAAAAAGCTATCAATGTTGCTTTAAATAGCAGCAGCAGTAGTAGTAGTAGTAGTAGTAGTAGTAGTAGTAGTAGTAGTAGTAGTAGTAGTAGTAGTAGTAGTAGTAGTAGTAGTAGTAGTTGAAGCCCAGTACAGTAGTTGTAGTAGTAGTAGTAGTAGTGGTAGTAGTAGGCATAGTCATAGTAGTATAGGTAGTAGTTGTAGTAGTTGGTCTAATAGTCTCAACAGCAGTAAAGGTAGAAGTAATAGTAGAGCAATAGTAGCAGCAGATGTAGCAGTAGTAGTCATAGTAGTAGTAGTAGTAGTAGTAGTAGTAGTAGTAGTAGTAGTAGTAGTAGTAGAAGTGGTAGCAGCAGCAGCAGCAGTAGTAGTAGTACAGGCGAATTTGGATATGACGGACCACTGTACGACAGGCTTTTGTCTATGACGGACAATATGCTTGGTCCCATTCCCATGCATATCAAGTATGTGTCATATGTATATGACGGATTTTGCATATGACGGACCAATTTTCCTGACCAGTCCCATTTAGTAGTGGTAGTAGTAGTAGTAGTAGTAGTAGTAGTAGTAGTAGTAGTAGTAGTAGTAGTAGTAGTAGTAGTATGGTAGCGCAGCAGCTTCAGTAGTGGCCGAAATAGTAGTGATGGTACTAGTAGCAAAAGCAGCAGCTATAGCAGTATTTTGCAGAAAGTTAATAAGAATCAAATGTGAATCAGTGAATTGCGTTATGAACATTACATTTCTGCAAGTCTTTTATTCCTTGTTCATTTCAGCCTCTTCTGCAAGGGGGATAATACATACAGCATGTCAGGGGACAAGGAACATGCTGCCTACGAGAACCCTGCCTTGGAACTTAACCATTATATACCACAATCTCTGTGAATAATCCATAGGCTGATAACCTTATCTTAGAACTTAACTGTAATATACCACAATCTCTGTGAATAATACATAGGCTGAGAAACTTATCTTAGAACTTAACTCTAATATACCACAATCTCTGTGAAAAATACATAGGCTGAGAACCTTACCTTGGAACTTAACCGTTATGCACCACAATCTCTGTGAATAATCCATAGGCTGAGAACCTTATCTTGGAACTTAACCGTTATACAACACAATCTCTGTGAATAATCTATAGGCTGAGAACCTTATCTTGGAACTTAACCGTTATACACCACAATCTCTGTGAATAATCTATAGGCTGAGAACCCTGCCTTGGAACCTAATGGTTATACACCAAAATCCCAAGACTAAACCATAGGCTGAGAACCCTGCCTTGGAACTTAACGGTTATAAAACACAATCCAAGGAATAAACTATGGGCCTAAATGTACAGTGCCAACATTTAATTCCTGTGTGTAAATGCACAGGCAGCGTGGGCATAATACACAACCGCACACCTGGTTGCAACCCAGTTTCCCGTATGCATGGTTGACCTCGTAACTGAGTGAAGCTTTGATTCACAAGCTATGTGGGTATAGGTGTGCATGGCTTATTTTTTTTTGACATGTTATCCATGGGTGTTTGTACAACCAGTCACTGGCAGACGTCAGGTTGACTGGTGCAGGAATTAAAGGTCTGTACTGTAGACTAGGCTTCTAGTCCCTGAGAAGATGACATCCCCCTCCACGTCGTTTGGTGCTGTCAAAGGTGTAGTACTAGCGATCGCCCAAAGATGGCACCACATGGTCCTCCTCTCTCTAGTTGTCACTTTGACATGCAATGTTGGGAGCCGCAGCGACAGAAAGTGTAATGAATAAAATAACTGACAAAATAAAATTGAACTGATTAATCCTGAGTTATGAAACCTGCTTGGTCCTTGAATGTTAGTTGTCCTGATGGCTAATTAGTACCTTTGCGATCCAAGTCCTCTTGCAACTATTCCTAATGAGACAAATTTCTTTCCAATCCCAAGTTTTTAAATCATAAGTTTTTAAATCATGGCAATATGACTTAACCCATTAATGCTTAAGTGTTCCTACAGAAATTGTTGTCTGGATCTTAGATACCTTTCACAATAACTTTTAAATTGAGAATGATTTTACAAAATATTTCAAGGAGCGTTGTTGGTAATGTTCTGATCAACATTTCTCCTTCAAAAATTTTGCCAATTTTGCTAAAGCCAGAAAGATTTCGTCAAAAATGTCAGGCTGATTTAGCTGCTGTGAGTATTAATGGGTTAAACTGTCGAGACCGATGGATATCCTAAAAAACAAACAAACTGATGATTGGTTCAAGAAATCAAGAGATTTCCAAAAAAATGTTTCAAGTGATGTCAATCCTCTTGGGTTGGAGGGAAGAATAAACAACAGCAAAGTTGTCATAATGTTCATAATTTCTTTAATCAACTTCTATAATTAGAGTTTTACAAATATAGATCTTTATGTATAAAGACATACAAATCACTATCATCAGCCTGTAAATGTAATACAGTGTGAATGTTCATTAAAATGAAATCCCAATAAGGACTGTTACTTAAAACTAAACTTTGCGTGATAAATTAGTATATAGAATTAATAGTGGTAGTTTAATAAATAAGTTCTTCGCGAATCCAAAGATTACACATTCATTAAACTCAGCACCATCTTTTGGATAAACGTTCCCTGGTATGCTATGATAGTATTGTACAATTGACTGATATGAAAGCTTGCCGTTCAAAACCAGTATGCAAAATGTAAACTGCACATCAAAGGCAGCTGCAAAATAACGTGCAAAATTAGCAAGGTATACGCTGTATACTGTGTTAATATCGCCTATATGAAATATCGCCATTGATGTGCAGTTTAATTATTGTGCACTGGTGTTAAATAACATGTCCAAATAATGGTGCGCAGTTTACGGGACTTCAGGGATGCCAAAGTATTCATTAGTCAAACTGCCATAACGTTAACACAGTATATAGTATACCTATACAGTGAAGT